>CM018033.1:36598022-36988704 GCA_008638375.1 Nyssa sinensis
CGCACAAGCCACTTGTATTAAGAGTGCAAACATAAAGAGTTATTAAACCAACCTGCAACGTACAGCCATGAAACGGTCAAGCTTACATCCCATCCAAGGTTATAAGCTTTAACTTTTCACTAAACATTGGTGTATGTGAATATGGAATTAATGTGTGGGAGTTTAAGGAAATTAAAATATACACATGGAGAGTTAGCGACTGCATAGAATTTATTTTCAGGCATTTTTGGTAGTTTTGGGTAGTTTTGGGAAGTATAGAACATATGTTTCCAACCCCACAAGTTAATCTATAAAAGAAAAACAATGTCCCAAGTATTCCTTCATGAGATATAAACTTATTTAGGAATAGAAAAGATATGGATATAAGAGTGTATAAGCCCAATGGTGAATATTGCCTATGTGTAGATGAAAAGCATTAACAGAAATACAGATTGGATGACAGAAGGAAAAGAGATAAAAGTATCCTCAGTAGTCAGAATCAAGGGTGGGCAAAATAAAAAATAACAAGCACTAAAGTCAGTTGTTCTTGCTAAAAGTGGGCCTCACTTCATGGATGTTTTTCTCAGTGACTACCTCCTTAGCGTTGTTTCAATAGTAGTCTTGTGTCTTGTTTCTTACCCATTCTATTCTAAGCTTAGCACGAAGAAGAAAGATACTGGTAAGCCACATAGTTGGATTTACTATTTCAAGTAAATATTCAAATATTGGTGCCATGACTGTCAAAATACCAAAATCCAAATTTATAAATGCATGTACCAACACTTCAAAGCAAGCATCCAAACAAGACTAAAATGACATGTTTTAGAAACTCATACATGAACAATTAGAAGTCACTCGTACGATTTTCTTACATCTAGCATAAGTTGCTAGAACATGCTACTACAGAAATCTCTCTGTCTTGCTCAACAAGAAGTAACCAAATTACAGAGAACCTTAACAAAGATCAAACTACAAACCAGTCCCCAAATTAATAGTAAGTCAAATACAACCAGAAAAAGAAATGGATCATAAACTTGACATTGACTACAAAAAATATTAAAATTTTCCATCAATAACATCCACAGCTATTTAATATTTATCCCTTAAGACTGTCTTTTCTACAGAATAAAGAACAACTTATCAAAACAATATTTGGAAGCAATAGAGGGGAAAAAGAACTGCATATACGCATATATGCTGACATGAAATTTAGATTGGATCTTCAGCGTGTCAATAATATTGTAGAAATCCACAACATGATGATAGAAATCTTGATATCTCAATAAACATAACATTTTAAAACATTAGATGAAATGAACATCAATGAATTTATAATCAAGTTTATATTCTGAAACACTGGATTGAACTGTGTGCTGATAAATTACGGGAACCATTCTTCCTACTAGGAATTCAAATTAATAGTATGCATTTAGATCTCATATTATTTTGTATAAAACAAGTCTCGAGGAAAGTCATTTAACCAAGAAAAAAATCCCTTTTTCAATTTTTAGGTGTTCTCCCATGACAAGATCAAATTAAGCATATCTACTCAAAATGGCCCCAAGAAATGCAATAGGGGAAAAAATGTAAACAATGACCAGTGCTCTACAACATTCAGACATTAAAACTAAGAGTAACAAATATAATGCCAGCTGCAATGACACTGACTGAAGGACCTACGCAATGAAGGAAATTTACTGCTGCAGGTGTGGGCTTTTCCATTGATAACAGGAAATCAAATTTAGGAGGATCTTTTCAAGGATTTCTCAAAAACCAGCATATGCATAAAAGCATGTACACAGCAATTGTTATCAAAACCCACACACTAGCTGCTTAGATGAGGTTCACCACAGCAACAGATTGAAGCCAAAATGACAATTAAGTATGCTGCGGAAAAGTGAAAAGTGAGAACTTCAACAAACTTTGAACACTAACACAATTGTGTTGCATATCACAAATCATAGACTAATTGAGATCCCTCAAATTGCAAAGCCAGACAGAATCTTCTTTTAATATGTTCCCACTCTGTGCAATAAACTTCAGTTATAGTTGTAAGTATGATGCAGCTGCTGTTAAATGATCTCTCTTTATAATTATCAAGTGAAAGTAAAATTTGTGCGAGAATCCTATTCATTCCCAAAGGAATGACCCACGAGCAAAAAATAAAATAAAAACCTTCACTAGAACAGCCTCGGCCACTCTCTCATTCTATATGATCCCTCATCTCACTGCCGACAGTTGTCTTCTCTCCCCTCTCTCATCTCTTCTATCTTTTCTTGTCACCAGGCTAGTTGTGGCCACCGACCTATCAGCGGATCCACTTGCATGTAAAATCATTTGTTTGTTTTTGTCTAGAACTTTCACATGTAAAGTCATGGATTTCTTCTTATTGAGGGTCATGGTTAATATCCAAGGTCATGCTAGGGGGTGAGGGCAACTAAAATTAACTTTAGCAGAGGTAGTTAAAAAATATAAGATAATATGTGGTCTAACTAAGAAAATGGTCTTAAATAAGGAAGAATGGCAAGACAAGATTCATGTAGCCGACCCCAAATAATTGGGATAAGGCTTTGTTGAGCTGAGTTTAGTTGAAGTCCTGAGATAAGCCAAAGAAGAAAGATAAGATCTCTGACATCTAAGAAAGTCAATATTCAATGGTATTGTTCTAGCAGCATGCGACGTTTCCTAAATTCAGTGCAATACATCGGATTTGTTGATACGATACAATTTAAAGAAGATATACCCAACAGGGTGATCCTCAAATTGGATAATTCAGATTGTGGGTTTAGAATAGAGTTGCAAGGACAATTTGTTTTAGAATAGGGTTGCAATGCAAGCACAATTTTAACTTGTCAATCACATGCTTTGGCTTCTTAACCTCAAAATCACACTTGTGCATTGTTTTTGTCTATTTTGTGAAGTGGTCTAATTTAAACAATGTGATATGAACCTTCCAGTATGTGGCATGTCAGGGTGCGTAATTGTTTTTAAAGTTGGTTCATGATATAGAAAATCTTATTTAGTTTATATCTATCTTGTAGCTCAATTTGGGTGCTAGCATGATTTCTGGTCTTCTCCTCACTTTGAAATTGACTTCAGTGGTCAATCAAATCCCATTTGATAATTTTAATAGAAAATTTGTTGATTACTTGATTTATGGTATTGTTTTTCAGGTTAAATGAATTTTCATATATAAAAATATTCTAGTTTTATTTTTTAATTTGTGATATTGTTATTTCAATTGAGTTTCTTAAACTTAGGTAGAAGTAAAATGGTTGCTATGATCATTTATCAGATGTATATGAACACCTTGAAAATGATTTAATTAATTTATAAGGGTATTTTCGGAAATCTAACTAAAATATAATTATATTCCAATAATTGTATTTTTTAAACCAAACACTTGAATGTATCACCGTTCCATTCTTAGTTATTTTGCCAAACAAATAAATGGAATGACCATTTCTATTCATTCTTGTTCCATTCCAATCCTAGACTCATTCCATTCCTATCTTATTCCATTCCATGGCCTAAGAATGAAAGACTCCAAAGAGCTGCAACAGCATGCACAGGCAGATAACAATTTTGCCAAATTAGAAGGTTTACATCATAAGTTTGCCTTGTTTCCAGTTATATAAGTCATTATCATTAACAGACAACAAGGCCCTTTTCGGCATCCTCTTATTACAAAATCTCTGGAAAAAAGAGAACATACTAAATGTTCCTCAAAACTAAGAAGAAATAAAACAAGACAATGAAAAACAGAAAACAAATACAAGATCCAACATAAACATTGTCCAACTGATACACAATCAATGTAAATGTCAATTGTCACTACACATGAAAACTGATACATCAAACTTTTTGAAGAATGGACCTCCTCCTCAAGTGACCAATGATAACGAAAAAATTTCTTTAACAACTCAGATTGTGCAAGAGTAAGTTATCCAAATCAAATGGGCTTGCGGAGATAGAAATTCCTCCCTCCAACAGATCCACCGCTAGTAGCTGCGGAGACTCACCTATTGATGGAGAAACTATTTCATTAAACGTAAATTATGAACCTATTTTTTCAATCTAAAATATAGGAGGGAAGATTTAAAAGATGCTGCTTATATAAACAAAGTCTCTTTGAAATTGAAAACCCAATGTAACAGAGACATACCATAAAGGAGTATGGTTGCTCCTTACAAGAAATCCTTTGCATTTCTACGATGGAATATCTCCTTCAGGGGCTCCCTCACCTGCCAATTACCCATCAAGCTTGACATAAGTCATATGAAAGCCTGAATGTAATGTAATGTCTACAGTTGTCTAGAATTTAGACAGATGTACTTAATGGACTAGATATAAGGTACATAATTTTTTTTCATCTTGTTAGAGAACTATCTATATATTTCAAATTTTATTTCTTAAACCTTTTTTATTAGTAATTTTTATTTCTTAAACTTAAAAAAGGTGACATATATAAATGGGATTTTCTTTTTCTTTTTTTTAATAAGGATAATTCTATATATGTGCCCGAGAAGGACAAAAAATTATAAAAAAATAAAAATAAAAAAAGGGGGCAGCTTACATGTTGGTGCTTAAACCAGTCAACATATGAATCTATACAATTAGGATAAGCCTCCTTAACCCAAAAGTATAACAAATGTAGAGTCATATCTTTGAACCTAATAAGGGAATTGACCTTCCCTTCAAAAATTCTACTATTTCTTTCTTGCCAAATACACCAAAGAATACAAGAAGGAACTAAATTCCACACTCTGCTTGCATCACAAAAGACACGAGTGCTCTTCCAACTCTTGATTAGATCTTCAACGGACTGTGACATAAAAATTTCATACATCCTTGGCAAACAAACAATGAAGAAAAAGATGAATAATAGTCTCTTCCTCCATAAAGCACATGGAACACCTATTGACCAAATAAATACCCCTATTGTTCAAGTTATCCAACGTCAATATTGCCCCCCCCCCCCCCCCCCTTTCACACCACTGTCCACACACAAAAAAAAACACCCTCGAAGGAGCTTTGGGACGCCAAATAGCTTTCCAAGGGAAACTCCTCCATACCCTTACTAGATAAGTGCCAGTAGAATGATTTAACCAAGAACTCCCCTTTAGCACCACCCTTCCACTCCATAGAGTCTTCCTTGGAACCGTCTAACCGGACATCATGAGGAGTAGCTAAGAGAGATGTTGCCTCCTCTATTTCCCAATCATGCAAGTTTCGTCGAAAACAAGGCGCACAAGTCCAACCATTTTCACCAAATAACACATAATCCCCAATTAAAGCTTCTTTATTTGTAGCCACCTGAAATAAACGAGGAAACCTAGAAGTAAAAGATGCTTTCCCCACACCATGAATCTCTCCAAAACATGATCCTCCCTCCATTACCCACCACAAGGCTTGTAAAATGAAAAAAATCCTATGTTCCCCTTCTGATTGTTTTCCGAATACACACCCCATGGGCTCCCCACCTGTGCTTCAATAATAAACCTCCACCTCACTCTAGGTTCTTTCATAAAGCGCCATAACCATTTTCCAAGAAGAGTCTTATTAAATATTCTTAGATCCTTCACTCCCAAACCTCCTCCCTTCATCGGCAACTTAATTTTATCCCAACGGACCAAATGGAATCCTCTTTCTCCCTCCATACTCCCCCAAAGAAACTCCTTTTGCAACCTTTCTAGATGACTGGCCATCAAAGCTGGGATAGGAAATAAAGACATAAAATAAGTGGGAAGGCTACCCAATGTACTTTTGATCAGGGTGACCCCCCCCCCCCCAAAGACAAATATTGCATCTTCCAACCCGCTAGCCTTCTGTGGTATTTTTCCACCACCGGATCCCAAATGGCCTTGGATTTGGAAGAAGCACCAAATGGCAATCCCAAAACACCGTTGGAAAAACTCCTACCTTACACCTAAGGTTCCAAGCTAATTCCTCCACCCCCTTAACCTCGCCTACCGGAATAATTTCACTCTTTCCCAAATTCACCTTCGGACCCAACACCGCCTCAAAGCATAATAGCACACATCGCAAGTAACAAAGATTAGAATTATGAGCATCACAAAAGATAAAAGTGTCATCCGCAAAGAGAATGTGGTGTACTTCCACCCTTGAGTCTTCATACTCTCCAACTGTAAACCCCTCAACCAACCCTTGGGAGTGGGGGCTCTTATATTTTCTGAATAGACATAAAGGTCATAACCTAGTGTTGGTCCCACCAATGCAGGGTGCTGGGATGAGTAGAGAACGGAGAAAAACCTCACCTTTGACATTATTTGAACAAAATAACTATACCCAAACTCAAGTCATCATTATCATGTTTGACAACCAGATCAATTTACCATTGCAAAAAGCAAAGGCCCGTAATGTTTTCAATAGATATTATACATATATTTGTTGAAGCTTGATATATATTGTTGGCCCATTCTCTAACAATTTAAGCTTTTGGAGCAATTGGTTGCTTAACATGGTATCAGAGCCTTGATTATACGAGGTCTTGGGTCTTGGGTTCACGTCTATTTATTTGCATTAATTCCCCGTTTGCATTTGCACTATCTTCTCCTTCGCATTTTTCATGTGGTTTGCCTCTTCGCGTGCGAGTCCGGGATCACACAAGAGAGGAAGTGTTGAAGCTTGATATACATTGTTGACCCATTCTCTAACAGCTTAAGCTTTTGAAACAATTGGTTTCTTAACAATATTAATATACTTATGACTTGTGCTTTTTTTCTTTCTTTTTTGTTGAACAAACAGGCTTTGTGGCGGATAATAGCAATGGCAGAAGTTTAGAGATATCCCACTTATCATTTGTTGATGACACTATCATCATTTGTGGGGCTGAAGAGCTCCATCTTCGCTATCTCCATTGCATTTCGGTATGCTTTGAAGCAGTCTCTGGGTTAAAAGTGAATCTGAACAAGGGCGAAATCATCCATGTGGGTGAAGTGGTTGGCTGCTAGTTTGGAGTGGACTAGAGGCCACTTTCCCTCCACTTATTTGGGTTTACCACTCAGTGTTTCAGCGAGATCAACGACTATTTGGGACCCGATTGTGAAGAGATTCTAGCATCGCTTGGCAAGGTAAAAACGAAAATCTCTCTCTAAAGGAGGGAGAATCATCATCATAAAAAATAGAAAATAAAAAACACTAACCTCCCTACCTACTACATGTCTCTCTTTCCTATATCCCTACATCGGTTGAAAAAAAGCTTCAGAGGCTCCAATATAATTTTTTGTGGGGTGCTATGGAAAGAGATAAGAGGATTCACCTAGCGAGTAGGACCAAGGTAATATAATTTTTTGTGGGATGCCATGGAAAGAGATAAGAGGATTCATCTAGCGAGTAGGACCAAGGTAGTATAATTTTTTTGGGGGGGTTGTTATTAGGATGTAAAAATTTAAGATTGTTTAACAATTCACTTTTGGGTATATGGATGTCAAGGAATGTAGAGGAGGAACAATTCTCTTTGGAGGAAAGTCATCATTGCAAAATATGGTGACGAGGAAGGGAGAGGTTCTCTAAAGAAGTCATGGAAGCCTATGGTTGTGGGGTATGAAAATCCATCCGAAAAGGAAAAAATGATTTCAAGAAATTTCTATATTTCGAATTGGGACATGGGAAGGGCGAGTTTTTGGCACGGTGTTTGGTGTTGTGGTAAGACCTTGAAGGTGAAATTTCCTTCTCTTTATGACATAGGCTCGGCTAAAGAGGCCCTTGTTGCTGATTGAGAAGTGGGGGAGGTTGCAGAGTTTATGGAATTGCTTAGTCACCACCACCCAAGGGAAGGAAGAAGGGACAAGCTGATATTGACAGCAAACAGCTCCAAAAAATCCAGATGTCAAATCTTTTTATAGGGAGCTAGTAGGAAAGGAGGAGGACTACTTTCCTTGGAGGCTAATTTGGAAGTCTAGAGCCCCTAACAAAGTTTCTTTTTTCGTATGGACAGTGGCTTGGAATGCCATTTTAACAGGTGACAATCTCTGCAAAAGGGGTTTCCCTTTTCCTAGTCAATGCTACTTGTGTAAAGCGGCAAAAGAGACGGTTGATCACTTACTCATTCATTCTGACATGGCGAGGAACGCATGGAACTTGTTTTTTTTTCTCTTTTTGATTGCAAATGGGTGATGTCGACAACCATTAAAGAAGTTTTTTTTGGGTTTTCCGACTCCGAAATATTTGAGGATTGCATGGAGGATTGCTCCTCTTTGTCTCTCTTCATGTTTATTGAACCAAAGGAATAGGAGACTTTTTGATGGTACTGAGCTTCCCCCATGGAAGTTCAAAGACCATTTTTTTTGCCATTGCTATTCTTTTGGATTTGGGAAGCAAATCCCATGTACTTAGATACATTTTTAGAATTTTGGGGGGAACTTAGGCATTAATTATTGTAAGCCTCTTCCCCTTTATTGTATACAGATTCACTCCCCTCAGGCACCTTTAATGTAAATACCTTTACCAATCAAAAAAAGAAACATAACAAAGAGACAAGAACCTACGAAGCACGGATACGACGCGATACTGACACACGGACACAGCATTTTTCAAAAAAGTAGGACACGGATACGTTGAGGACACGGATACGTTAAGGACACGTTGAATATATATATATATATATATATTTATTTGTATGATTATATAATAAACTTTAATATCATTTCAATCAAAATTGACACAAAATACACAAATAACGTTAATACGTTTAATATATAAAAATAAAAAATTCATTAAATAAAAATTTAAGAATTTCATTTAATAATCAACATTCATGATTCAAATTTTAAAACAAATTTGTTAAGGACTACATATATTTGTGTGTATAAAAAAAATGGTGGAGAAGAAGAGGGAAAATATTTTTTTTAAAATACCAAAAAAATAAAATAAAAATCCAAAAACATGTCCCCCAACGTGTCCGGGACGTGTCGGAAATTCAGAAAAACTAGACACTCCTTTTTCGCATGTCCGAGCGTGTCCAACATGAATACGTAATGCAAAATAGAGTGTCCTTGCTTAATAGACAGGAACTAACAATGGCGGTGAGGACTTTGGATCTTCTCCAACAATTCATAGCCTCAAACACCTCTGCAAATTTCGGTGAATATTTTCACATTGGTAAAAATGACCGGAAAGAAAGCTGCCAGCAACATCATAAGTAGAGGGCAACTATCTATCCATCAATCTTGTAAATCTATTTAAGCAGATCTGCTGCTCCTTTAACCATCTATAGTCCGTTCAAATTTTTACAATTTATATACCCTCCAACATCTTTTATAGGTGTGAACCAAACTGGGTCTAGTGTTCACTTTTTGGGATCTTAATGTGGCAATAATTTGATATTACATAATTCATTATTGAGATTTTAATCTACGGACTGAGTTTTCTTATTTTCTCAAAATTTATGACGCACCTTTTTTCAAGATTTATGATGTAGTACAAAGCAATCATTTAGTATAAGCAGAAGTATCGTTGACAATTTTAGATGGGTTCAATAACCATATGGAGGAAAGTATTTTTTAAAAGTGTTTCACACAGCACTTGACTCATTAGATGCTTGTTCGTAGTTATCTAGCTTGCCTTCTTTTTGTCAGAGGAAATGACTACAACATTAGCTTAACTTTCTTGGTCCTACTTAGGTTTTTTGAGCGACATTAGATAAGTAAGATGAGGATTCCCGTGACATTCGTGAATGTTGGCAAGAAGATTTTCAATATTGAAGACAACGGCGATCAACCAAGCTTCTTATAACAAATCATCAAGTGGGGTGGAGGCTTGGTACGGAAAGTTCATGTGGACAAAGAGGAGTTGGGATGGTTGTGTTGAGCCCTAGAAGAGGTATCAGGAAAGGTAGGCTTCAAGGGTTTTGCTTGGCTATTCCACGGAGGTGAACAGTGATTGAGAGTCCAAGGGCAGTCCAATAGTAATGAAGGATCGTAAGTATCAAAGAGGTGGTTCGGCGCCCTTCAGCATAGGAATCTTCATCTTAGATGTTGATAAAGGTGGAGGTTGGACTTATCACCCAAAAAAAAGTGGAGGTTGGGCTGCCATAGCACATAGCGCTGCAACTTGGGCAGGCCAACCCGAGCCCAACCCAAAAATATTAGGGCCTGGGAAATACTTATACAATGTCAGGCCAGGGCCTGGGCTAGAATTAGCAAGCCCGAGTTGAATTCAGGTTGGGCCTGGGCAATGGGCTTGGGAACCCAAGTCCGAAAAAAATATACATAATATATACTTTATATTATCGCTTAATATAAACCATTAGATTTCTGATTCCTGTGAATCATAGTCGTTGATTACGTTCATATATATATATATATATATATATTGCAAATCAGAACCCCAATTTCATTATTTGCCTACCGACCCACTCTAACTCTCACACACTCAAGTCTCACCAAGCCGTAGCTGTCGCCGTCACCGCCTGTCACTTGTCACCACCGCTTGCTGCTACCGCTGCTGGCTGCCACCACCCCCTCAAACTAATCAACCACCACGATCACCACCTCCCGACTCTCACAAAACCCTAGTCACACCACCGTGATATATACATATCAGCTAATACCAATCAACCACAATGAAATATACATATCAGTTTTCACAAATCACACCGATAAAAAAAAAAAATTTCACAAAGCACAGCCCCTCATCTCACTCTTTGCCTCTCGACTCTTACAAAATCTGGGCCTCTTGACTCTCACAAAATCCTAGCCGCACCGCCTGCCGACTACCGCTGCTGCTGCTGCTGCTTGCTGATTGCCGCCACCCATAGATCCTCATCCTCCGGGCATATGAGGTAAGTTATGCTCTCTCCTAAAATTTTTCATTTCTTCTTCGTCGCCTTCTCCTCTCTTTATACACACGCATGTATGTGTGTATATATAATTTATTGTATGTCTGTGTATTTAGGTTTTATATGTGCAATTTTATCTATTTTTTGGGGTGAATTTCTGTGTATATATAGCATTCGTAGTTATTGGCTTCCTAGTTTGAGAATCCTTTGTTTGCTACCTAAAATTTCTGTTTATATGTGCAATTGCTGTGATATAATCGCATTGTTTGAGAATTGCTTTTTTGCTCCTTGGTTTATGTTTTCGGGCTCGGGCTCGGGCTCGGGCTCGGGCTCGGGCTCGGGCTCGGGCCTAACCCAATACGAGTAAATCTATGCTCAGGCAGATATGTTCGGGCTTGGGCTCACTGTTCTTGAGCTCAGGGTTGAGCCTGGGCACGCCTCAAAGCCGGCCAACCCCGCCCAAGTTGCAGCCCTAATAGCACATGCATTTCTGAAACAGGGGCATTTTCAGTTTAAGGAAGGGGCAAGGACAGGTGGAAGGATGGCCAGTTGACACACTTGAAGGTGAAATTAGGGGGAAGGGATCATGAAGGAAGATGTAGTGGTGAATTTCGAGTCCTGCGAAGAGAGATTCTCCTTTCTGCAAAGATGTTTAGTAGGCAGTGGGGGAGTTAGATGTTCCAGTGCCATATCAATATAGTTTATAGAGCTGGGTGGACCAGGAGATTTGGGGTTGGGATGGCAGGAGTGAGAGTAGTGGATGTGCATGGAGCTCTTTTCATGTTTAAATTTCCTTCAAAGGCAAAGGCTCTGAGAATCTTGTAGAAAAAGGATTGGAAGTTCGTCGATGAACCAGTTCTTTTAGGCTGGTGGGCTCCAGCAACTGAACCCGGGGAGATTCAAGTTTGTTCTATGGGCCTCCCTCTGTTTTTATGGTGCCCGAAAGTATTCAAGGCGTTGGGGGGCAGATGTGAATGCGTTGTGAAAATAAATGAGACCATTGCAACAAGAACACATCTCAGGTGGGCTCGGCTGTTGTTCAGAGCACCAAAAATAGATTAGGGTAGGGTTGTCATTCTTTCAAGTTCCATGCGGGCTGAATCTGTACAGTCGATTGAGCTGGTCTGGCCGGCAACATGTGGAAGTAGCAACAATACTGTTGCTGGCAAATAGAGGTCAAGGGTGAAGTCACAGCAAGCGTAGCTGGCACGTGAAAAGGGGGAGGAAACAAAACCTGGCTTGGGTTGGCAGCAGGAGCCGGCCCACCTTATCTGATAAGGGTGAGCTAGCAAATTTTGAATTTAAGAATGCAAGTGGTCAGTATAGGCTTTCATCACATGGACCTCACACTAATAGGCCCTACAGGGCTATGAAGGGTTTTCACCCAATGTGAAATGGGCTTGGCTAAGTGGAAGGGATAGGCCCATTAACCTAATGGAAGAGCCGAAAAGAGTAAAAAGAATGGGGAACAAGATCTAAGAGTCAAGCATAGGGCCATAAATTAGTCGGGCTAACCAAAGCCCTGGCCAAAAATTTTTATTTTATTTTTGATAAGACATGCGCATCCACTTTGTCCCATTTGAGACTCAAACCCTCAACGCCCTCTTTGTAAGAGATACCACTTAAACTAACTCTTGATAGTAAGCTCTATCCAAATTTAGATGGACTTGGACTTGTATACTTTGAAATGGTTTTGGGCAATCTTACCTAAAACACGAATCGTTATGGTATGTGGGACGGGTACAGGAACATAAATCGTCAATTGCTTATAAAAACATATCACTTTTTTAGAGCGAAAGACATTTATTCAGAACATGGAACACTTCTTAGATAATATTTGTAATAATATACATAAATGTATACCAGCAAAAAATTTAATTCATAATAAAATAAATTATTATGTATGTTGATTGTTGTAGTATAGGTGTGTATGTATACATGTGTTTGTGTACATGTGTCTGTGTATTCATACATTTATGTATATGTATATATTCATGTTGCATAATTTGAATTAAGTCTTTTAATATTTTAGACCAAAACAACAATTCCTGCGTTCCAGGTCCAGACTGTCCCTAACTGGCATTGTTCGATCCAAATCGTAATTTACTAGTGGGGTGGTGAATTGTGGTAATTACGGTTTTAGGTAAAAAAAAATCCAAGCCCGAACTCAATTTGGGCTAGGCTTGGTTAGGGACTTCAAGCAACCCAATGTAAACACAGCACAAGCAATTGCCTCCTTATCAAAAAACAAATTTAATAAAAGGACCTGACATCAAATGGTTCTTTTCCTTTTTTTATGAGTAAAACAACATTACACAATTCTTATGCCTAGCTACCAACCAAATGCCTCTTAAAATGAAGTAACAATGACAAGGCCAGGTGAGCATAGATGCAAGGATTCTTGTAATTCAACCAATTATAGATCAAACAATAAATCATGATAGTCATCAAAGAAAGCATTAAAAAAAAATTTAAAAAAAGAACTAAATTGCTATATGTAGATTCCCATCATGATAGAATTTCCCTTGAGAAACAATACAAGTGGTAGGATCTAATAGCATCATATGAACACTACCTTTTTTTTCAGTAAAGGATGTATATAAAAAATGGTGCCAAAGGGGGCGAATCCATAATTACAAAACAAGGGAAAGGCTACAAAAATCATAGCCCAAGTTCTCCCAAAAATCTATAGAAATGTAAGTATAATGGATTCTCCTCTTTTAACCAAAAGAAAAACAAATGTAAGAAATTATCTATGAAACGTCATGAAGGGAGCTCAATACCTTCAAACACCCACCTATTGCTTTCTTTCCACAAACATCATATTATACACAAAGGAGTCATCCTCCAAGCAACTTTCAAATGCCTTCTAATGCGGTTGCACCTCCTAACTCATAAAAACTTCCTTCACCATGGTAGGCATCACCCAACTACACCCAACAAGGACAAAATCAAGCTCCAAACATCTCCTCCATCTTACAATAAATAAGTAAATGCTCCACTACCTCTACCTCGCTCTTACACATACAAAATCTATTAGGACATTGGAAAGCCTCTTTTGCCATAGTGAGAATGGTGACAAGAATTTGCAATTTTTTTTATAAGTAAATTATATTATTAACAAGGTGCTAAAAGGGGTGCAACCCATATACACACAATGTATACGGGAGCAACAAAAATAAAACTCCTACAAACAACTCAAATCACCTATAAAATCTACAAAAACAAATAGATTCCATCATGCCACCAGAACCATTTATATGGTCATCCTAAGCATATTTGTGACTAAGTGCAGACATCCAAACGCTATTTGGGTCTTTCTAATGTAATTGCATACAATAAAACAAAAGTGCACACACCAAAGTCAGGCACATCATTTTAATAAGCATATTTGTGACTGATTGCAGACATCCTAAACACTATTTTAGTCTTTCGAATGTAATTACATACACTAAAACATAAGTGCACACACTACAGTCAGGCACATCATTTTAATAAATGATGATGATGACGACGACGATGACCACAATGGACGACGGCGAAGATGACTAGCGGCAATGATGATGATTATGATGATAAATGCATAAATTATGGTGGACAGAAGAGGTAACTAAAAGTTATACACTTGAGAAAATGCTCACCCCGAGTGTTGGAGTTAAACCCACAACTGGTCAAATGTTTTGCAAGTGTCTCTCCTAAATCTTTTTTCCAATTTGGTGCAACCTTGGCTTCCGATACCGGCCACACAATTGCTGTCTCTGTAGTAAGATTGACACTGGCAGATGACACTTGTGGCTGTCCATAAATATAATGCATTGATTTAAATAACAAAAAAATTAATAAAAATAATGCATTGATCAATGAAATATTTTATCTGCTGTAAGAGAGAAACGCTTCTTGCATAAATCACAGTGCAATTTTATAATTACACAATGCATAGCTAACTACAAAAGTACATCCATATCTTATAACAAAGGGCGTGCCAAAAGTTTCCTCAATAGTTCTTCAACAATTCCTTCTCTCCATAAATTAGTATATTTTGTCGATATAGAATTGATAGTTCAAAGGGGTTAGAACATCAGAATTTGTTCATAATGATATGGGAAGAAATGTCAAAAAATAATCTTCCATTGGTTTTTAAGGAAACTAAAAAACTTAAATAAAATCTTGAATCCTGTTTTTTTATTTATTATTTTTAAAAATTGATTTGGTTTCGAAACTCAACTAGTCCCAAATGATGAAAAATAGGGGGACATCTAATGAAATCTCATGTCTTCATCTGTAGTGACATGGAAAATTTTGGTAATCAATTAATGTTTATAATTAGTAATTGAGTGATTTAATGTTGAATTGTGATAATCAGCATGGCTAATTATTTCAACTAACATGTATCGATAGATTACCCATGTAATGGGGCACTGAGGACATTTTAGTAATTTTACCATCTAACACAAGACCAAATGTTGGTGGAACCAAGGATAATGATTGGGAAATATTAAATTAGCTTTGAAAAAATTAAAATATTAATTTAGCTTGGAAAAAATTAAATTTGGAATTTAATTGAAAATTGGGCACTTGGGACAACGAGGGTATTACCACATTTGTAAGTAGAAGAGCATATGGGTCATTTAGCATCAAAATGACTATAAAAGTGGGGAGGAAGCCCATTTGGCCAGCCATAACACTCTTAAGAGAACCCCAAATTCGCAACCGCCTTGCTTCTCTCCCTTTTCTCTCATTTTCCATCTCTCTCTTTCACTTTTCTCATCAAATTGGAGGGGTTTTGGTGAGAACAAATTTGGGATTTTGGGATTTTAGTGCTATAAATCATATTTACAGGGCTTGGATGGAGAGGTTTGTCAAGAAAAGCTAGGAGGACTCCTTTGTTAATTTAAGGAAGTCTCATGCAGATTAATTTGTAATATATCATGTCTGATGGATTATTTACGTGGGCATGTTCATTATCAATAATCTTACTTGAGTTGAAAAAAAAATTATTGTATAATGAAATTTATGATGTTGTATGTTTGTATTGATGGCTTGGGTGTATTTTGAGATGATATACCATCATTATTGAGTAGATGCATATATTGTTAATGTTGCCTACCTTGTGTTTGATAATGTGTTAGAAAGAGGTTGTGTATTGAACTATGCTTAATTTGTGTTTACATATATTGTTTATATGTGTGTATTAGAGTGTTGTACGTATAAAACCAATTTTTGGTAGCTTATGGAAGTGGATTGAGTGGTTATGGAGAAGATTAAGTGAAACCGGTAGGCCTTTTCTTTTCTGGGTACTACCAGCAACACTAGGTCAACTTTAAAACGGCCATATCTGGATCAATTTACCAATCAAAAAACTATCTATTGATCAATTCAAATTCAAATCCAAATCAAGTGAAATTTGGGTCTAAATTGAAACTTTTTAAGTCTAGTTTCATTTATGATTGATTTCATGTCAAAATTCCCAATGGATTTTGCGTATGAATTTTTGAAACTCTCAAGTGTTCCTGGCTGAAATTCTGTTTTAGGAACATTAAGTCTATCTTTATTTCAATAACTGAATTAATTGATAAGGAATTTCTCCAAACCATTTGTTGGAATTCAAAATATGATGCTTAAACTTCGTTTTGACACTGGTCTTGCGTGAAGTTATCAAGTATACTATTTTTGGTGAATTTTTTAAAATGACCTGGAATTGCTGAAAATGGGTTGGTGCATTTTTGCCTTCATTTTGAAAATGTTTTTGACTGGTTCCTGTGGTCTTCTTGGCTTGAAATTTAGGGACTAAAGGTGAATGATGTCTATTTTAAAATGACACAAAATTCAGCCAATTTGGGATAAATTACAATTTTTGGTGAATTTTTGAATAGAGGTCAGCGCTGCTGAAAATTTTCAGAACTAACCCATGACTTTAAATTTTTTTTTTCTTGGTAATATGAATTTATCGGGTCTCAGAGCTTAATGAGTCTTCTGTCAAATTGTATACATTTCATGGTACTTGAACAAAAAAAAGATTATAACATGTTGAATAAAAGAAGGTTGATGCTTGGAGCAGTGAGTCTAGTGTAGAATAAATGTTGGTATCATTTACATCATTTAGCATTGATTATTTAACTTGTACATGTGAAAAATTATGATTATCATGATTAAATAGCTTAATTGAATTGAAGAAAATGAAGAACATGAGGTTTATGGCGCAATTGATAATGCGTATGTGATTTGAGATGAAAATCCTGAGAAAATTTAAAACCCGTAATTACTAGTATGACAAATGGTCGATTTGCATGCTAGGTGTTTGTGTAAATGCCCAAGTATAAAAAATTACATGTAAGCTTCTTGTTGTGTGTTTGGAATGTAAAATGCATGAGGATGGAATTTGGGAAGTGCACTTGAAATTGCATGAATCATGAAATAAGTTAAATTGACATGTTATTAGTACACTTGAGAATGTGTATTTAATGCTAGTGTAGAAATTGAGATATTGCTAGTGTGCTTGAATGCATGAAACTAATATTGATATTGATTATGATGTGAATTAGTACACTTGAATATGTAAAGTTAATGTTAGTATAAATTTGGGACTTGATTAACACATTAGGAATGTGAAAGTATTGGTCATGACTCATGTTATAATTGTGAGTTAATTAACACACTTGGAAGTGTTGAATTGTTGGTTAGGCTATGTTTTGATTTAATTAAGACACTTGGAAGTGTGAAATTGATGATTGTGCTATACTGGGGGTTAATTAGTGCCCTTGATTGTGTGGGCATTATGCATTGTGCATCATGTGATGTGATTGAGCATACTTGGGATATATGTGCATTTGTTTGGCCACAGTATAGCATGGGTTGGAAGCTCTTGCGTGTGTAGTGCTTGTGTATGTGGAAAGTGTGAATGACCCAGAATTTTGGGCAGGGCTCGGTGCCCTTTGGTTTCAAACCATAAACTTGGCCAAGTGGTTACTCGTGTCCATCATACTAGTGGCCCGTAAAGCGAGGAATTTATGGAAGCCCGTGCTATCCAAGACTTGCGGTAAGGGTTTACGGACCCAATGTGTGTTTGTGAAATGGCTTATGTGTAAAGTATTTAGGTTGGTTGACATGCATTGGGCATGGAAGTGGTGGTGTGAGTCATGCATTTTATTTTACGTTTATTGCTATATCTTTGGTATGGTTGGAGTAAGATGGAATTGTATGCATACACTTGATGCATTCGGTATGCTAGTTTAATGAGAAACATGTTTATGTTATTATTGTTTACATCTTGAAAATAGGTAGTGTGAGTGATGCATTGATATCTATGTAGTGGTCTTGAAATTGAAGATGTGTTGTATGGTTGATACATATTGGCACGTCATCCCCCACTACACTTGCACATGTCACCTTTCTTTTATTAGCTTAGTAGTGTTTGTTTCCATTGGGCTCTTGCTCACCCCAACACTCCTAGATATGGCAAAGAGACCAAGGCTTGATGTTGAAGGATAACACCTTTTGAGATATTTGTAACATGTATTTTGTTTATGTTAAATATGTAATGAGCACGCTATGTATACTTTTGGAACTTGGGGATTGTAAGGAATAAACTTGATGGATTCTTTTTGGAGGACTTGGAAAGATTACATCATGAAAGCTTAGGTTGTATTTTGTAACTTATCCATGCTTTTGGGAAGTGTCGTAACTTGAACAATTTTAAGGACTTGGAAACAAATGGAACTTGATGTCATGTTAAAGTAAATTGTATATTAGTTTGGAGATGTATTTGAAAAGGAAGGATTAATGTTTTAGGTTTGAACTTGTGTAACTTGGACTTTAAAAAATATATATATAAATTTTCAAGGCTATGTTCATGTTGGACTTAAATAAGAAGCTATGCTTATTACTCTAGCAGGAAATTGTGTATGAATTATTTTTGCTGGAAATGAGAGGGTTAATTTTATTATGTGTTTGTGTCTTGGGAATGGAAGAATTGGTGAATTATTGATGCTGTTTTTTAATGTTGGGAATTTGCTTTGCGAATAAAATGAATTGTTGAGAATTAAAGAATGATAAAAATGCAACATGAACTAGGTGAATGAAGCCACAAAAGGGGCTGCTGCCAGGTTGTTTAAACCCACGGCTACAGCAGATTTTTAGGGCTGTCTGGGCAGCAGGTTGCTGCCAAAATTTTCCCTTTTCTCGATTGCTTTGGACCCATCTTGGCTACACTTTTAGGTATATAAATCATCCATAATTGGGGGGGTACAAAGGGATATTTTTATAAGCTACATTCTATGGCAAAGGAACATGAAATGGCACTAGTTTTTTTTTAAAGGCTTTTTAAATGAGTTTGGAAAGTTCTAAAAGTGAACCTTTGGAACTAAAATTTAATTAAGTTGAATGAACTTAAGTGAACTTAAAATGGTCAAGTGCATGGACACTTGAAGTAAAGCTTGGAAACTTGACTTGGATTGCGTTGATAAAATTAAGTAATCTTTCTTATGAAAAATTGGAATATGAAAGTGTGTTAAAATTTGGAAATGATTTGATTGGAAAAGCCTGTGAGTATTTGGGAACGGTTAGGTTATAAAAGCTGTGAAGATTAATTGTGAATGAATAATTATTAGCATCATTAGTCTCATGAAGTGAGAATTGTTGAATATTAAATTAAATGACTCAAGAAACTAATTAATGGGTTCAAAAACCCTTTTTTTGGGGTTTCAAGATTTCTAATTTTTTAGTCTTTTTTTATGAAACCCTGTTAGGCTATTACACATACATTATAACTTTAACCACGGGAAAAATGCCCTGAATGCGCAACCAATGGGCCGTGAGGTTCAAATTCTATTCTTTGTTTACATTTTTGTCAGCTGCCAAATACGTAATTTAAAAGAAATATGCAATATGGAATTGAAATGTAATATAAACACTTACTTGACTTTCCAAAATTCTCTTTACACTCGCTGCACATCCCCCGCATGTCATCCCCTGAGAGAGATGTAGGTATCGAAGAAATTTATAACAAAAGACAGAGAAAAAACAAAGAGATGAAAACATAACATCCAGATATAGAATTGAAGAACTATATATGACATTAAACAAGTTAACACAAGGAAAAAAGCACACAAAAAAAAAAAAAAATTGGGGACATTTAGAGAGCTAAGCTAGACATCATAACACAAAAATTTACAGAGAGATAGAAACAAATAAATGTAAAATACATTATAGAAGGATAGCGAAAGAATGCCTACTCCGACGTCAAGAATTATCACATCAGACGAAAGAGCTGCAACGTCTCCCGACCCTACCGCAACCGATTTTGACTCTGCTTCCCCACCGCCCGATGAACCATCACCACTGTCATCGCCACCACTCCCTCCAAATGCTCCACCGCCACCTCCAGCACCGGACGCGAAGGAAGCCGCAGAGCTCGCAACACACTCCAAGCGAGACGCATACGGAGGCACCGGCACCGCACACAAACCCCTGAGAGAATTGGAAGAATAAGAGATCGAACCGAACGCAGTCGATCTGCGAAACTCCGTGCTGAATAGTCGTCTGAGTTGAAGACACGCAAGTTGACTCCGGAGGCATTGACTCGGACAAGTGGTGGAGATTCGGCGATGAAGGCGAGAGATGAAGGGATTTGAGTTGGAGTTTAGAGCTTTGGACAAGGTAAATAGAGATGTTGCAGACAATGTTGACTCCATTGGAAAGAGCTTCGATAAGAGAACCAGACTGAAATAGCAGACTCTCTCCCTCTCTCTCTCTATAGTCTATTATCTCCTGCGTTACCCACGCCTTTCGATTCTCAGCTGCGTCGGATGAGTGGGTGATGGTTCAAACTTCAGAGCAGCATTTCTTTAAAAGAAACACATTTTATGCACGTGGAATGTACGTGCGTGTATATACAGATGGTCATATCGTGATTCAAATTTTTACTCATATTTCAGTAAAATTATGAATAAAAATTTCATTTAAATCTAATACTCTTTATTATTATAATTTTATTTAAATTTTTATAAAAAAAATTTCACATCATTTTAAAATAATTTTTATTATATCTCAAAAATTTTAAATTTATTTTAAAAAATGATTTGAATATTTATTTAAATTTGACTTTAAATTTGAATTTAAATTTGGTTTACGGTGAATATGACCTCACTTATTCTAACTTTATATTAATATGTTTTGAGTTAATTACACTCATCTCTCATGTTTCTGACAATTATAAATATTTCTTATATAGTTTAAAAATTTATATTGTCTTTTTTCTAATTTTATTTGAAATTACATATTCTCCCAATCATCAATTGTTCTTATCGTCAATTGTTCTTATTGATAGGGACGAAAATTGTTAATATAAGCAAAAAAAAAAAAAAAATTATTATTAAATACCCAAATTATCTTTAAAAATAATGAAATGATTATTTTAACCCATATGATCACGTAAATTGACAAATTTGACCTTTCAAGTCTCTCATCACCTCCCACACACAAATGGCAATAAGAGAGAAGGAGAGGGAATGATGAAGAACATATTTACAAAAATGAAAAAATGAAGATTCAATGTGCTCGTGTATATATATACCCATTGTATTAGCTCACACATTCTCAATGAACTAAAAATACAACACCATAACCTAACATCTCCCCTCATTATTTAAAAATCGACATCAACACCACCAGCCCAACTTTATAAAAATCCACATCGTATTGAGGAAATAATGTTAAATAATTAATTAAAAAAATGTTAAATACTTGAACAAATCAAGATAGTCATCACTAAGAAACAAGTATACGAAGTTGCTCATGGAAAGAAAAAACCACAAGGCAGCAACATAAATATATATATATATATATATCAGTATCAACCTTAGAACTAATCTAAATATTTGTATATACATATATATGTTAAATCAATTAAATCTTTGTATATACATATATATGTTAAATCAATTCGAGAAAAATTAAGAGATTCATTATAAATATTGGTAAAATCTTATAAATCTATCAACAAATAACATTAAGAACATTTCAGATTGGGAGAAAAAAATGAGAGAAAAGAAATACCCCACTAAACTGATGGATTGAAAGAATTGAATGTTGAGATGGAATTAATAGCATTTGATTCATACCATCGATAGGCCGCATCCTACTCGATGCTCAAAAGAAAATCGATCAACATGGGATTTGGGTTCTTCTTGATTCACCACTTAAACCCATTATATATTATACAAACTATATATATATATATATATAGACACACACACTCAATTACATACAAATTATAAAAATCCATATCAAATTACAAACCCATCTTCATCACCATAATATTGATCAATCGATGAGAGAGTCAGATTTCTTTGATTAAATGTGGTATCGATGACGAAAGGTTGAAGTCGCAGTCGACGGTGGAGTTCTTTGGCGGGACGACAATTGAAGTCGCAGTCAATGGTGACTTCTTTGGCGGAGTGACGACTGAAGCCACAGTCGATAGGTTATTCAGTGAGGCGACGACAACTTATTATTCACTGGTGGGGGTCGGCAATGGAGTATCTCTCTCGTGTTGGAGTGGGCGATGGAGAGGGCTGAGGAAAAGGGAATGACGATGGAGTGGGAACGCCGAGAGACAGAGGGGCGCTATTTGGTATGCACGAGAGAGAATACAAATGATATATGTTGACTTTTCTGACCTCAAAAATATAATTAAAATAGAAGGATAAAGTTGCAAATAACCTCTCGCCGCTAACAGCGTTTATCTGTGATCATTGACAAGGAAGATAATGTAGTTTTCAAACTACAAAAGAGGTATTTACAATTGTTAGAACAGTGACCTAATAACATTATTTTCTTTTGAATTCCCTACTTTCTAAAAAAAAAAAAAACTAAAAGAATAATTGATTATGAGAATAACTAAACCAAATCCATCCTCTAACTAGACTTGCCATATACACATTTTCAAGTCCCATATATATATATATATATATATATGTAATGTTTGAGGAAAGAAGGGTGAAATAAATCTTACCAATCCTCTACCACAATTATTTTGCACAAATATGTAACTGCAAAGAAAATGGTCACTTCCAAGATGTAAGCTCTTATTAAAATTCGAATCCAAAATATCTGAATTTTAAAGTCATTTTTAGGTCTGTACATTCATTCTTCAAGGTGCACCAATTTTGAAAATACAAAGTATTGCAAATCCATGCTACAAAACTTTACCCCAAAATAGTTGAAAAGGAAAAAAAAATCAGCTAAATAGGAGTATTTAAAATATAATGTTGCCTTTTTGAAAACAGTGTGGATTAAGATTTCTAAGGTTGTGTTAATTGTGGTTCTGACATGTCTAAAAAAAAATTTATATCAAACTAACACATTGGTATAATTTAAGTTTGCTTCCAACACTTTAATGTAATGATTTGATCTTAGGACTTACATCCTATCCGAATAATGTGAGTGTTCACTGCTCACCCAATTGACACGAGTTCGATTCTTTCACCCAATTGGCATAAGTTTAATTAGCTTTCGCACCCATCATTGTATAAAAAAAAATATATTTGGATTCATAGAGCTTTATCTTAAGTCAATATAGATTTTTACTAAACACTTTCCTCTGACCAAATCTTAGGATAAGTGAAATGCATCCAGCCCGCCAGAATTTACTGAAATGCTTGATGGACCGACGAACAAGTCAAAAGAAAGGAGCCCTGTCAATCAACCAAATAGAATTTAAACCACAGGATATGGAACATCAATCACCCAATCTTAGATTCATAGCACTTCTAATGATAAGAAACGTGATAGGGAGAAATCATAACTGGCAAAAAGATAGTAAATCATAAAAGCTTCTACTGCTAACTCAAGGCTTATTGTTATGAATCATGGTCCACAACATATTCAATAGGACAGATCAATCCAAACAGATATGAGATATATCTATAAACCTCTTCCTGCATATGATTCTTATGAAGCAACACCTTAATGGTAACCGAGAGGAGCCGGTGCCTTGCTTAATTCCTTTCCCTGGAAATGAATATCCTGCATGGCAAGAGCACTATCACACTCAAAAGACAACATCTAAGTAGAAAAAACGAATCTAAAAAAAATATTGCCGAAGCTATGTTCTACTCATAACAGAATGTATTATTGGTCAGCATAGTCAGTCCCGAAATAAACCATATAATATAGGAAAAATACTCAAGAATACTACTAATAAAAATGGGATATTAGAATAGAATAATTCATCATAATAGAAAATTAGGCGGAAAGAAAGCCCCCCTTCTTCCAATAAAGACAATTAGTAAGAATCCAAGTTCTCTTTCCCAGTCTTCCATCTAGTCAGTAATCTACCAAAATAATAGGATATTTAGAGAATCAAACCTAAACAAACAAACTTGAAAGATGAAAAAGGTAGGAGTAATGCTAAAAGGCAAATCATAAGTTTAGCTTTTTATCTTTTGGCAGAATATTTTTAAGTATTCTTATCTTCTTTCTGCCACCAATTCTAAACCCTGATCTGTTAGTTCCATATATATGCAGTGTTGGCTTCATGTATCCACGACGTGCCTTCCAATTACTTCAACTGAATCAAACATGGGGTTTATAGTTTTTGTTACAGCCGCAGATTGTCAATTAAATGAAATTTTTTTAGCATTCAAAACAATCTAACCTTGTATAGGTTGCACTTGTTTGTATGCAAAATAATATTTTGCGTGAGGTTAATTCCTTTGGGCTAAACTTTTTACACTCCACTTGTTTAATGCAAATTAACATTTTGAGGAAGGAAGGTTATATTCCTTTATGATCATCACTTTTGACGCTTCTCCTCCCTTTCCCTGTTTTTTCACGTTCTCATGGATCCCCATGAATTCTGATTAGTAGTCATTGCAGTAGTGGGCCCCGTGCTCTTAGAACTAGGGACATACAAAAGGTCTGGATTTAAAATCACAGATTGCAATCCAGAATCTCTAAGGAAAAAACAAAAAACACAGACACTAGAATCTGAAATCTTTAAAAATATTAATTAAAAGAAAAAAGATAAGGCGAAGCCAAGAAAGAATGAGGAAATGAAGACGGCTATTTTTTTTTTAGACAGGTAAGTGAACTATGGGATGGGAGTTGAAAGAAAATGAAGAAGGCTAATGATACTCACAGAAGCAAAATGGTTGACATCTCGATGGTGAGCTTCATCAGCACGGATGACAATTATAACATCCTTGAGGGTGGCATCTTTTGGTAGTCTCCAATAGTCTATAGCAATAGCAGGAGCTGGTACATTCTCAATTGTACCACTGTCGATATCCTTCAGATACTCTGTATATGAATGAATGGCTTCCTCCTCCAGATATCCAACAATTCTATGTGCTAGTTTGGGGGAGAGCAGATAAAGCGCAAAGAACGCATTGAAAAAAACTCCCTGCACAGTGAGAACCAATAGCCTCTCGTACCATTTGGGCTTCACAAGCTCCACCATGGTCATCAGGTGCATCCTCTCATTCTCTGCTTCTTCAAGCAATGCTTTGATCCAACCACCACTATGCTGGAACTTGCGCAGAGACCTTAGGTGCAGCAGCATCCCTCCCACCATACCAGGAACAGCTGCTACAGTTTCCAGCATCATTGCACGACAGCCATACCGTCTCTACAACATCATTGCCACTATTTGTATCAAACCTCATAAATAGCTAAATTTAGGCAAAAATAAAAACTAGCATAGTCAATGGAGATTCTCCCTGAAAAAATTCATGTTACCTTTCATGTGTAACACTGAGAAGACTAACATCTAACGCAACAAAAACGATAATTAAAGATACACATGTAATGCATTGAAACAAATGAAAAAGAAGAAGAAATTGTGCCTTCCTACCTTAAAAAATACATCAGTCGGAATTCTAAGGAGTTTCACGGTCCTGTAAGCAACTTTGTCCACAAATGTCTTTGGCACATGGTGCTTGCTCAGATTTATCGATAAGTCTGCCTGATAAGTCTCCCATGGCTACAAAAAAGAGAATTTTGAATATAAACTTTGAAACTAAATATATTAGTTAATAGTATTTTTCTGAAAAAATAAGAGGAGATGGGCACAAGAGAAAAACATATTTACAGATATTTATGAGTAAAAATTTTGAGCAAGGGGATTCATGTAAGAATATTAGCCACAATTCTATTCAATAATGCAATACTCTTCTCCCATGGCATAAAATGAAACAATGTAAGAAAAGAATTCTGGCAGACCTGCATCGGCTTGTGTAGCCTCTTTAGTATTCTGCTTTGAGTTTAAAGTACTGCATTATCACTTTTATAGGACTTCATGCTTTGAGCAACATCAGGTTTTTGATTTTTCCAATAATGCATAAAGGATATTAATGAAGGGTTTGGAAATTGTAACTCATGCAAGTACATTATTCATAACTGTTAATGTCCTAGTTATTAAATTTTGTGGCAAATCAATAACGATACTCTCCAACTTCAACATATCTGATGTCCATAACTGTTATAGATGGTGCACATAAATTATTCAATTCCATTGCCCTAAATGTTTTGCATATTCTATGCAACACAACTACGAGGTTGATTACTGTTGTAAAATTTCTATGTATATATATATATATATGTGTGTATAATATATGTACTCAAGTGGTAGCATAATTTGTGTTGGGTCCTTTAATATTTTTTAAGGGAATGCCAATTCTTGTGTTCTCGACCACCAACAATCCACAAATGGAATAGTGCAATCCAAATTGCAATTCGCTAGATGGTGGCAAATTGTGGCAACTCTGCTCTAAATGTTTGCAGTTGTATGCAAAACAACTACGTGGTTGATTAGTAATTACTGTTGTAAAATTTCCATTTGAATATCTCCAACGACACAATTCTCATGTAATACTTTAATTTCTATACTTTATGCACTTAGTTTTGTAAACACACAGAAGTAACAACTTAGGAAAAGGGGACAGAGATTGTGATATTTATTCTTAACAGGCTGCAGAAAATAAGAATTTCAATAACTGTTGAACGAATCATCCAATTAATAAGCAGTGCACTCTCACGACCATCCTGGGGCAGAGCAAAGCTAAAGGTCACTCTTCATACTTCCAAGTTGCACCAGAAGCAACGGTCGATGCCAAAAGGTTCCAATCTTGATTTATCAATTTGATACACAAAACAAGCAAACACAACATCCCAAAATGAGTTTTCTCAATTATGGGCATAACTCAAAAGTAATCAAAGAACCGTTTCCAAAGATCTGGAACAATCAATCAACAATGAGGCTGACAATCCAACAATTCATACAAATATTTAGGTGTATATATGCGCGTGTGTGCATGTACGTTTGTAGATACGGGTGCAGAGCGAAGATTCATAAGATCCAGAAACAGAAAACCGACAGCGAAGCAATTCACAAAGCAATCAAGGAAAACGGCTGAAATTGCCACAAGAACATTGAACTAAAACTCAGAATTATTAATTTGGCAACATTCATATCTCTTATCACACTATTTATTTATTTTTTTTTAAAAAATATCATTAAACAGTGATTATATAAAACTAGAATAATTCAACATTTCAATCACACACAACAATCAAATTCATATTACCATAAAACAGTTCCAAGGCCACTCAGTTCCATCCTCCCTCATAATCTTTGGCCGCGAAATGCCCCAATAACTCGAAGCCATCTCCTTATCACCCTTTTTCGTCTCCGTCTCGGCCACCGCTATGGGTGGGGCCACAGCCGACGTCTCCGCAGACGAAGACGACGTGCTCATCATCCTTCTCCAATGAGCCCCGCCAAACAAAACCAAGTCACCACTGCCCCTCACTTCACATGTTTCATCAAAAGGCCTGACAATGGCTACCGCCGACGACGATATGTATCGGTTACAGTTTCGGCCGTTGATCAAACCTCTCAACAGAGTCCTGGCCGCCAACTGACTCATCTTCTGATGATCACAGTTTCAAATTAGGGTGTTATATTCAGAGAACTGTATTAATGGCTTTGAAGCAATACGTGATTCCAAGAAAAGCAGTTATAGCAGTGGGCGTTCATGGATTAGGAGAAATATTATTAATTTGGAATTCATTTTTGCCATATTTACTAGTTCTGCCCTTAACTTTTTTCCCCAAGCTTGTTGGAAATGTAACGGTATGGTTGATTGTTTGGTTTGGAACGCAGGCCGGTATTTTTAAGATGACACGCGGATTAAATATTAGAGTAATGATTTATGATCCAAACGTTATTATACAAATAAAAACACGTTGAATGGCACCCGCACAATGATAAATCTATTTCATCTGTGTATTTAAATATCATTTAAATATTCTAATATTATTTTTAAATCTGTTTAAACTAGAATTTGAGTTATGCAATACTGATTAAATTTATTTACCAAAAATATTTATATAGATGAATTGATAATATTATATTAATTTCGTTTCATTCCATTATGTAGCATAGTATTATTGTTAGAATATAAAGGAAGGGGATGATTTTAAAGAGCAATGTTTTAAGATTGATATCAGAATGTTAAAATGTTAGTGTCTAAATGATGCTCAGATACTTACATTAAATGAATCTAGTATGATGATGGGTTTTATTTTATATGAGTGTTTGGGTACTAATATTTAGATCATGAATCATTGCTCATGTTTTAATACATATCATCGTCTTGTGTTCACTTACTTATTTGAGTGTGATCCATTATTTATTGGGCTCACAAGTAAATCAAGAGACGAGTATTAAAATATGAGAAAAACTATGTTTTTTAAATTTGTATTCGGAATTCTTAAATCAAATGACGTGACACTGATTTGATAGAATTATATTAATTACATAATTTAAAGCATTATTAGTAATTTAATGCTACATCATTTGTGATAGAAATTTGAGATGTAATTTTAAAAAATATAGTGCTACTCTTAAGTCTTAAGACATCTCCCCTTTTTAAAAGATGACTTCATTTTGAAAGTAAGATTGATTAATTATCCTTGAATTTAAAGGAGTTATTACATATATTTTTAAGAGATTTTGGGCTATAGTTGCTGCGGGTCACCACCTGGACACTAGTATAAGAAATTTTCATCTCGTATTCACCAATTCGCTTTGGTGGAATCTACCATCTATGAGGTCCACAAGTGAATCAAGAGACGAGTATTAAAATATTATTTCTTTTTAAAAGAAGACTTCATTTTGAAATAATTATCCTTAAATTTTAAAGAATTATTACATATATTTTTAAGGAACTTTTGGCTAAGGGTAGCCACCTAAGTTCTAGTACAAGAAAATCGTATAAGTGGGTGCTCCAGTGCAAGAATGTCTTTTTAAAAATTTTTCAAATTAGTACTCCTGAAATATGGATCTGAATTCTCTCTAGTGCACTAGACAGATCAGGATATTTTTCTCCTCACATGAAATGGATTCCACAAAAGTGAGTTTCACTATAAACCACATTTCAAGAATGGATTGAACCTCCCAGTACACGGGAGAGGATCCTTTTCCCCTTGAACACTCGTCCATTTCATCAATACGACTCTTTCTTCTTAGAGGCAACTTCATCCTCAATCTTAGCTAGTAATCAAATCTATCTATACTCTCATTCCCACACTAGTTTACTAATGCTTTGCTCATAGATATGTAATCTTGCTCAACTTAGAGGCATTATTCTTTTGTTTCTTATTGTTTTACTCTTTTTCCTCCTAATAAAACATTTAATTCATTTCTTCATCTCTCGTCTTTCTCAAACAAGATGCAAGCAAGATCAGATTCCCTTATTTCTTTTGCCTTCAAATTCCTCCCAAAACAGATTTCAAAATTAATACTCTCCCATCTTAAGGAAACCATCTACAACATCACATGTTTAAAATAAAATAAAAAGTTTCATGTTCCCCAGGAAAATATGGAAATCCGGGTGTGCCCCAGCCAATGTCATGACTACAAAATTTTTCAGAAATTTAATAAAAGCTGCGGAACAAAGTTTAGTGCAACTGCATTACACCTCTATAATAAATAGCATCTTTTCGAAATTTTAAAATTATTTCTGTGAAGCTCTCAGCATCAACATTTACACTCCTTTTATTGTTGAAACAGACAAAATATAGTGTACTTCCACCATCCACTGTACAAGGTAGCCATCTGAAATTTCTGAGCTACTTGAAGGGGGCAAAAAAAAAATCATCAGAAAGTTAAGAAGCCTTTTATCAGCTCTTGCTGTTGGTAGCAAGGCTCTCATAAAGGAGGATGTACCCGTGGTCTGTATTACTTGAATACTCCTGAGCAGATCCAAAGTAAGTTTGAACAGCAGACTCATCAATCATCTCGACATTCTCATCATCAAAGAACAACCAGTGATTGTGGCTTTTCACAAGACTAACGTAGTGCCCATGGTTGGGCCCACTTCCAACGTGAACAACAACAGCAAATAAGGAGTACTCGGAGTCGGCATCTTTCATGGTGTTGCTCAGTTTTAGCTCCAGTGGGAACACAACACGGTAAGACAACTTCTTGTACCGACCAAGCTGTTCCATGTACTTGAAACGCTTCAAATGAATTACCAGAATGTGAGGTGGTTTCTTTATCTTCATCCTCTTCTGGGCTTCTTGCAAACTGCATTTGAGGTAGAAACAATTAACTTTTCTAATTGGTGATTGAACTGAAAAAAATGCAGCGAATAAAGGCACCTACCTGCAGCACTTGTCACAGAAGAATTTATCCTCGGCATTCAGAGTTTCTGTAGAACTGAAATTTTTGAGGCAGCTTGTAATTGAACTGTTCTGTTCAATATCAAGGCTCAAATCTAAGAAGGTCTCATCCCTTGCTGTTACTGTCTCACACCTTAGGCACCTCGTCTCATTGGTAAGTATACCCTGCATATTTATATGCATCAACAGCATAGTGAACATAAGCAAACATCGTCAAAGAACTCTGTAAAATCACTATAAGGTAGGCCAAAGCCAAAAGGCCACTGTTGACTATTAACCTAAATCTGGAGGTTATAACTTATACTGTCCACACACTTTCCAGAACAAATATACATCTAATGAGAAGGCAGTTTCAGGGATTATTATGTATCTCAAACTAATAGCATCAAGTCCAGCAATTGGACCCACAGCAGTATAAGATATTTGGGCCTCCATCAGACCCCAAATTCATGTTTTCACTCATATTAGAGAAACTACAAATAAAGTATCACAATTGAATGACTGGAAAGGCAATAAAAATTACAACAAATTCACCTGAAAATTTTTGTGAACCCATGTAACTAGTGGTTCCTTCTTAACACCATTGGCCAGAGCATTCTTTGGCCCATTTGCAATCTTTTCAGAGGGTGAAGTAGTTTGCGGTGAACTTTTAGCTGCATGGGACTCTTTCTCCAGTATGTCAACAAGTTCATTTAACAAGAAGTTCAAAAACTCATGGGCATCCTACACAAAAATATGAACATCACTGGTCACTGGGATTGATGAGCTAAAAGAAATATACATCGCTCACCAAATTAAATGCGTGTTCTCTTCTACAGATAGCCATGTAAAAGACAGAAATATAAGATGTGTAAAAATAAGAAACCCAAAGTTTATATTCCCTTTTGATGTGGTATTCTTATGCACTAAATATATTACATATCTTCCATAATCGGTTTCTACATGCCCAGGGATCACACACACATAAGCCATGGGAAGTGCATTATGGCTTTAAAATAGAACCATAGACAGCCATGCATTTTATTGGCTAGAAGTGGAGAGGATTGTGTAGCAACTGAGCCATGTTGACCAATGACCATCCATCAAAGTAGACGCACAGTGTTACTTCATTAGTTGCATCATACTTTGGCTCAGTCTAACAAAAGTCATTCAAAACGTCATCAAGTTGTCGTCTGTCCACCTAAGAGCCTTGGTTTGAGTCACCAAAATCATAGAAAGGTTAATGCTACAAAAAATGAGATCAGACCTGTAGAACCCCGAAGGGCAGACCCAACATCGGGAAAGTTAAACAACCAATACTGAAGAAAAGGCACTACAGAAGAGGGGGAGGGCAACGAAATCCCCCTGAAGAAAATACCCCATAACACAGCAAAGTGAAAGGCCGGAAGTCCATTGATAGTGAAGCATATTGAACAAAAGTAAAGGCCTGATATCACAACATGGTGCATTAACCAGACCATACTCAAACTTAGTGTTTCGTAAGACATCTCTTTCCCTATATGACATTTGTAGTTATCCATTTCCTTCTGTGATCATGCATTTTTCAATTTTGCAAAAATCAGCAAAGAAAAACCCAAAGTAGAATTTCAGTATTGCTAAAATGCCTGTATCAAATGGAATTACAGAGCAGCGGTGTCTTTACAAACTGCTTCAGAAAGCCGATGGTTGCAAACAAAAAAAGAGATTATTAAAAAATAAAGGAAAAAAAAAATGATAAGAAAGTATCTATGTATGTCATAAGGATGGAGTTTATTGCCCAAAAACATTTTTTTAAAAAAAAATGATTATTTTCTATAATGTTTCAGAGCAGCTATGTGTTGTCTCAAAGTGAACACAGACATCAATCTTGAAAACATACCTGATGCATATAGCCGCGGAAAAGCTCGTTTTGTTTCTTAACTCTCTGTACAAAACGTTTTGGAGCAATTACACCTGTTTTCTTCTTCTGAGAATTTATCTGCACAAAGAATAACCAAAATGTTGGTGCCTAGAAAATCTCAAACCATTAATTATATTTAATAGTAAGAAAAATGACAAATTTTATCCCTTTTCTACATTACAATTCAATAACCACAATTAAACGCCTGGTATAAATTAAATGATAAAAGTAATTTTCCATCAAAGAGAACAGATGTAAACCACGGATTTAAAGCATGGGGAAACTTAACACTACAATTTAAAGCATGATTTGAGAATTGATAAAGCATGAGTGAAAACAAAGTTGTAGGAGTATGTAAAGGTGCAGCAAAGCAATCATGGCTAAGGCAGTGCTATACACAGCAAATGGACTGATGATAATGTAGTATTAATTAAAAAGATGAATATGATAGGATGTATCTCTGCTACCACAGACAAAGCACCTCATTTCATACTAGTTCTACACTTCTACTACCTGTGTAAATAATTCTGCCAAACACGTAAGAAGATTCTCTTCTGCATCCCCTGGATTTTTGTTATTTGCATAATACTCTAGTAACTGTTCACGAAATGGAACACAGAAATAAAGAGCCTGCAAAATATAACCAAAACAGACGAGAATATTAGGCAACATACTAAATGGAAAATCAATCTTGAAACAAAACCATAATATTGTACAGTAAGCTTTTTTTGAAGTATTTTTAATGTTCATAGGAGCAAAAATTGCTTTCACTTTTGACTCCAAAACCACTTACAAAGTGCTAACTAAATAGTACCGGAGTAGATAGATACTGTGGCCGAGCCAGAATTTTGGAATTGAGGGGGGCAATGTAAGGTCCTAAATATGAAATTTATTATCAAATTTTTGGGTTTGGGGGAATAGTTAGGTTATATGTGGCTCCACCACTATAAATAGAATCATAGATAGAACAGCATGAGACAAACTGTTCTACTAAATATTAAGAGGAAAAAAAAAACTGTTCTACACTTTACCGATAAAAAAAAAAAAATATATTAAGATCAAATCTTAACTGGTAACCGTGAATTGTTGGTTCCATATTCCTAATATAGAAGCACTAATGTCTATGCCCAAGCAATCAATTTGTCATTAAAGCCACCCAAAAAAAGGTATATAAGGAGACATGCAATACACAGACACGCACTAGGCATGTTAACATGAGTTTCAAATAGCTTAAATACACACATACATTAGGCATTTTAACACGAGTTTCAAATAGCTTCCTGCACCAATTATTTGAAAAAATTGGTCCATTATGAAGAGGATGCCTTTTCTGGCGGCAATGGATGGGTGGTAACAAGACGGATGGAAGAATCCTACAAACCCAAAAAATGATACTTGAATAGGAACAGGCATTCCCACTAAAGAAATCCAAAGCTCTTGCTCCTTTCTTTTGCCAAAAATCAGCATTAAAGTTACCAGATCCCCAAAACCAAAAGAAAGGCCAACCGAAGTCAAGGAGAGATCTAAATCTCTGCACAAGTGGTGGTCTGCATCTTTGAAAACCAGTCAGGGTTTCTGTGCACCATAGAATTCTATGCAGGATATCAAGTATCTCAGTTTAGAAGAGACTCCAAACTCCTCGATGCCAATCAGTCAAAGAGGAGAGAAAAATCTATAGCCACTGTGCTTCTACAGATACCGTCAGTACCTAATGGACCGGGACTCCCAAGAGAAGAGCCAGTAACACTAAGCCAAAGAAGCCTAGAAGGAGAAGTCTAGGAAATAGAAAGCGAGACACAAGTGCAGTAAGAAGCAACTATAAGCCAATCGTCAAGGATGACCAAAAAGGCAATTTCTCATGTAACTGGAGCTCCTAAGAATGGTTTCTTGACTACGTGTTTTCTCCCACTACTCTTTTTGGTACAAAGTAGTGACTGCAACACACATTTAGCACAGGAACTAAATGAACGCTAGCAGAAAGAAAAGTTTGCTCCTTTCCTGCTTATGTAAAACTTTATACTGACTTTAAAGATGCGTCAGATGTTTACTTCTTGTCCCTCACTTTATGCCAACACCGACACTGGATATTGCAAGCCCCGCAGTCTTAGACCTAATTCTGATTATATGGCACCTATTGTACACGTGACAATTCTTTAGTGATCACAAACTGGGTGTAGGTCATTATAAATGCCTAAAATCAAATGACCAAAATCAAGCACTTGCTTGGCCATAAACTTGAGATGCAGGCATTAGTGGCATACACAAGGTCCCAAGGCAGCTGCTGCGCTCATTGGGGTCTTTTTTTTTCTATATTCTATAAATAACAAAATTTGTTGCATTTAGAAAGGACAAGGCCTAGAACAAGATTATCAATTATATTTTACCCTCACAGGCCTCAAATAAATTCAAAGAAAAATATAATTCAATGTTGAATTAGATAGCTTCAAACAGGCAAAGATCCACCGGCTCCTCTCCTTTCAAAAAATCCAAACAAAGTATGCATTAATTGTCTCAAATGTATCTTTTTCTATAATTTCCAGTGTTAGCTGACAATGCAGAGAAAGTTTCATTGCTGTCAAAGGCATAAACAACCAAATGCCAAAGCTTCAAATTGCAAAGGGCATGCCACCCAACAATTAAGAAAAATGTGATCCACCAACTTCCACCTTGGTGTTTGACGCAGCCACTGTACAGGAAGCTCTGATGATTAATGGAAATGCAGTCCATGGCTCAGGAACAGAAAAAGGAATAGGACGCTCTGAGAAGCAGCGTGCACATGCAGAGGACAGCTCGGATGGACATGATTCTGAGCTGAGTAGCATGGCGGATGAACGTGAATTCCTCCGGTACTTGGAAAGCAACTACGGTTCAGAACCTCCTCAACATAATTTGGGTGCAGGTTGTTCCTTTACTGCAGAAGATGAATCAGCAACAATTCAGGGCATGAAGACTCTGACAGACGATCAGAGGGGTGCAGTGGTGCTGCGAAGCCAGGAATTCTCAGAGAACCCAAAGGACTATAACCCGTTAGCGGTAGTTTTGCCAGCCGGATATTCCAACGAATCCAATCCAATTCAAGAGGCACAAACGGCAGACCTTCTACGTCATCAACAGATGCTATCGGATGGTTGGGTGCTCCGAAAAATGGGAAAAGTGAGTAAACTGCTGGGAGTCACATGCGCAGGCTTTGAGGACCGTCTGCTGGAATTATTCAGAGAAATAGTTGAGAGTAATTCTCTGTCAAGACCATGTTCTAATAATGCCTCTGGGAAGAACAAGGAAGACAAATCAGCAAGAAGAATGAGAAAGGTATTGAAAGAGTTGTCCTGCTCGGTTAATTATGGGGGCAGCAAAGAGATGGTGGCCTTTGGGGAAGGCATGGAGAGGGTCTAGTTTTTTTTTGTCTTATGCATTTAAAAATTTTATCCTGGAATGTGAGGGGATTGAATGATTCCAAACAAACGTTCAGTCATCAAAGGTTTACTACAGGAATGGAAACCAACAGTCATCTGTCTTCAGGAAACCAAGATGGAAAGCATTTCTAGAAGCTTTGTTCGTTCCATTTGGAGATTAAGATGGATTAAGTGGGATGCTTTGAATGCCCGCGGCACTGCTGGAGGTATTTTGGTTGCTTGGGACTCCCGTATGATCAATGCCATTGAGCACAGAGTGGGTGAATTCTCCATCTCTTGCAAGTTTAGATTGGCTTCCAACTCCCTTGAATGGGATTTTTGTTGTGTCTATGGACCAGTGGTTGATAGTGTCAGGGGTGCTTTCTGGGAAGAGCTGACATCGAAAAGGCCTTTGATCACGTCAGTTGGAGTTTCTTGATGGGTATGCTGACTAAGATGGGTTTTGGGAGCAAGTGGAGAAAGTGGATTCAGTCGTGTATATCTACAGTCTCCTATTCGGTCCTCGTCAATGGCTCCCCGACAAATTTCTTTCGTTCTTCTAGAGGCTTGAGGCAGGGGGACCCTTTATCCCCGTTTCTCTTTGTGATTGCTATAGAGGCTTTGAGTCGCTTTTTATTCCGTGCCGAGAAGATCAGCCCATCAAAGGCTTTCACATAGGGGACAGAAGGGGTGGTGGGGTTGCCATTTCCCATCTTTTGTTTGCAGACGACACCATTATTTTTTGTAATCCATCAGTGTGTCAGCTTCGTTTTGTGCGATGTATCCTTGTGTGCTTTGAAACTGTGTCAGGTTTGCGGATCAATCTCACAAAAAGCAGTATTACTCCGGTTGGTCCGATTCAAGGGATGGACGTGTTAGCTAGCACGTTAGGCTGCAGAGTGGGTTGCCTCCCCTTGGTTTATTTGGGTCTTCCGTTGGGTGCTTCGCCGCGTTCCATTGGGGTTTGAGATCCAGTAGTGGAGAGGTTTTTCAGCAAGCTATTAGTTTGAAGGGTTAATTCCTCTCTAAGGGAGGCAAGCTCACCCTTATCAAAAGCACCTTGGCAAACCTTCCCACCTATTTCATGTCTCTTTTCTCCATGCCGAAGACAGTATGCAGAAGGTTAGAGAAGATTCAAAGGAACTTCTTATGGGGCCAAGAAGGAGAGTGCAAAAAGATTCATTTAGTGGCTTGGGATAAAATTAAGAAGCCAGTGTCTCTCGAAGGGCTAGGGGTGAAAGACTTAGGCATTTTCAACACAGCTCTCTTCGAAGGGCTAGGGGTGAAAGACTTAGGCATTTTCAACACAGCTCTCTTAGGAAAATGGTTATGGAGGTTTGGTGAGAGTTATGAGGAGCTGTGGAGGGAGATCATTGTTGCTAAGTATGGGTGTGACAATGGAGGCTGGTGTTCGGGCAGTGTGGAAGGGCCACGAGGATGTGGTCCCTGGGGTTCCATTATAAGTGAATGGAGGCTTTTCAATGAAAAGTGTAATTTTGTTATTGGGAATGGGGGTCGTGTTAAATTTTGGGAAGACGTGTGAAATGGGGACGAGCCGCTCAGGGTGAAATTCCCTTCTTTATATAGTTTGGCTACTAACAAGGTGGCTAGGGTATGTGAGTACTTGGATAGAGCTGGGAACATGCTTGTCTGGACTCCTCATTTTAAGAGAAACTTTTACGATTGGGAGTTAGAAGAGGTGGGCTCCTTTCTTGGTCACATTTGCACTTACCGAGCTATGGAAGGGAGGGAGGATAAGAGAGTGTGACTACCGAATAAGAAGTCTTTTTCCGTCAACTCCTTCTACAAGAGCCTATTCGATTTGGAAAGACCTATTTTCCCTTGGAAGCTCATATGGCACTCAAAAGCTCCCCCTAAGGCCTCTTTCTTCCCCTGGGAAGCCTCATAGAAAGCCATATTAACTGTGGATAATTTGAAGAAGCAAGGTTTCATTTTGGCTAGTAGGTGCTATTTTTGTAAGAAGAAAGAGGAAACAGTGGATCACGTCCTCATCCACTGCCATAGTTTCTTGGAGCTGCTAGAACATGATTTTTGCTCTTTTTGGTGTCTCCTGAGTTATGTCTGGCATCGTCAGGGACCTTCTGTTGGCTTAGGCAGGGTGCAACCTTTCAGAAGAAATTAATAGATCTTGGAGATTGGCCCCTATTTGTTTGTTATGGAGTATATGAATTGAAAGAAACAAACGTGTCTTCGAAGATGTGGAGCTCTCCATTCCCTTCTCCAAAGATTTGTTTCTGCGCTTATTATTTTTTTGGGCTAAAGAGGCTTTCCCTGTAAATGCCTCCTCTTTTGTAGATTTTTTGGGGTCGTTCAGATCTTTGTAAAGCTTTTTGGGGTTTTTGCCCTTGTTGCCTTTCTTGGGCACAGTTATTAATATACATCTTTACTTATCAAAAAAAAAAAAAACTCTCCTTAAATAAAATGCTTTTAAAGAAGGAAGGCAAATTCTGAATGCCGTGCTCATTGCCAATAAGTGTATTGACTCGAGAGGAAAAGTAGTGAGAAGGTTTCGGTGTGCAAGTTGGACATTGAAAAAAATTACAATCATGTAAACCGGGAATTTCTTCTGTTTTTTATGAGAAAGATGGGGTTTGGGGATTGATGGAAAGGATGGATGGAGTGGTGTGCTTCTTCAGTTGCTTTTCAGTATTGGTAAATGGGTCCCCATTGGGCTTCTTTAGGAGCTCGAAAGGTCTTCAACAGGGTCATCGTTATCATCATTTCTTTTTGTTATTGTTATGGAGACCTTCCTTTAGTAGGATGATGTCTCGGGTAGTGAAAGGGGTTTGATATTTGAGGTGGGAGAAAGGCACTAGTATAGAATTGAAGCCTCTCATCTCCTTTTTACCGATGACATGATCATAAGACATGTTTTACTTCATTTTGAGGCTAAGGTAAAGGGGCTAAGGGTGAGTCTGAATAAGAGTGAGTTCATTCCGGTGGAGGAGGTGGGGAATTTGGAGAACTTGGCATGGAATTTGAGGTGTAGAACGGGTTATTTTCCTTTTATCTATTTGGGATTGCCTTTAGGGTGCTCTTCTAATGTTTCTACAGTTTGGGATCAAGTGATTGACAGATCCCAGAGAATGTTGGCATGATGTAAAAAGTATCTCTTGAAGAGAGGCAAGATCACTTTGCTTAAGAGTGACCCTAAGGAGGGAAGGGGGAGACTTTATGCATTGTGTGAGATTTGAGGTTGGTGAAGGTACAAGGGTACAGTTCTTGAAGGATGTTTGGAGTGGTGATACGGCTTTGAAGGAGAGGTTTCCCCTCTTATGCCAAATTTAGAAGGATATGAACTCTTTTGCAGTTGATTGTGTGGAAGAAATTTCATGATTGGGAGTTGGAGAAGGTGATGGATTTTATAGAGGTTCTTTACGGTTCTATCCAACAGAAAAAGGGTTCAAAAGAAGCTATAAAGTGGAAATTAGAGATATTGAAAAAGCTCCTAGTGCGGGCATATTGCAAAGCATTGGTAAGTCAAGGAGATCTAGATTTTCCTTGGAAGGGTGTTTGATGTTTGAAGGCTCCAATAAAAGTTGCCTCTTTTATTTAATTGCACTGGAGAAGCTAGTGTTGACGTTGGATAATCTTTACAGGAGAGGCTTTAAGCTACCTAATCGGTGTTGTATGTGCAAGAAGGAGGAAAAGACTGTTAATCACCTCTTCATTGTTGGTTGGCTAGATATGTGTGGTGGCTTGTTTTTCTCTCTTTTTGGCTATTTTTGGGTAATGCCTACTCCCATGAGGGAGTTGGTTCAAGGATAAGGGTAACGGGCGAGTTAGGCAAACCATGAGGAAAGTGTGGTGCCTAATTCAAGTTTTGTTCCTTTTTTTGTGTTTATGGAAGTTGAGGAACAGTAGAATTTTTGGAAGGAAAGAAATTTCCCTTTGTAGGATCAAAAATAGTTTTTGAAACTGTTATGCTTTTGCATGATATAATCTTTTCCATGTTTTGTAAATTCTTAGGTAGAGTTTTTGGAAGGCTTGTCGCTCTAATGTTGTGAGTTCACTCCTTTATGTAAGGGGTTTACCCTCCTCGGGTGGCTTTTGTGAATAATTCTTTACTTGTAAAAACAAAAAATCAATTTTAGTCTCGCCCTTGCCTCAAATAATTGGGATAAGACTTTGTTGAGAGAGTGTGTGTCTCGTCCTTACTCTCTAAACAAGAAACGAAAATTATAATTGAGTTGACAGCGAAAGGGAGAAAAAGGGAGAGGAGAGAGGAGAGAGGAGGAGAGAGAGAGAGAGAGAGAGAGAGAGAGAGAGAGCAAGATCTCCTTCAGAAGGCTTAGAAAAAGCACAAGAGAAACAAGGCCAGCTATGGATGATCACAAAGCCCAAAAAGAATGAAGAGCAAAGGAGGCATTGGATTCAAATATTATAAAGAATAAAAAATAATAATGATGATGCCCCATTAGCTAAAAGCAATTTATGATCTTAGTAGGTTGGCCCGAACATTCACTTTAAGAATTCTGAACAAACAAGTGGAAAAGAATAGGTGGTTATGTGGTTAGAAAGAGGCAAAGGATAGGGTTTTGGCATGATGTTTGGTGTGGAGAGATTGCTTTAAGAGTTAAAACTCCCATATCTTTTCAGATTGCACTTGCCAAGGAAGCATTCACTGTGGAGTTTGTCTCTTCCAACTAGTGAGTTCTGTGGAGCCCCAAATTTCATGGAGACTTTCAAGATCGTGAGTTGAAGCCTCTTAACTCCTTTTTCAAAGATGTTAATGTGGCATCCTCAATAGAAAGAAGGTTCAGGATTTGATGAGATGTAAGGGGGCATTGAATGTAGATTAGAACAGCACTGCAGATTCAGTTAAACATGTGATCTGGCCTTTCCCTGGAGAGCAATTTAATGCACAAATGCTCCCATAAAGGGTTTTTTTTGGCTTGGACAGCAGCATGGGAAAGCTTCCAAGCTCCAATTGACAACCTAAGCAAGAGGGGCAAAGTGTCAGTGTATTTATGATGCATCATGCGTGTGTAAAGAGGCAAGAGAAGATGCAAACCATTTCTTGTCACATTATATGGTGGCTTGGAAGCTGTGGAGCATTTGACAAATCTAACATAATGCCACCATATTTGACAATGCATCCCCCACCAACTCTCATACAAAGAAAGAACCAATTAGTGCCCAACCATCCAAGAAAGATGATCTCTCAATGTAGCATTATGTAACCCTTGATAGTTAACAAACCAATTATAGAAGGGAAAAAAAAAAATTTCATGCAGCATCTATCCAAATAAGAAGAAGAGTTGTGTAATTAATGCTCCTTTGAAACAATTTTCAATTGCATTTTATTTTATAAAATCAATGTTGTTTTTCTTTTTTTAAGGAGGAAATTCCAGTAGGCATACTCAGATCATCCATCCATCCATTGCAAAGATATTCAATCACTATACAATATGCCTTCATAGTCCCATAATTCCTCACTTCATAATCATGAAACTTTGAGGTGTTAAACTAATCTTTGCTCATGTAACAAATTCCCCCAAGTCTTGGAAGAGGTAGAACTCAATTCAAATAACTGTAAATATTGCACAGGCACCAGAATAACCAAACTACCAAAAACAGAGTAGAAATTAATGAACCCGATAAGATTTGGTAAAAAATAAAGGGAAAAATGGAACTATCATTGAAATGAAAAAGATAAGTAGAATACAAGTTGTGAGGACGTTAGGGACCCGAGCCACAAAGCAAGCTGTTTCAGCAATTTGATACCCGATCCCTGTTTCAGCTAGTTAAAGGTGAGATGACCCTAACCACTGATTAGAACTGCCAATGGATCAAGTTCAAACGGTAAAGCAGCTAATTGGATTGGCCATTGGAACCAATTGACTGAGTTAGCTGAACTCAATTTTCATTGAATCCAAGGGATTGTCCAGCGTTTAGGGTTGTATAGAGTACATAAATAGCAATGTATCCATGCATTTTACACGCACACAAATATACATATGTACGTGTATATTTATATCAAACATGAAAGCGACACCTAAACGGACCAAAAGTCAATTAACCCACCATTCGCAATCAAAAAAGTAAGTAGAGTCCCTTTAAATGCCAAGCATCTATCTAATAACCAAACATCTCACCGGCAACAATTAGCTCCAGAAGAAAAAGGCAAACAAAACCAAGGAGTTGAATCGAACAAAACCTGTAAGACGCTGTTGCAGTAGCAAGTATTGCCGAAATTCTCGAGTCCGAAGTAGCGCTCGCCTTCGGGAAACTGCTCTCCGAGAGCTTTCTCGAGTTTCGAACCCGCCACACCCATGAGACCGTAGACCAAATACCAAAACTCCCCTCTCTCTGTCTCTCTGTTTTACTTTATGGCTTAATCAATTTTCTCTCTATTAGGGCTTTTTATTCAACTAGTTGGTTCTTGTTTCTCTCTTCTTGATTAATTTTCTCAACAGAGAAACTTTTGAGAAACTTAATCACGCAGATGCTCGTCTGTGCCAATGATTAGGGTTTTGTTTCGGTTTATCTGAATCTGATGATTGAGAAGATTGAACGGTGTGGTAAATATCTGATCTCCCTTTCTGCTCCACATTCGTTCTCTCTCAGGTTTATGTTGACTCTTGACTCCACTGCATGTGCTGTGATGTTGCGTCGTTGTATTAAATCCTGGTTTTTGTTTTTTCCTCCATTATTTTAAGGAATAATTACAATTTAATATTATGCAGGGTCAGAGCAACTCCAACGCAGAGTGCTATCCGGTGTGTCAAATTTATAATTGTCAAAATGGCATCCCAAACTCAAAATTTTTCACTTCAACGAGGATGATATATGTAGTTGCAAAATGGCAACCGTTGGGTGCCATTTTTACAAACTTTGCAGAGAGAAAAAGAGAGAAGTGTCATTTGACGATTGGGGCCATTTTTATTTTTACTGTTACAACGGCTATCATTTCAACGGCTCTATTTTAACAAAAAATTTTATAAATACAGAAAAAAAAAAAAAAAAAAAAAACTTATCAAAGCCCTAGAAAATACAGGGAGTTGGTTTTTTTTTATATTTTATTTTTTAATTAAATTATTTTTTATAATTTAAATTATTTTTTTATTTTTAATTTATTTTTTAAGTTATGATTTTTTTGTTAATTTAGGATGATTTTATTTATTTAACTAATTTTTATAATTAAATAATTTTTTAAATTTAGTTAATTGTTAGAATTTAAATTGATTTTTTAAATCAATTAATTTTTGTAATTTAATTTAAAAAATTAATTTAAATCAAACTGTTATAAAAATTATACCCGTTAAAATATAACCGTTAATTTTAATTACATTTTTTAATAAAAAATATTAAAATGACACCCCATTTTGGCACCTGTCATTGGAACAGATTTATAATTCAAGAGTGTCATAACACTGTTCAAGGTTGCAAATAGCGTTTTTGGCACCCCAAAATGACAATTTCCTTTAGTGTCGCTCTGATACTAATTTCAAATAAGTTCCACTATTATCGATGATACCAAGCTTGTCACATCTCCAAAATTTACTTTCTATGGATTAGAAAGACGCAACCACCTCTCAATTCGGAGATCGGTGAGTGTCGAAATAATGTGTCGGACGACGATGCGAACATAACATTAATTAATAAATAAATAAAAAGTTTTACAGAAACGTGAAGACGATTTGCACGACCGTCCAGAAATACAGAGCTTCTTTTAAACTTGTTAAATATTTAAAATTTGAGCTTAAGACAACTTAAGCATAATACATCATCATTGTCCTACTTAGTTTAATTACATAACTTGTCCCAAATAAAACACTACAAAAGGTATTGGTGATTTACTCGTCTTGACATTTCCAAAATCTAGCTTGTTGAGGTCTGTCTTCAGCTAATTTACTTACAACAAAAATACTATCAAAAGAGTAGAGTTCCCTACCCCCTTCATTAGTACGGTAAGGCTTCCATTCATCAACATTGCCTGAAAAAGACACAGGTAACAAATCTATGTGAGTTTTATGAAAAGCTCGTAAGCAATTTCGGTACCTTGTCATGAGTTTTTAACTGATAGTAGTTTAAGTATAAGAGAGTTTATAAAAATAACCACTACTAATTGTTCGTACACTGCAAATACATAATACATAAATCTTCAAAATATAGAGCATGAAACATTTAAGGCATTCAAGCAAAGCATTTACTTTATCAAATACAGAACAAGTGGATTCGGGTTTCATTAAAGTTAGAAACACAAATCTTTAAATCATGAAATATGAGTATATAAATCATGGTCATAGTGATGGGGGATAAACCTTCTACCATCCTACAATGTTATATTTTTTCACTTTTTAAGTGAGTCTATATTGATCTGGCCTCGTATGTTTTATCTAGTACATCTATATTTTTATCTATGGACCAATTCTCATGGAAGTTTCCATGCTTGGGGGATAAACCTGCTACCGGGCAAATTCTTGTATGCGAGTCTCGTAGGATTTCACCAGTTCGTGGTGCTTATGCACAATTATCTTGAGTTATCGATTCGCAAACAGAGGTATTTAAAACCTACTTCGTTAAATAGATGCTTTTCAAGAGCATTTTAAACATAGTTAGAATGAGAAACATTCACTTTCATAGAGGCATTTAATACAACTTTGAAGTTAAAATAGATATACTGAAGTAAGAACTTTATAAACAATTGACAATTAAAACAAGCACATTTGCAATTCATGATAGTATTTGAAAATGGAAACAAGTAGCATGTTTGAAACACAAGTCATGTAAATACAAGAATTTGAATTTAAAACACTTTAGAAATTATAGAGTTAAAACCTCCACTTCAAAGTCTAAGAATACTCACCTTAGGTACCCGGGTTAGCGCTACTGGTGGGCCTTTCCTTTTCCCTTGTAACTCCTAAAAATAGAAATCCACGAAAAGCTTATTAATTTCACATTTAACTTAATTCACTTCCTAGTTGGTGTTCTTAATTTATTCTTACACCCGGTGATTCCTATTTTCTTAGAATCGATCTTATTTCTTTTAATCGGGGTTATTCATAGTCAAGTCTAACTCTTAGGGTAGTTTAGTAAACTTACATTTTCATGTGTCTTATTTTTCAGTACCTAATTTGACAATATAGATCTCATCATTGGGTCTGAAAAGTCAAAGAAAGTCAAAATGGACCATCTCGGACTTCCAATTGGTTTCAGGCATCATTAAGGGTAAAATGGTAATTATCACATTTTACGTGTCATAGTTTTGGGATTCTATTTTGTAAAACAGGGTTTCGCCATTGGGTCCAAAACGTCAAAGAAAGTCAGAACTACACTATTCTTTTATTTTATTCAGGTACAGAGCATTTATTATAATTAAATTAATTACATTAAATTATTTTATTTAATATTATATTATATATATTTTATTAATATTTAAACAAGTGTCACAGTGGCACACACATGACACTTAAGTTTCTCACGTGCGTAGTAAGGTCTCTGTTTCAAACTTGGGGAGCTACGGTTCCCTTTTTTTTGTTGTCAAATAACGGACAAGGAGCTAAACCAGGGATATGATATCCCTATGTCCTAATCGGTTTATTAAATCAAGGTTCTCTATCCGCGTTGCCAAATAGACTGGATTCCACTTAAAACATTAAATCCAATGCTCAAAATGACGTAGTTTCAATTAGCCACTTTTGCGCCTAAACGGGTTCTGACCCGAACCTGAAACCAACCCAATCTGTTTGACCCATCACTATTCATCTTCCCCGTCACGAGGGTCACTATTGCCCCCTAACTTATGAAATTTTTTTATTTATACTTCGTGTAGTTTCAAATAATATTTCAGTCTACTCTCGGTCTCTAAGGGTTTCTGAGACATCAATGAGGGATTTTACGTTGGTTTTAAGGATCGAGATGAGCTTGAAAGCTCGGTTGAAGCTCCATGGCAATTATGGATAATGGTTTCGCTTATGACCGATTCTCTATGAAAATCCACAGTTCTTGGCCTATTTTGATCATACAAGCCTAGGGTTTATTATCTCGTTCAAGAAAACAAGATTGGATCTCAATTTGGGGTGTTCCAAACTAAACTCGTGACTTGTAACTTGGTCTACCTCCCTCATTTTAGGTCCATTTACAATAATTTTTATGATTCCGTACTCCTAGGACCATCTAGTTTAAGTCCCAATCAACCAAACTCAGTTTAATTTCAGTTGGTTTAGACCTAAACCAAAGTTGTTATCAATGGCGAATTCTTGTGACTTTTATTGTTTTAGGCTTCCTCGGTCTCATTTTTCTCTCCCAAACCATGGTATGACATCGACAAGAATCATGCATGTCTTTAACTCTATTAAACAACAGCTTTGACAATAATATTTTCTTAGAGAGGGAAATTTCAATTTTTGTGTTTTTACCTTCTACAGTGGTGCTTCTCTTTCTTGGCTCGATTACGAACCTTCTAATGCTTCTCTCTAACTATTGGGTCTGCTTTAGAGTTGCACGCAAGGCCTTCCCTATCTTCTTCCTCCTCCACCTTCTTCTTTCTTCTCACTCCCCCCTCTCTCTATGTGTGTTTGTGCAAGTCTTGGTCTGGTTTGACACACACACAAGTCCCTCACGCAAAGTCTGAGTTCTCATTATACACTCAAGGTCTGTTGCATGCATTATGAGAGATTTTGTTGCACGGATTCCTATTGGTTGGAGTGAGGGTGCGATATATCGAAGAGTTGGTGCTAGGCTAGCCGAAAATCAAAGTTTATCAGAAGCTTGGTCTAAATTTCCAAAAAATTAGCTTTTTTATGATTACATCGGCAATAATAAATTACCGATTATACCCCTACATACATGGTTACCAGATACCCATGGAGAAGCACATTACAGTACTTGTATGCTTCTAGCTGGAATCTTATTAAAAATGGGAGCATATGGATTGGTTCGGATCAATATGGAATCAATCTCATAATTTATAATTTTATTTTAATTGAGGGTCATCACAGTCCCTCGTATCAATATTTGAAGCCCGTATATAGTTATAAAGTACTATTTTGAAATACATATGAAACTATAAGATACTAAATTGTAATCACGTGAGATCGTGTGAATGATTAGTGTTTGAGATACTGAATTGTTTGAATTGATAATAGAGGGTCTCATTTAAAATTGGGACCAAACTATAAGCTATTAAAATGTAATTAATCAAATTTTAATTTACCTTTCAAGTAAACAATAATTTTTTAACTAAAAATTAACAAAATTGATGTATAAACGATAGTTCTAGTTTATGTTTTGCGTTTACATAAAATGATGCACCTCCTAGTCTTCCTTCAACTGGCATTATAGATTTATGATTCACTTCTTACTCTTCTTTCATAAAATGATGAGGGATAGACAGTGATGCAATGGGAACATTATTTCACTAAGACATCAAGATTATAGGTTTGAATCAAGAAATTAACCTTCTCTTCCCTTTCCGGGTATGCCCTCTAATGTTGATAAGCAATTGAATGCAAACGTGTGTCCACACATTTAGCTTTATCTCAATACTTTCTTCGTCAATTGATGGATTCTTGGCTACACCAGGTCCATGATTTAAGTTTGTAAAGTAAATTAATCATAGTTTATCAATTAAACAATTTTTTTTTCTTTTTTTGGTTTCCTTAAAGTCGGATAACTCATTCATATGATAGATTATGATTAGCCTAATCGATGAACGAGGTTCATTTCTCTATTGAGAGCCTATGTCAACTGATATGCCACAACGCATTAACATTAAGGTTTTGTTTGGAATTAAGAAGACAGGTGATATGCATGGCATTAGCCTTATTGATTAATAAGAGCCATTATTCATATACTCATGCTTATCATTCAAGTAATTTCCCCGGGGTGACAGTGCATGGCATTAGTCTTGTGGAGCAAAGATCACTTGTAAGGGAGAACTCCCAAATTTGACTCATTTATAATACCAACTACTAGTCAAGACTAATAATTCGAATGTTTAATGATACTACGAGACAATAGCCTTACATAGAGAAATGAGAATTAATCTAACTCTGACTGCTTGAATAATTCATTTGCTTGGCAAAAAAGAAGGATGAATTGGTGCTAGTACTAGATTTCATTTTAATCTCTATTTCTACATCATTCCGTTGCAATCCTAAGAAATTATAAGACTTGATCTCATACATTCCATCAATCTCGAGACTTTTAGCATATTGGTCAAGTCCATAACATTTGATATCAAAATAACCACCATGTCTCTAAGTCACACTTACTGCACTTCAACTGCAACAGTATAGATGCATCACCAATTATCTCAAGACTGGAACTATTGGTTGACATATCTTGGTTATAAGTGTTTCTATTCCTTATATCTTGAGTATTTTAATAAAATAGTAATAATTAACAATTTTGAAAAGAAAAAAAAAAAAAAACATATCTTTTGGTTGTGTGCCTTTGTCCCACAGATCATCCATAGTAGGGGAAAAAAAATCCTTTGTCCAACAGATCATCCATAGTAGGGGAACAAAAGAAACTGGACACCATCTGGTGTGAGTTCTCCTGAGAGGGCAACCTAGTATGCTTCTCATTCCTGCCATTATTTCTCAAAGTGCTGCTATTGTTGAGTTTCTACTACAAATTCTAGGAAAAGAAAAACTTCATTACCTTTTACAACGCTTTCTCTTCTTTTTTTATCTTTTTTCTTTCCACTATCTCCTAAATTTAGCACATATTTTTCCACACATTATTGAAATAAATGAAATTACTGTCTTTTGAAAGAGTTAGTTGTCAATGTGGCATTAGCATGTGCAAATCTTAGTTAGCACAAAGTAATAAACTAACAGTGTCTGTCTACAAGTTTACACCAAAAACAACATACCAACATTTCAACCTCACACAAACAAGCAGCAGCATCTCCTATTTATGTAGTATAAACATCAAGTACCAGATCATACATACCTCAAGATGATTTGGAAAGAACAGTTTCAGTTTTTGTAATATTGAAGTATATACATGAAACAAATGAAAAAATAGAGAGAGAGAGGGAGAGAGAGATTGAAGTTCTAGCATAATGCTAACAATAGCTCAAGCATATCACAGGATCTTCCAAAGCATTTTACCTCAAATGCTAGATGCCAGTAAGAGCGCTTGACCGGCATCATCTAATGGGGTGATACTGATCAGACACACGTCTTGGGGGCAGCTTTCGGAGGATGAAGAGCACCAGCGCAGATGGAAAAATCTCCACTACCTGAAGAAAGGAGTATCAAAAAACAAATATGGACAGCTCCAGAAAACAAGACAGAAAATAGTTCTTTCCAGTGAACTTTTAATTAGTTTTTCCTTCTTTTTTTTTTTTTTTTGTGAAACCCAACCTGATATCAGTCATTGGAAAAGTTACAACATTATTTCATATCATACATGGTGTTAAAATATTTGGGATTGCCACAATTTTTCCCAACATGAAGACACATATAATAGCTATAAGTGTTTGGTGTTACAATTGATGTGTGGTGTATTTAAGCTCTCAGGAAATGTTTCCCATCGCAGCAAATGAGCCTAAGTAAATGAAGATGGACAAAAACCATGTATGCTCCCTGGCAATGCAAGCAGGAGGAATCCACGAGGTCATTTGATTTCTAATTCCTAAGGTGTTCACAAGTTTTTTGATTTGAAAGAAGGCCCAGATCTTATTCTTATAATCACAGCAAATAATTTTCCTACAGAGAGAACTTTCAGGCTCCATACTCCATTTAGCTAGTTTTTTGATTTGGTGAAGGGAAAGGAAAGGCAAAAAATGTATATATATAAAGGCAAAATAAAATACAAAGGAAAGATGTTTTTCCCTAGCATGTTCTCTCTCATTTAAATAAAATTAAAAATTTATAAAAAATTATTGAGGAACAAGAAAAAGAAAATATAACATTTTAAAAAATCTTTATTTTCTTTCATTTTTCCAGTTTTCTTAGTAAGTCCTGCAGCCTAACCTTCACTTGAAAGTTACAAGCGAGCCTAAACTTTTAGCCCAGTGGCCAGCCCTCATGTACTTGTACCATTAGGCCTAAACCCAAAAAGTGTGTCATTGTTCGAGGTGTCCTACGATGTCTATAAGTCCATCATGGACATCGTCCATTTCCGGTGTGGGATGCCAACATTTCCACCTTGGGGTAGGCACGATCCTAGCTCTGCCAGCATGTAAGATGTGCGGCCCAACCTCCGGTTGGAAGTCTTGTCCGCTTTGGTCTACCAGCCCAGGGCTCAAACATTCAACCCATGGTGAGCCTTCACAGGTTTGTCCCTCCAGGCCCCGAGTCCAAAAGACACCCCCAAGTTAGAAGTATCATGCACCGTCTTTATAAGTCCATCCCGAACATCATCTGCATCCGAAGTGGGATGCCAACATTCTCCTTATATTCCATAGTAACCAAAAAAGAGACAATGATGTCCTTTACTTTATCTTTTCATTTTCCTCACTAAATTCACAAACCAAAAGAAGCCTTAAATGGGAACACACCAGTCAAAACCTTCATTTAGTCCATCTAAATATTACACAAATATAAACACAACCCAGTAAGAAGCCAAAAGTTACCATGTAATATATAAGATCTAAAACGGGATGGTCTAGAACATCAACATCAGCATCCTCATCAAAGGCAGAGAGAGCGACCTACAACAAAGACCAATAAAGATGTCCTTGTCATACATGCATAAAGAACTTTGGGTTATATATGTGTTTGTTACAAAATCAAAAGAAACTCACCACAAAGCATCTTATCAAGAAACAAGTGCAGCAAATTCCTGTTACAAAGCCAACCTGCCAGGAAGATGGATTAAGCAATAAGAAATTTAAACAAAGCCAAAAAAAGCACAAATCAAAACAATCAAAATCGTGGTTCATATTCTACTTAACATGATTGTTATTATTCTTTTGGTGCTGATTTCCAATGTGCTGGACTCACATTATGTTCCTTTTCCATTCATTATTATTGTATTCTTAGAAATGCTAACAACATCAATATCTAAAACTTTAACTCCAGATTTTCCATGACACGATCATTAATTATTTTGCATTTATTTTTTACTGTAATGATTTCCAATGTATCACAGTCATGTTCTTTACATGCATGATTTTCCATATTAGATTATGTCTTCTAAATTGGAATACTTTAGGCAAATCTCACTCATCCATTTTTCCCCAGTATTTGATCACGAAAGGCAAGAGAAATGCGTCTTAGAGAATAACCGATAGCTGGCTACTAGGTTGAGAAGAATATTTTATCATGAAGTAATCAGGGTAGGTGTCTAGGAAAGTGCACTAGACTAGACAACCAATTTCCTCTTGGACCACAAGGAGGTTAAGAACAAATATCAGTATCTACAACCGACTGGCACGTGGATAATGAGGGTTTGAATATTATAATCAGTGGAATTGGCAGAGGAAGTAGCCAGTAAAGGGACCCACCACATAACTAGGGGTAGCTTGACAAACTGAATGCAGACATTAGTGCTCATCCTTTCTATCTGAGTTTGATTTTTCAAATATGTTCATATGGGTTGGTAGAACGTTGTAAACAATCTATTTTTTACAATCTCTAACCACCCGCAAGTTCTTGTGGGGCATAAAATGATGGGAAAAGAATAAGAAGACAATAAATGGACTGGATTTTATTCAAAGCATAGTACAACCAATGTGCAGTGAAAGTAGAAGTTTTCTGGTTAAGTACATAACCCCATCCAGATGTTAACTTTGAATGTATGACTAATTTTGTAACGCCCCAAATCTGCTGACCCAATAAACTAAAGAAACAGCCTAACCACAAAGCCTGAAATGCTTGAGCCCAAGTTATTAGTAGTTGTAGGTGGTAGGGATTACCTACTGAAGGAGGTCGAGAAGATAATGAAAAGGTAGTGAGTAGAAGGGCTCTCACCGGATCTGCGAGGAGATTACATAGGTGTGTTAGGGAGTAGTAAGTACATCATTACTCACACTACAAGGTAGAATGGTTATGGGGAGGAAGTATGAGTGAACCAAGGAGATGGGATTTTAGGAAGGAGAGGGACAAATTGAATCTTTCTTAGTATATTGAATCCTAAAGAGAAGATTTAGATTATCATTCATGGGGCATTAACTGCAGCCTCTTTAATGGAATTCAAGCTTATTGAATGTTTGTCTCTTTTGTTGCTATTGTATGTTGTTGTCTTAGGAATCTTTGCCTTATTTATAATCAAGGGAACACGTGCCAAGAGTCTTGGCTTTAGGCGGGAGGGGTTCCCTTTTACCACATGTCTTGCACTTTTCGGCTGATAAGACAAATATTGATTATTACATGTCATTACTTTCAGTTGTCATTAATGAAAGTCACAATCCCATGTCTTTAGGTCAGAACAAAATAGTGTCGCATTAAATGCAGAGCGGGCTTTGGTCACTTCCTCATTTAATGCAAGGTACTTTAAAAAATCCTCATACCTAATCCACCATGTCACAAGACCCCGAGTGTCCCGAGTAACTGCGTGCCAGACTCTGGGAGCCTCTCGAGACTTGTCCCTAAGTTCTCAGGACATCCAAGTTAAAGAAGGGCAATCCATGAAGCTTTGCGTTAAACTTTTGATCGGTGCAGTTCTTCGAGGAACTCGTGGCTTCTATTGTCTTGAGGGGTTGATTGCCCTAATTTAGGGATCTTATTTTAAAAATATGCCTATGGATCAAGACTTAGCCTTCCCATAGGGCTTTTCTCTTGTGCAAGCTCATTTGGTGGCGTGGTGCTCACTTTGTGGAGCTTCCGGACTCCCGAGCCACAACCATGTCATGAGTTGTGGGGGTAATTGTGGATGATCCTCTTCCGACGAACCCCACGTGGCATGTTATGGAACATTGTGATTTCCACTATGGACAGTAGCAAAGATTGTGGTGTCTTATGTGCCAATCAAATGCTGCTCACCTAACTGATGTGGAATATCACATTAAACTTTGTAACACTCCAAGCCTGTTGATCTAATAAGGTGAAGAAAAGGCCTAACCACATGGCCCAAAATGCTTAAGCCAAATTATAAGAAGTAAGGTTTGTGGTATCTTATATGCCACTCAATGACTTCTCACCCAAATAATGTTCCAAATCTCTCCCAACTGCTCATTCAACAAACACTCTAGGGACTTCTACCCTCTGGAAGCAGGTTCTAATACCACTTTGTAACAATCCAATCTAGTTGACCTAATAACTTGAAGCAAGGCCCCAACCACATGACCCAAAATGCTTAAATCAAGTCATTAGTAGCAAGGTTGGTGGTATCTTATATGCTAATCAAAGACTTCTCACCCAGCCTGATATGGGATATCACAATTTTACATGAACTATTCAATATAACTTAAATATGTGGTCTAGAGCTCATTAGCTTGCCCAAATTGATTACTGTGTGGGGGTTATATTTGCATGAATTTTATTTCATTAAAAAATTCCAGCAAGTTGATACTGTAATATAAATTAAATCATGGATGTATAGAGACTTAATGGAAGAAGAGGAACTAAAATACTATGAAAAAAAACAAAAGTTATTTGTTTCAGAGGGATTTTCAATAAAATTATCAACATGAATGAAAAGTTGATGCTCTAGGACATAAAACTACCCACGAAACAGTCGGAAGTAACAAGGACGGACATTTTCTAACAGAGTTTCCACAAAATGAAACAACATTTGAATTGTGTGCTTTCACAATCTCCACAGAAACGAGCTAAACCTACAGCATCTTATAGTCAAAAGCATCAGAGGTGAGATTGTGCAGAAGAATTCTCTCTATAAATCCCACAGGAAATGATAAATAAGATAGTTGTAAACAATTTTGCTCATCAAGATTAATATATATCAGTTTCCTGACAAACTTGATGAAGAAAGTTGGAATTCAATGCCAAAAACATGAATATAACTGCTTTCACTGATTAAAAAACAAACTATAATATAGACCCAACAGGTATCCGAGGTACAAACCTCATGCAGTTTCTTTTGACGACCTCTAGATTCAATTGGGAAGCGCTGTAGCATGACAAATAACCTAAAAGGCAAAAGCAACTCAAAGCAGCACAAGAAGCGAACACATGTTTCATAGCATAAAACACATGCACTAAAAATTATTTCCTTGACTTGAGATTAGCCATTACCTCCCACCATAAATCAAGAATCCCAGAGCAGCACAGAATGAAATAACTGCAGAAAGTGAAAAATAAATTTCTTCAATTGCCTCACCAGATGTCATCGAATAGTTGTACTTCCCAGCAAACACTTGATTATCAAATCTTGTGATTATCAAATATATATTGAGTATAAAAACAAAATTGATTGCAAACAAATTAATTATAATAACATTGACCTGAGAAGAAAAGTTTAGCAACTTCGACCACAGCAGGACTTTGGCTGAGTCTTATGTAAATCCATATGCATACCTGCCATCAATTTCACAAACAACTGGAGCACAGTTAAAAAGTTTTACTCACACATTAAGGTACTTTCATTTTTTTTATTTTTATGATGTGAGGGAAAAAACAGATAAATACTTGGATTTTTCCCATTACCTGTGTAAAGTATACAAATCCATTTATAATAAAGTATGCAGGTCTAAGTTTGTCAATGGGAAGGCTTCTTGCCTGAAGAAAATTATATTATGAACTTATCAATATCAGGTTTAACATGATAAACTGGTAATAACTTGTATTTTAAGTTATAAAAGAATTCATGACAATAAAGTAGAAGTACCTGATGATATATCTCGGCCCAAAACAAAACAAGTAATGTGTATGTAGAAAAAAATAGAAGACCAGGAAGATCCAAAAGTATCATTTCAAGTGTCTGTATCACAATGACAATGTTAGGCACCACAGATGAACCAAAATAGGGTGGTCTACTTACTATGGGAAAAGTCATGATGCCATATACTGTTAGAAATGAAGATCTGCTTCCAAATCTGATAAATGAAATGATACAGTCCAAAAAAAGAACCCAAGTTTGCAACCAAAGCAAACTAAAGGTTTTTGACTATATTTAGCTGTGCATCATGTGAAGGAAAATTGATATCCATTGTTCTCTCAACCTTCTATGTCAGTACAGAGCCTAAAGTCATGAGATGCTGATTTTCCAGGTAGAAAAGAAATGAAATCTATATAGAAATGAGCAGAAATATAACTATGCTTTACACTATATTCATAAATAATCAGTTGCTACTCCCTTCAAATTTGTTTCTCAGCTAATTTTGAACGCGTACTAAGAAAAATACATATATGCAATGGAAGTACATATAGCTGAATGTCTTCCACATTATGAAACTAACATGAAAAAACACCAACTGCCCAGTAATATGCCATATATTTCTTAATCCTGCTGTAGTCAGACCAACTTCTTCTGAGTTGTTACATTTCTATCTTACAAAGTCATTTCCTTTGATACTCAACTCAACAAAGCCATATCCCAATTATTTGGAGTCGGCTAGATAAATCATGTCTCGCCATTCCACTAAGACCATTCTCGCAGTTAGACCACACATTATCATATTTTTTTTACTATTTCTATCAAAGTTAATTTTGGTTGCCTCTGCTCCCTAACAGAACTCTCGATATGAACCAAGTTGCTCTTCTTGGTGCATTTACTGGTCTTCATTGTATATGGCCAGACCACCTTAACTGATTTTCTCTCATTTTATCTCCTATAGGTGTTACTCATGTCATCTCACATATGTGTTCATTTTTAATTCTATCTTTTCTTGTCTTACCACATATCCATCTCAACATCCTCATTTCGGCTACACTCATTTTATTGACATGTTTCTTAACTTTCCAAGATTTTGTTACATACAACATTGCTAGTCTAATAGTTGTTCAATAAAATTTACTTTTCAGTTTTAAAGGTATAAATTGATCACGCAATACACCAGACGCACTTCTTCACTTAACCCATGTTACTTTAGTTTTATGAGTAACCAATTTATTTCCCTTGATAAAAAAAAAATGTAGAGCACATTGTTTGGAAATGTTAACATCCAGTTGTTTCAACAGCTTGAGGCCATTAGAGAGAAGCAAACTGGGGAGTGTAACAATATATTTCAATAATCCCCCACCCATGTTGCTTTAATTATATGAGTAACCAAACCAAGTCATTTCCCTTGATAAAAAAAAATGTAGGTCACATTGTTTGTAAATGTTAATACCCAGTTGTTTCAACAACTTAAGGCTATTAGAGAAAACTGAGTGTAACAATATATTTCAAGACTCTGTCCAAAATTGGGGCCTCTCATGAATGGGTCTATATGAATGAGTTATAATATATTATTAGGGAGTTGACGGGATTTGAATACTTGGCTTTCTTAAACATATGCCAAATTAACAACCGACTGCTCCATAGCTCAAGCTGTTGGAGAAGGCTGTAACAATATATATCAACACCAAGAGTACATCACATTGTTATATCAGTTTCAAACCACCACACTACTGCCTAAACAGTCCAGAACCAATTTTCCCATTCAAAACTTTTGCTAAGATGTGTAAATTCAAATCTTTTATCTAATTACAAGTTCTGGAAATCAATAACCTATATATGCATCAAACACTCTCTAACTTGATGTATTAAATAAAATTGAAGCTTGTGCCACTAGACCAAAAGAAGAAACTTACTTTTGATCTGAGATGTAACACACTCCTGTAAAATCCGAATAAGAGAGCCCTCACTACCAAAATGCAATTTGGTTTTAGCAAGCATCAGATAAATTTGAATTAGAAGTAGATGCATGCAGAACTGTAACAAATTAAATGTAACCCTTACATCCATTGACTATAAAATTCATCAAGTGGAAAACCTTTTGTGTTGTCCAACCATATTCTGGTACTCTGAATTGAATGCGGATGAGTTGTACCTGGAAATTGGAAACAACTCTGACATTTTAGGAATAAGTAAAGCTATATATTTTTTTTGTGTATTATACAGGACAATAAGAAATTAAAAAAAGAAAGAAAAAAGGAAAAGAAGCATTATCAATAGGACAACTATGAAAAATTATGTGTATTGCTTCAAATTACCGCCCACGCCTATAAGTGAAAATGGAAGACTAGAAAGAAATACTTTTATTATCAATACTGAATGCCTAAAAACCAAGTAACTTTCTTCATCATTCTACCCCACCACTCACAATTGCTTCTAAGAGTTCACAGACTAATAAAAGACTGAAAAGAAAATCAATGTGAACAATTCACTCTTCCCACTGATTCCACCTACGACATTGATAAAGGGTTCTGTTGGGTATTATTGTCCAACACGTGCATGTGACTGACAACATGCCTCTCCCATCAGTTTCAACCCATGCGAGGAAATTGATAAACAGTTTGGATGCCTGACATGCAAATGTAAGTGATACATACATACATATATATATATATATGTGTGTGTGTGTGTGTATGACATGCATAATTGATAAAAATATATAAACAAAAAATGGACCATGCCGGGGACCAGTGCCTGAAGATGTCTGACACACTTACATATAGATGGGTTTACCATGGAAAATGCATTAAGAAGGAGCATCCTTGGTCTTTTGATTCGTAAAATTAGCAAGAAATTGTTGCCCTAAACATCATCGTCTTCAATCTGCTTTAGATCACTTGAAATCAACCAAGATACTAGTTTTGGCTTGCTTAAATGAGATTGAAATTCAAGGGAAAAAAATAACAAAACAAAGTGAAATATGACAGCTAAGAAAAACTGGAGTGCCATAGATCCAGATAGGTTTTTGGCGTAAGTGGGACAAATTTAGAAGTTCATGGTTGAGGCAACAAAAAAGATTGAAAACCTATATTACAAAGCAGAATTCCCTTTGGATAGGGAAAGGGATGTGAGTTCATTTCATTAAAGTAACTGAATTGTCTTCAATGACAATAAGTATAGGCGTGAATCATAATCTTCTTTGAATCATCACAACTACAACAGAAAAACTGCTGAGTATTAGGCTTTATAGCTTGTGTTCTCGTCTTGTGACCTAGCCCCATTTGGAATAAGCCCGCACAAGTCCACTACTGTGTTGACCTTGGGAATTCTCTTAAAAGCATAAATGGGAAATGAGACTTAGTTCTTAAGTGGTTTATTATAAAAAAAGGGCGTGTTAGAAAGAGAGCATTATCTAAACGAGAGAGGGGTTATCCAACCAATGGTTTCTTAGGTTAAAGAAGAGGACGTAAAGTGGCCATACCACTATTATTTGGAATACGGATCATTATGATGCATGGAATGGAAATAGAAACGCAAGACGTTATGTACTCTATATGTGGTACGATATGGTTACACTTATGTAGATGACACAGGTGGAATACAATGGGATAGGTGTAGGAGTGTATTCTTTTCAACCCAAAGATGAGTAATAAGAATTAATATCACTTAAGAATGCAAGTTTTCCATATGTTATTGTGGAAATCCTGAATGATTTAGAAAGGATTTGAAGGAGATAGTGATAGAAGATTGAGGCAGATATTTAGGCTAATTTCTTGAGTTGACCTTTTTTTATTTCCATTTCTGGTTCTCTGTGTATAGGTTAAATAGTGATCCTAGCTTGTAAATTATACACAATTGAATATAGAAAATTAGTCTTATTTTCTACATGGTATCAGAGCTAGGGTTACTCTGAAACCCTAGCAATCCATGGCTGCCCAAAATGGAGACAGTCATGAGTAGAGTCAGTCGACAATACAAGAAATCAAGGAAGGAGAGTCGGAGCTTACCTCTTCCATGAGCTCATCTGGTATGTTCGAGACGTCTCCAATCCATCTTGCCGTGGAGAAATTCAATGGGAAGAATTATCGGGAGTGGGCGCTGTCCATCAAACTCATCATCGACGGCAAAGGAAAGCTAGGCCTTCTTACTGGCGAAACACGTCAACCACCTACCACCGATGTCGCTGCCTCCCAGAAATGGCACTCTGAAAATTCATTGATAACCTCGTGTCTGATTAACTCCATGAAGCCAACCATCGGAAAAACCTATATGTTTCTCCCGACGGCAAAAGACGTGTGAGATGCAGTGCGAGAGACATATTCCGACACTGAGGATGCTTCTCAAATTTTCGAACTGAAGAAGAAACTATGGCAGATGAAGCAAGAAGATCGGGAAGTTACAGAGTATCACACCGAGATGGTGCGGCTGTGGTAGGAACTCGATCTCAGTTGCGGCGAAGAATGGGAGTGCACGGGTGACAGTGTTCGTTTCAAGAAGAAGATGGAAGCTGAAAGGGTTTTCTAATTTCTGGCAGGGCAAAATCGAGAGCTCGACGATGTGCGGGGAAGAATTCTGGGTCGATGACCACTGCCTTCCATCCGAGAAGTCTTCGCCGAGGTGCGACGAGAAGAACAGAGGAGGAAGGTGATGTTGAAGGAGCGAGCAGAGGTAAACGGAGAATCTGGAGCTGACGGATCTGCACTTGTGAGTCACGGGATGATACCTCGCGAGATGCCGTTCCCCACTGGATCGAATTCGAAATAGAGACAAAGCTCTGCGCATGAAATCTCAGCCCTTATAACCCGTGGGCCTTCCAGTGGATCCGGCCCAAGACAAATTAAAAGGCCATTTTGTGACCATTGCAAAAAATTGGGTCATTCAAAAGAGACTTATTGGGCCTTACATGGCAAGCCCGTTGATTGGAAGCCCAGACAGCCCAACAAATCCCAGGGGTACCAGGCCTTCACTGAACAGCGGACAGAAACAAATGCTCAATCGACTGTTATTGGGGGTTTTAACCCCGAACAACTTGAGAAGTTATATGCTTTGTTTTCAACCTTTCAAGCCTCGGGTCGGATCTTCTAATTCACTGCCATCAGGTTCCTTAGCCCACAAAGGTACCTTTTTGACTGCCCTTAGTACCACTTTGCACCTTACTCCCTGGATTATTGACTCTGGTGCATCCGACCATATGACTGGTGCTCATCATTTATTTTCTACATATTCACCTTGTGCTGGTAACTTGAAAGTAAAAATTGCAGATGGTACTTTATCCCCAGTAGCTGGCAAGGGGAGTATCCGTATCTCTGAATTTATTACTTTAAAGTTTGTCCTTCATGTTCCTAATCTTTCTTGCAATCTATTGTCTGTTAGTCAACTAACCAAACAATCTCACTGCTCAGCCATTTTTTTGTCTTCCAATTGTGTTTTTCAGGACCTATCATTGGGGAAGACGATTGGCAGTGCTAAGGAACATGAAGGGCTCTACTACTTTGATGACACTCGCATGAGTAAACAGTATCTTCCTTCTATTTGTAATTCAACATCTAGTCCTAGGGATAGTGATCTTGTGTTATGGCACAGACGAATGGGCCATCCTAGCTTTCAATATTTAAAACATTTATTTCCGTCGCTTTGTTTGAATAAGAGTCCCTTGGATTTTCAATGTGAAGTTTGTGAACTTGCAAAACATAACCGCACCTCTTTTTCTAAATCTCCTTTTAAACCATCATTGCCTTTTACCCTAATTCATAGTGATCTTTGGGGGCCTTCACGGGTTCCCAATAGGACCCACAAAAAATGGTTTATTACATTTATTGATGATCATTCTCGTCTCTGTTGAGTATTTTTATTAAACGATAAATCTGAGGTTCATTCAGTGTTCATAAACTTCTACAATATGATTTACACCCAATTTCACACAAAAATCCAAATTCTTCGTACTGACAATGGCACTGAGTACTTCAACTCTTCTTTGAGTCCCTATTTTCAAGCCAAAGGTATTATTCACCAGAATTCTTGCGCTCACACCCCCCAACAAAATGGGGTTGCTGAACGAAAAAACCGATATATACTTGAGGTAGCTCATGCCCTATTGTTTACCTCTCACATGCCACATTGTTTTTGGGGTGATGCTGTTCTGACTGCCGCATTCCTCATCAATCGTATGCCTAGTCGGGTTCTCTCCTTTGTATCGCCTCTCCAAAAATTTCAGGAGACCTTCCCTGATTCTCGACTCAGTTCATGCCTCCCACTTCGTGTTTTCAGGTCTACCGTATTTGTACATGTTCATGCCCCGCAACGTACTAAATTGGATCCCCGAGCTCTCAAATGTGTCTTCATTGGCTACTCTCCCACTCAAAAGGGTTATAAGTGCTATGACCCTCGCTCCCAGAAGTTATATGTTAGTCTGGATGTCACCTTTTTTGAGCATACCCCCTACTACTCGCTTCAGGGGGAGTCCTTGAGAGAAGCTCGACCCTCACATACAGACTTTGATGTTGCGATCTTTGAATCTACCCCAGACATACCCTCTCATTCTTCGTCCAACACAGAAGAAATCTTGAACTCAGGGGGAGATGTGGGACAACAAATAGACAGGGAGATACTTGTCTACTCAAGGAGACCTAAATCAAAGTCTGATGAGACTCTCACATCCGATGCACCAACAAAGTCAGACCCGGTGATAGCTCCAACTACTCATGTGCCAACATCCAATCCTGACCAAGTAACAAATCTTGATGACTTACCCATCCCTCTTAGAAAACAACCTCGTTCATGTACTTTCCATCCCTATCTCAAAATTTGTATCTTACAATGCTCTTTCTGCCAAGTGTCGTGCTTTTACATCTAACCTTGACAGAATCCAAATTCCCAAGAATATTCAAGAAGCTTTGGAAATTCCAGAATGGAGAAAAGCAGTGATGGAAGAATTTAGGGCATTGGAAAAAAATGAAACTTGGGAGGTGATGTCTTTGCCAAGAGAGAAGAAACCAGTGGGATGTAAGTGGGTATTCACGGTGAAGTACAAGGCAGATGGTACAATAGACCGATACAAAGCCCGCCTAGTTGCAAAGGGGTTCACTTAGACATATGGCATTGATTACACTGAGACATTTACACCAGTAGCAAAGTTGAATACTATACGGGTTCTCTTGTCCCTTGCAGCAAATCTAGACTAGCCACTTCACCAATTTGACATCAAGAATGCCTTTCTGAATGGTGAGCTGGAGGAAGAAGTGTTCATGATGCTACCACCAGGATTTTACAAGAAAGGGGAGGAAACCAGAGTATGTAAATTGAGGAAATCCTTGTATGGGCTTAAACAATCACCAAGGGCGTGGTTTGATAGATTTACGAAGGTGATAAAAAATCAAGGATATCAACAGGGACAGTCAGATCACACGATGTTCTTCAAACAAACCAATGATGGAAGGAAGACTATCCTGATTGTGTATGTCGACGACATCATTCTCATTGGAGACAACACAGGAGAATTGGAAAGATTGAAGAAGGTTTTAGCCACAGAGTTTGAGGTAAAAGACCTAGGTCAAATGCGGTATTTTTTGGGAATGGAAGTTGCCAGATCAAGGAAGGGAATTAGTGTCTCCCAGAGAAAGTATGTTCTTGACCTTTTGACTGAGACTGGTATGCTTGGTTGCAAGCCAAGCGATACTCCGATTGAGACAGGAAAAAAAATGGAAGATGTTGGAAAGCCTGTGGATAGGGAGAGATATCAGAGACTAGTAGGTAAATTGATCTACCTATCTCACACTAGACCTGACATTGCTTTCGCTGTAAGTGTGGTCAGTCAGCATGTGCATTCACCAAAGGAGGGTCACCTAGAAGCAGTATACAAAATTCTCAGATATTTGAAAGGCTCTCCAGGACGAGGTTTGTTCTTTAAGACAGGGGACAGTAAGAGGATAGAGATCTATACAGATGCAGATTGGGCAGGATCAGCAGAAGACAGAAGGTCTACCACCGACTATTGCACCTATGTTTGGGGAAATCTAGTAACATGGAAGAGTAAGAAGCAGAGTGTGGTAGCCAGAAGTAGTGCTGAAGCTGAATTCAGAGCTGTTGCACAAGGGATATGTGAAGGGCTTTGGCTACGAAAGCTGTTGGAAGAACTACATATCAGAGTAGAGTTCCCTATCAAACTCTACTGTGACAACAAAGCTGCTATCATCATTTCTTATAATCCCGTTCAGCACGACATGACTAAACACATTGAAGTTGACAGGCATTTTATAAAGGAGAAAATTGAGAAAGGGATAGTCTGCATGACCTATATTCCTACAAGAGAACAATTAGCAGATATATTCACTAAGGGGTTACAGAGGTCCAGCTTTGAAGAGTTTATTTGCAAGTTGAATATGATCAACATCTATGATCCAACTTGAGGGGGAGTGTGGAAATCCCGAATGATTTAGAAAGGATTTGAAGGAGATAGTGATAGAAGATTGAGGCAGATATTTAGGCTAATTTCTTGAGTTGACCTTTTTTTATTTTCATTTCTGGTTCTCTGTGTATAGGTTAAATAGTGATCCTAGCTTGTAAATTATACACATTGAATATAGAAAATTAGTCTTATTTTCTACAGTTATAAAAAAATTTATTACATTATAATGAAACGTGTAAAAGCATTGAACTAAGTACACCAATTTTTGTTGATCTCTTGATTTGCATTAGTCTTTTCCTATTAATTTTAAAAAATGAGGAAAGAGGTAAGAAGAAATTTTCCGGATCACTAAATTTCGTGTTTTGGAACATAAGTATTCTATATTTTGGAACACACGTACCAAAACGAAAATCACTAGGGTATTTACATTTTCTGGTAACTACAGGTCATACTCTCTGTTTTCTTTTAACATTTGAGAGGGGTTGGTTCCCAGTAACCTGTTGGTTAAGTATGGAGAGGAGGGAAGTCAAGCCTGAGACCTTTCAACTGATAGTGATCAAGAGTTCAAAACATGGGAATAGGATAAGGTATTAATAACTCATCTATCAAGCGGCCAAAAAATGGTTTTTTGCATTTCAAGGAAGATTTTTCATCTCTGTTGTGAGATAAAATTACATTTATCCACTTTCTTGATGTAAACCTCAAGCTTTAGACTTTAAAAGATTTGTTATACTGTACCTTTTTCTTGATGGATTTCCTGAGTGCGCTCTATGGCCTTGTTCCTTCTTGGAATAGTTTTCCACATAAATTTGGTCTCTTATTTTGCTTGCATGTTGATTCCATGTGCATCTTGTAGTGTTTTTGGTTTAGTATCAGTTGTATCACCGTGGTACACTTGGAGAGGGAAGGCAAAGCTTCCAAACAAGAGATCAGGTGTGAAACTCTAACAAAGCCAAGCATTCAAATTTTTTTTGTTTGGTTGTACGAATCCCTTTTGACAGGTCAACTTTATCTAGAGTCATGTTTCATCTAAATCAAAGGACATTTTGTGTACTCGTCCATTTAAATTGGACCCTAAAGTAAGCAGATGACCAAACCATTCTTTAGCCATTCATTCTCATCTACATGTGTTACCTCTAAATTGGACCCTAAAGTAAGCAGATGACCAGACCATTCTTTAGCCATTCATTCTCATCTACATGTGTTACCTCTACATTTTTGGTTTTCCCATTCTGTCATTTGGCTCCTCATGTAGCATTCAGACCAAATGACTCTATGAAATTACGCCGATACTTCCACATATTATGGGTAACGTAGGAGATATCTCTATTTTTCTCCCTAGGGAATCTTTAGAATTTCCATTGCTTAGCTTTCAATTCGCCTCTGACCATCAAATGAAATGTGAATAACCCGTCCTCCTCTCTTTGAAACAAGGGGCACTTTCGGCATTCAACTTGGATCCTGATGTAGGCAAATGACTAGGCCATTCTTTAACCATTCATTATCATCTACAGGTGTTGCCACTACCTAGTATCTGTTAGATCATCATTTGTTCTAAAATTTTAAGTTGTTAGAGAATGGACAAACAATGTATATCAAGCTCTCAACACTCCCCCCTCACATATGACCCCAGACTCAAACATGAAGATACAATTATACAAAAAAACCACAAGACAAATGCAAAGGAGAATAGAGTGCAAATGGAAATAAAGAGACTTAAATCCAAGACATCTCACAACCAAGGTTCTAATACCATGTTACATCACCAGTAGCTCTAAAAGCTTAAGCTGTTAAAGAATAGGGTCAACAATGTGTATCAAGCTCTCAACAGTATATACTCTAAAGGCATTCATTTTTTATTTCATATTGTCTCTTGTCCCCTCTCATCCATCTCAAACTTAGGACTTTAATTAGAACTATTCTATAATGATTATGTTTCTTGATTACACAACATTTGGCCTGTTGTTTAAAATTGTAAGATGCAACCTCTACTTAATTCATCTTTCTCCAATTTGAAGATCAATTTCCTCTTCAATCTTCATTTTCTCGTGAATCATCAATCAAGATAACAAAAGTAGACAATTTTATGCATTCTATTTGTCATAAATACCTTATACTAAAATCTTCTGGTTGTAATGCATCTTTTTATGACTCTACCTTAGAATTTATTCATTCTCTAATTTGACAACTAATGTCTTATCTTTGTTTATTAGCACATCATAGTTACTCTTCCTAAATTGGCACAATAAATTCATCCACGACAAATGTAAAAGGAAGTGAACAATGACCCTTGTCATAAGGCTACTAGAAATTTGTGTCTAAAAATCCACTTGTCACTTCTCCAATTATTCTCACACTAATTACTACATCATTACACCTGTCCTTGATTATGTAAACTTTGATCAAGAAGAATAATTCGGCCATTTTTCGCGCAAAACATTTGAAAATTTGGAAAATCTAATCAAATGATCTCTAAAACTTCCACACACAAAAAACCACAATACATCTCACGAAGACGATCAAAACCCCGGAATTTGGTGCTCAAAGGGTGCTGACATCAGCAATCCATATGCTGACATCATTAGCTTAAATATCCCTCTTTGCTCTCCAACAAGTTCTGCAATGTTATTCATCAAGTTTGGATCTTGTTTTGTGTAAACTTTGATCAAGAAGAAGAAAAAGAAGGAATAGAAGAAAAACAGAAGTTCTTATTATTATTGCAATCGTAAAGAAACAAACAACATACAACGAGACTGAATAATAAAATAAACCATATAGGGCTCATCAAGAGAAGAGGACTAAACTACCCCTATACTAATAATACTAATTATTCTAACAGATTATACCCTTGTCATTTCTTAAAAACACATAATATATGAGGGCCCATTTATGTTATATGTTTCTATTTATCTTTCTTCTTCTCTGTTAAATGTATCTGCAAATGCCTTCCAATTATTTCAGTGACCAAATTAGCTTCCGTGGTTGATCTCTTGGCATGAAACCAAAATGATTTGGTGGTAATATTGTTTCAAAATTATTTTTTTCTTATCATTTTCCTTTAAAGTTCCATCATAGAGATGGAGAAACTATTTGAACCACCCCTTTTTAAACTTCACCATCTCTAGGCCAAAATACCATTCTAGCAGGTCATAATTCCAAGAGTTGCAGTTCCAAATGATATTGACCAAAGGAAGCATTAGTTCCCATTGCCATCCAACTGACATAACACACAATAGAATAATTCTTCAGAATATTTGTCAAAGAACAATTATTTATAGTTAAAAATCAAGAAAGGCAAACCAATCTCGATGGTGCTCAAGCTGGGCTTAAGAAGCAACAGGGGCAGAGGGAGAGCCAGAAGGGCCAACCCCCCCCCCCCCCCCCCCCCCCCCCAAAAAAAAAAAAAAAAAAGTGGGGAGGAAAAAACCATGATGACTCCCTTGTGAGCCTTAAGATAATTGGTATGGCCACATCTGCTTAGTAAGAGTGGCCCCCTAAGATTTTCTCTATCACATAATAGATCCACTCTACTCTTTTTATCTGCAAAGGTCATTTAATATGGTCTTGTTATATTTTTTTTACTATTCGCAAGCTAACCCTGTAAACTACCCTTATGAGTTAACAAGTCTGTATATAGAAAGGTTTCAAATTGTACAAACCCAGTTTTTTCAATAAGTTCCAAAAGTTGAATGATTTTGAGCAAACAAGTTGCAATGTTACAGGCATAATGTAAGGATGTAAACATGAGTAATTAAATTGCAAGTATATTTGGTTATTTAATAAGCGTGTTGAGAATTGTACGGAGTTCCAAAAAAAAAAAAAAACTTTCACCGTGTCTTTTTAAAGGAAAAATAGTCTAGAAGAAAATTAATGGAATTTTGTGAAAATTCATTAACTTAGAAAAGACAAGTGTAGCGAAGTAATACTATATTGAAACGCTTGATCATTGAATTCGCTAATTGGACTAACACAAATTATGAGAATAAATGTAGCTTGTTTTTTAACCAAATAAGAATTGAATGTAAGCAAAAAATAGCATTTTTTGCACGTAAGAAAGTTTTGTTAGAGAAGAGAAAATTTAGGACATATAGTCTCCTTATTTAAGCATTTTAATACTTTTTAACAAAAAAACTACCACAATAGGAAGCTTGGAAAATAATTGTGGTAAAATATATATATATATATATATATATATATAAATTTTGCCTCTCAGGATTCACTAGGTGGTTGGCATTTTTGACATGATTAAATTTGAAAAAAAAATCATAAATAAGAAAAGTGACAATCAATTTCTCAATATATAATTGTTAGCCCACATTAAAAAAAAAAAACTAACTCCGCCATGGAGAATTGAGAAGCAAGTATGCTGAAAACCAAGCTTAAGCTTGGTTTCAGGATGGCAAACAAGAAGGGGCTATTCAAAAGCCAAAGAAGAACCAAGATCAAAGGTACTTCTTTCGTATAACAAACCAAATAATTGATCCGGGTAATTTATATTCAAGGAGAGAGATTAGGATCACACTATGCAGCTTAATAGTTCGTTTGGGTGAAGTGATTTGGAGGAAGGAAAAAAGATTCAGGTGGAATGATACCAAAATCTCTCGTTTGGATGCTTTTTTAGGAAGGAAAAGATTTGAGAGGACTGGGAGAGAAAGATTGTGCCTTATTCTTGCTTCTCCAATCCATCCAAAAGTGAAAGGACTTGGAGAGAAAGGAAACTCATTTAGTGATTTTTTTTAAATACCAAAATTTCCCTTAATGCAATAACTAAAACTTATAACAACTAATGACAAAGGGTATAATTATTGAGTAGTCTATTTATGCTTTCTTTTCTTTCTCATATATTGACAATCTAAACAAAAGAATAATAATTTCTTTTCATTTTTCTCCTAAACTTTCAAATAGAGTGAATATAATCTTTTTTATTCTCTTCTCCTTTCTCTTCTATTTTAAGTTATCCTATCTTTTCTTTTCCGTCCAAAAACTTTCAAATATATTATAATGCCTGAAAAGAGAAGTTCATATTGTGGTTTCTGACCAATTTTTTATTAAAAAAGAAAAATCTTAATCGAAAGTAGTGAGATATTCTTGCCATCCCAAAGGGTTAACCTTTCTAGCCTAGTTGTCCTACATGTTCCAGACATTCCTTCAAAAGTGATTTTTAACTAAAATTTTGTGATTACCTAACCAAATTGAAATATTTTTATGCCAGCGCAGCAAAATAGAGAACAATTAAAACATTAGTGAACAAAACATAAAACAATCACAGGACACATAATTTACTTGGTTCAGTTTTCAGCCTTAGGCCTATGCACCTCTGGGTGGAAAACAAGAAGAATCCACTAGATAGGAATGATGGTTGTCACGCACTCTCACACCCAAAATCCTCCAATACAATGAACTGTCATGCCTCATGCAATCTTAAAAAATCCTTATTTTTATGGGATGCAAATATAAGAGAGACACTAAAAAACAACCCAAAAAATTAGAACAGGTTACCAAAAAGTTGTGAGACCAAGAGGCCTTCTCATAATTCAAGACACAATCTCAACAAAGGATGAGCTATGTTTGCTACTCATGGCTTATCACCAAAAAAAAAAAAGATGAACTATGCTTGTCATTTGTCATGGTTTTTTAATTCTCTTTTGGAATAGATTCACCTAAGTTAGCAAAACCAACTTTAAGAGCAACTCCGGTGGTAAGAGTCATTTTACTTATGCCAAAGCTAAATTTTAGTAGTGCTAGAGTACCAAAAAACTATTTTTTGACATTCATGCTCCAATGGTGAAATGCTATTTTTTGGCAGAATTATTATTTTTCTTTTCAACTACTATTGCAGTTTGAGCATTGAAACAAGAAAAGAGCTTGGTCAAATCTGAACCGTAGAGATGGATGGTACCTACTAAAATAAAAGTCATATTTGAAAAAATATTTGGCTCGGTCAAGTTTTAAGAGTATGAATAACCAACCGTTGGAACACTATTTTGGAGCTGAGCTACTAAAATATAACTATAGCAGCTCCACTGACTCAACCGTTGAAGCTGCTCTAAGAAGGTATTCAGATCAAATAGGAGATAAACTAATAAGGGAAGATCATTTGTGGAAGAAAAAGGAATAGATGAGGGACTTTGCTGAGATTCGGGATTTTAGACAGGTCCAAGATATAATTTCCCAAGACATGCACAAATCAAAATGTAATCCAAATATTACTGTGTCTTCGCCTAACAGTAACTTAGGGCTAAAATAGGGCTGACACCAAGTTCACATTTCATCAGTACCGATAAAAAAGCATTCCAAACCCACCTTCAAAAATTCATAAGATCTCTGTTTTATTAAATTGGGGCTGATGAGTGGTTTTCATAAGTAACATAGACCAATAACATACCTAGATTATCTCAACTAGTCAATCATTCACAAGATTTTAGTATGCAACTACTAAGAAATTTCAGAATCTTTGCACAGATCTTTGTGTATAAACCAGATAGGGCCCTGGCTGGACAAAACCCCCACCCTATTTATAGTGAGTAGATTTAATAAAAAATTATTGGAAAAAAAAAAGCATTTATATAAATGTGTGTGTGTGTATCATATGTATATGTGCCTCAGGAAGGCGGAAACTAAGTTCAATGGTCAGTCAAAAGAGATAAAGTTGGACAAAGAAACCATAATATTTCAAGAAATACTGAGGACATACCAGAGCAACCATGGAGACCAATGCGTACGCGGCGCAAAGAGTATAGAAAATGCCTTGTTGCCATTGTTCCATGTCCCCAATCCCGTTCCACCAATCGAATACGCCTGTCTCTGCTCCTCCCCTATAGCCCTTTGTCTCTCTGAACGACACAAAGCTCTGCATTCTCAGCATCGAAGGCATTGGCGGAAACCAAGAAAAGCTCTAACTCATGTAGCACTGGAGATGAAGAAAGAGGAGAGAGAGAGAGCTTGGAGCGGGACTAGTGGTAACAAAATGGCGGGGACACATGGTAAACGGCGGCCACGTATCACAGTATGACGTCCGGCTTGATCTCGTGGCATAAATTCGTTAATTTCGCAACGGAAATCCTTTGCTTTTGCTTGTTACGAAGGCTTTGCTCCGTCAACTTTATGGGCTTTTGTAGCATCAGTGGGGCAGACTGGGCCCCTTCGTTGTTTCCAATTCCAACGCCTGATTATATATATACAAGTAATGTTTTTTTATTTTTGGCGTTAATATACAAGTGGTGTTAGCTGTCCTCGGCCCACTCACTTTACCAGCGATTTTTATTTTACTCGGTAAATTTTTTAGATGATTAGTTGAACTTTGTCTGTTTGTATACCTTTTTACTTCACAAAAACAAACATTTATATTATATGGTGCCATGAAAAATTACATCATGTAAGTTGTGATAGCGAGTTTGGATTAATCACAAGTTGAGTTTTCTATTTTATTTATGATTCACGATCTTTTGAATTATCTCATCGTTAAAAAATGAATTAGTCTAATAAAATTAAAATATCACTTTTTTTTGATAAAAGTAAAAATGGCAATACGAAAGAGTCGAAATGGTGTGTCACTTTTCCAAACCTGATTTCGTTTATATTGTCCGATCATATTCTTATTTTATTTTGAACCTTCATTCTTTTTCTTAAAATAATTTTCTTTTAAATAAAATAAAATTTTATTACCAAAACAATCAATACAAGAAAAAAATAGTATAATTATAATATGAGAAATCTTATAACTTATTTATACAGTGTAGTATACTAGTAAACATAGTGTACCTAGGGATTAAAAGAGAAATTTAATATAAAACGAGATGGGATGGAGACAAAGTAATTATTTTCTGATCTTCTCCCGAATCTAAATAGATCTTAAAAACTTATTTGTGACCCATCTTGATCCTATTTATGAACACTCCACATTTATCCTATGCATACCATGACGGTTCAATTTATCATTCCTAAATGCAAGTCATAAATAAAACGTTACTCCTATGTAATAACATGTCACGTTAAAATAGAAGTGTTAAGAATATATAACGTAATATTGTATGGATGTCAAAAGACCCTCTACCTGAGTGTTGGTCGGTCTATGAGACTATAGTGATGTGAATATGAATGAGGGTTAATTGGGACGGTGCGATTTTGAAAATAAATAATAAATTTTGACATAAATTTCAAGCAAAGTCCAAAAAAGATCCTACCATACTCCGATTAAGTATTAAAATTGCACGCATATTCTCATCTATTTTAATAACACCTTAAATACACTACTTTTATAACCTTATAGTTTTAATCCAGTACTTGTGAAAAAGTTTATCATCTTAATATGTGAAAACATTTTTGAAGAATAAAACTTGTAACACTGTAAGAGAATTATCGCTTTGAAATTAAGTAGATCATTGATTATTATCACACTAACTATGGAACGTTATAAACTTACATTATTAATCAATCCTTCACGTAATATTTTTTCATAATATTCTTTTGTTTTTGGATTATGTCTTTTAGTTGATCTCTTCGTAACAACCACTTTATTCGTAATCCAATAACTCTTGGATTCACACAAATCAGTGCACTGATAAAAAAAATTTATATGATGCTCTCTTAGATGCAAAATCTCACAATTACCTTTGTGAATAAGAGATTATATGGAATCCAAATTCTATAGAATCAAACTTAAGAACTCATGGAATGCTAAAGTGCTCAACAAAATATGCAAAGAGTAGTTTATTTATTGCAAAATTACAACTCTCAATATGTGTATTGAGAAACTCTTATAAGGAATATATATATATATATATATATATATATATATATAAGTAACCCTGAACTTAATACAACTCTGAATTGAAGAATGAAACAGAAATTCAAAAAATTTACACACATTCGAACAAAGCAGACTTTTCATTTGAACATGGCTTCCATTCATACGTGCCTTTGTTCGTTTAGACGAGGTAATTATTGTTTTTTACAATTTAATTATATTTTACATCGTAACATATTTTCAACTAAGTGTCAAAAAGAACAATATAAAACATATTTTAAGCTACTTTTTTTTTTATATGACAACTAAAGAATAAAACCGGACATACAAAACTCATGCCACCCTTACTAGAGGTGGGCCTCTAACTGCAATAGAGGAGCGAACATATCCGATATATATATATATATATATATATATATGGTAGTAAATAAGAAGTATTAGGATGTATTAATGACTTTCATCTTTGATCATACAAAGATGTAATTCGAGTTCAACATTATCAAATCTTTAATGCAATGATTAACACTATTAGAGAAAATTCTCAGAACCATTCTTACTGAAAATTTCTAACAAAATACATAGTAAGCAAGTTCGTGTTAGTCAAATTGAAAAATTAATTAAATAAGTTAAATTATGTTAAACGCGTTGACTCATTAATGATTTAAATTCAGTTATACTCAAATTAAATATGCTAGCTGTTGATTTAGTTTGAGTCATATTCGCACATTGAATCAGGATCTGCCACCTTTACTCTTTAAATTTGTCAAGTAAGGAAAAAATTGACATTTAATTAACCAAAATATTGAAGAAAAATTCTTCGATGTTTACTTTAATTTTATTGTTATTTTGGCTAAATCTCTACAAGAATCGTAAAAATAGAGGTGCGTAGGTCGGCACAAGCGTGACGTGAGCCCAACACGGACAAAGCATACACATGATGAATATTGACGAGTGTTGGCTCTACCCTTCTCCATTTCACAAGTACAACTTGACATGAGTTCGTTTCAAGCACAAGTTCAGCACGACCCAAACACAATTAAAATAATAAAAAACCATGACTTAGGACCCAAGGGACATGTCCATGGGTCAAGTTGGGAAAAACATTTTTAATAATAGACACAATATGGCATAACATGATTAATAAATAACTAGGCTCAATTCAATTCAAACTGTCGTGACTCAACCTATTGATATGCCCACTTTAATGGGTCAACCTAGTTTATTTTACACATCTTCCTAAAATACAAAATTTACAATAAATGTTACATTATTGTGATGATCAGTTAAATAATTTAATTTAGCTCGACAAAATCTTTTACACCCACTCATAAATAAAAATACAAGAATTACAATAAATGACACATTAGTGCGGTGATTAGCTAATATAATTTATTTTCAAAAGTAAGTGCTTCTTTTTATTTGGCAACTCCAAATGAATAGAACATATGTATAAAATATAGTCACATTTGATGGAGCGATTAGAAACAATAAACGAGCGTATACACCAAAAAAATTTATAAAGGAGCTTTTCCTCCAAATGCTAGCCAAGCAAACACTCGTTCCCAAATACACGACAAAATAATTTTGTATTCGTTTAGATGAGTTGAGAAAAAATACGATTTGAGTTAAATTATAATTTAAATAAGTAGTGATGAAAAAATGTTGTTTGAATTAAGTTATTTAACGTTTGGATGACTTTTAAAATTTTTTTTACTAAGATTACTTTTTAAAAAAATTTATTTTGAGTTAAATGTGAATTTATTAAGTGTGACCAATAAATAAAATCAAATACTTAATAAATTAAAATAATTTATTTTTAACTTAAAAAAATATTAAGTGCGTGAAACCAAACATTTATTTCCTTACAGTTAAAGTTGTGATATAAACATGTGTGTCTATATTTATGTCTATACATATAGACAAGTGAAAAGAACTTTATTAGCATATGATTACTTATTTGAAATTGAAAGGTTACACGTGGAGGGCACGTGCATGTGTAACGTTAAAAACTAAAAACTTTCTATTTTTATTTTTAATTTCTTCCTTTTATGGATATGAAAAAAAAACATAGCCAGGGCATAAAATAAAGGAAAAAAAGAATAAAGAAAAGAGAGGGGATGAAAAAGTAAATAAAGCAAAGCAGGTTCCCAGTTGAAAAAGTAAAGGGCTGACTAAAATAGAGTTTTCTGAATTTTTGATCCGACCCACGTTATTATAAAATTTATTTTTCGGACCCAAGTAGGTTTCAACTTATTTTTCGGAGTCATATTTTTTTAAAAAGCGTCTAAATTTTAGACGCTTCTAAAAATTTTTTTAGCCAAAAGCGTAGAAGTTTTCTACACCTTAAAAAGGCGGAGGATTGTAAGACGCCTTTTAAAGGCAGAGGATTTTAAGACGCCTTTGAAAGACGGATGATTCTAATACGCCTTTTAAAGGCAGAAGATGAGTGTTTGAAGTGGTTTAGAGCCTGGCTATTATTGTCCCTATTCTTCTTCCTGTAACAAGAGTACAAAAACACCATAGTCCTGCCACCATGCATCTCTCATGCTACAAAATCGTTGTAACAGATGGGAAGAGCCAAGCCTGTGTTGCCGGTTCCCAGAATCCATGCAGTCAAAATCAGCTGTCTCAGGCCCCACAAAAGAAGTTGCCGAGTTGTAAACATCATCCCCTCTCATGGTGACAAAGCTGTGACGAGCCCCAACAGATACGGGTAGGCTACCTCCCTCACAGTGCTGCAATCCTGAAGTGAGAGACACCTCCGTTTTGTTTGGATACATTTTCAAGTGTTTTTCAAATTGGATTTTTTTTCAAAAAATTGTTTGGATACATAGATTTTGTAATTAGAACCCATCTCATATTTTCCTATTTTTTCAAAACCCATCTCCTGTTTTTCTACTTTTTCAAAACCCACTGGTGACCCAAAACGCAGATTTTCAGCGACAGCACCTTCAAATCTTATTTTTTATTCACATGCAGAGAGATATATATATAAGCTTCAGAAATTTCACCATCACCATCACTCAGCCAAAATCTTCAACCATAAAAAATGATCACTGCAATAAATCTTGAACAGTCCATTTCTATCACAGAACACTACAGAGCTATAGACTCAATCCCCCCACCATCATCACCACCACGAAACTCGATAAGAAATCCCCAGGAAAAAAATGAGAGTTACCCATGAAACCCAGCGAAGAAGTCCAGGTTTACAGAAAACCGGTCACCTTGCACCGGGCATACCGCTGATTCACTTCAGGTGGTGGAGACAAAACCCTTTTTTTCCCTTATCCTCAAGGCTCCAGCTGCAGTACAGATATCCATATATGTAGGAGTATAAGCATATACACTATTATACACGGAAGAAATTTCCCTAATCCTTTCAATCTTGTCACCCTTTTCATCCTCCCTCTATTCAAATTTCAAACAGAAGTTTCCGGGGGAGGAATGGTTTTAGAGAGAGAGTAAAAAAAAAGACTGTAGAGAGAGAAAGAGAAGGTTTGTCCGCGCCGTTGTTTGACACAGATGAAGCAAGGAGAGAGACAGAGGGCGGAGGTTGCAGCATCAGCATTCAGTCCCATCATTTCTGCATAAGTAATGTGATCAAAATCCTCTGCCTTTAAAAAGCGTATTAAAATCCTCCGCTTTTCGAAGTGTCTAAAAATTCTCCGTCTTTAAAAGGTGTCTTATAATCCTCCGCCTTTTTAAGGCGTAGCAAACTCTTCCACTTTTGGCTAAAAAAAAATTTTAGAAACGTCTAAGATTTAGACACTTTTTTAAAAAACATAGGTCAAAAAAATAAGTTGAAACTTACTTGGTACGATAAATAAATTTTATAATAACGTGGGTCGGATCAAAAATTCAGAGTTTTCTTCTCTCCCCCAAACAGATGACCAAATCAGTACTTTTCTTGTTAGAACGAAGGAAAAAGGAAAGGAAGAGAAAAGGAAAACTGAAACAGCTGTAACAAATCAAATCAAACAAACAAGCAAACAGTGACTCTGACTGGCCGTGTGAAATTGCCAATAAAGAAACAATAAAGACACAAAGTCAATAAGGGGAGGCCGAAGCCTTTGCCTTTGTCTTTTCGCAACCATTCTCGCTTGCACAGCGAATCCAAGACCCCCGAAACCGGCCCGCCCCCAACAAAACCAAAACGGTTACATACTCCACAAAACCCAAACCCTTTCAACCATCTCTGCCTCATAATAATTACACTTCATATCGTGTGTGTGTGTATATATATATATATATATATATATATGATATTTTATCTTAGGAGTTAGGACTCGGTCAGCAGCGAATACATTTCACGTACACGTTTTCTTTTTCTTGTATTTTCTTGGAAGATTAGGAGAGTGGTGGATCGGTGAGGAGAATTCTGAGATGCCCATCTGATAATTTTCTTCTGTTTTATTGTGTTTGAACTAATTTGGAGTCCTTGTTGTTTTGATGATCAAATTCTTGGGTTGTTGGCACAGGTCGTGAAATTCAAGGTTTGGTAGACGAGGTACATGTTAAGTTGTAGGGGAATAAGGTGAGGTGGGCTTTAATTTTATGGAGAACTTCTGCTGCTTCAGTTCTCAGGTGAGGAAACTATTGTCCGTTTCATTTGTTTTCAATTTTTTGGGTGTTTATTTAACTTTGATTTGATGCATACTTTTTAGTAAATTTGTTGGTATGGTTGTTTTGTTAGGTTCTCAGTTCTCACAGGGCTGCTGCTCAGTTAATTGGGAAGATTGGATTTTTATTTTAAAATTTTTTATTTGGAGGGGGGGGGGGGATGTTATTTGTGTGCTGAAACTTCGGTTAGGGTTTTAATTGAATGATAGGGAAAGGTTGAATTATGTTTGTTTGTATCGGTAAATTGACTAGTTTGGTCTTCTCTTAAAGGAGTTGAGGTGAATTGTGTCTGGTTTCACTCCTAGTGATATCAAACACAATTCTTGCTATGTTGATTGACAGGGTCTTTTGCAGGATATTTGTACCTTGATCTTATTGATTTACAAATTGTAATATCCTTTTCATCTATGTGGTGATCTCAAGCAAATAATTACTAAGATTGGATTTCATATATGCTGTATATGGATAACTTTGTTTTCATTTTCTGGTTTTACTGTATATAGGTAGCGTTGTTTTCATTTTCTGGTTTTAGGATTTTGCAAGATTCATTTCAAAGCTAAAGTTCTTCTTTCACTTTAGCTCGGAGGGGGACGATCTTCGTCTGGCTCTGGCAAAGGAAGAAGCCATCAGGGGCCTGCCAAATATGGGTTCAGTCTAGTAAAAGGGAAAGCAAATCATCCCATGGAGGATTATCATGTTGCTAAATTTGTTCAGTACCATGGACGTGAACTTGGACTTTTCGCTATTTATGATGGGCATCTTGGTGATAGTGTACCTGCCTATCTACAAAAGCATTTGTTTTCCAATATCCTAAAGGAGGTGGGTTGTTGGTTTGAAATGATGTATAATGTATTAGGGATTTCTACTATTGCACTAAAATGCTGTCTTATGTACATTAATACAGAAACAAGTATACTCTTACAATATGTTGTCGAATTGTTCCAGGAGGAATTTTGGACTGATCCCGGTAGATCCATTTCTAAAGCTTATGAAAGAACAGATCAGGCAATTCTTTCGCACAATCCTGAATTGGGAAGAGGTGGGTCTACTGCTGTCACTGCAATTCTTATAAATGGTCGAAAACTTTGGGTAGCCAATGTTGGAGATTCACGAGCGGTTCTTTCAAGGGGAGGGCAGGCGATACAGTTGAGTATTGATCACGAGCCCAACACAGAGCGAGGCAGCATCGAAAACAGAGGTGGCTTCGTCTCAAACATGCCAGGTTCTGTGACACAATGTGGTTTATTAACTTTATTCTTATTTGTCTATTGTCGTACAGTTTTTTGTTTTTGTTTTTTTTTTTTCCGGTAAGCAATTTCTATTGTCGTAAAGTTGATTATATATGTGGGTGTCATACTTCTAAAATTAGCCTGCCTCTGCCTGGTATCATTTTGTTATCAACCTTAAAGTATGACCACTCTCATTTCCCACATAATTAATATACCTCTAGCAATTCCAATATCTCCCAGACACAGCCAACCTACCCACCCACTACCTTATATACTTCTCACAAACTTTGATGAAAGTTCCTGCACCTTAGTTTCTTGTAAGTAGATCACTGCAGCCCTTCATTCTCTCAAAAATCCTTTAATCACCATAAACTTATTAGGGTCACATTCTGTGAAAGTAATCTTAGATTCATGGAACAGTAATTCTCAGCACTTCTTGGTTGTTCTTGGGTAATGCCTGATTCGACAAAGGATTTTTTTGAGTGGTTGGCATGGCGGCTGAGTTGGGAGGAATGTGAGGGAAGTGTGGAGGCTGGCACCTTTATGTTTGTTGTGGTCTTTGAAGTAAAGGATTAGCAGAAATTTTTTTTTTTTTGGGGGCAGGGAATGTCCCTTACCCTTAGTAGATTTAAAGATAGTTCTCTTAAATTGTTATACTTTTGGGTTCAAGAATCATTTACTTGTGCTATAGATTCTTTAATAGAGTTTTTGGGGGAATTGAGACTTTAATTTTTTAGTCCTTCCCTATTCTTTTGTAAATGAATTTGTGTTCTTTGGCTGGTTTTTTTTAATAATAGAATTATGCTTACTTATTATTATTCTTTTATTTAAAATAATCTGATCAGCATCTAGTTATCAGTCTTGTGCATTTCCCATGTAGAATTTGGTTTTGACACTATATCCATGTTTAAAAAATTCATAAAAATAGTGGTATGGTAAAAAAGAACCAATTCTGATTTATCATGTCAGAGAAAAAAAGTTCACGTAGCAATATAATATGAAATGAATAATTCAAGTTTTACTGGGAAGATCAAACAGTCCAAAACTGACGTGGTGTTTTGTGGTTGGCAAATTGCGGCAATGGCCAAAGAGAGTTTGTGTGTCCAGAATATATCCCCAGTGAGAGAGGGTCACTGGGCTGTACTATATATGTGCAAACCATTCCTAAATGTGTAGAAGCATTTTAAAGTCGTGAGAACTAGTGGGCCCAAAGTGGACAATATTTGCAGTGGTTGGGATATGACAGTAAGGTATTAGAACCGCACTTGCCTCGTGGTGTGTGGACCACATTGGGACATATTGTGCATCCTTAGTGCACCCAGCTCATTAGGCGGTGGCAGTGACATGGTGGGAGCTATTGACCGCACAAGAATGTGTTTGTTGGAAGGGGGGAGGGAGGGGCAAAAATAATACGCGGGATCCCACATCGCCTAATGAGAGAGGGTTATTGGGCTATAAATGTGAAAACCCCTCCTAATTGTGTAGATACATTTTAAATATGGAGAGGCAATTTAGTATGCTAAAAGATGAGGCTGGGATGGAACATGGCTCCTTTGTGTTTATTGCGGATAATTTGGAAAGAAAGGAACCAAAGAATTTTTTTAAGTCATGGTATCCCAGTTTGGTATGTTAGGCCATTATTTGAGCAACCCTTTACTTTTGGATTATCAGGGGCTCGACCTTGTCTATAGATAGTTTTCTTTCCTAATTATATACATTGAGATCATAAATGTATTCTTTTGGATGTACACGGCTGCACCCTCTTGATGCTCTTTAATACAAATTACTTATCAAAAGAGAGAGAGAGAGAGAGAGAGAGAGAGAGAGAGAGAGAGAGAGAGAGAGAGAGAGATAAAAAAAGTACATAAAGAGTGTACTTGGCTCAATAGAAACTGCCAAAGAAGGGAATCCAAACCTCTTAAATGAAATGAAAGCGAGGAACCCAATAAACTTCATGCACATTAGCACCCAATTTCCAGAACGATATAACATGACACCTGGTGTGTCCTTATATACTTGGCGGCCTTCTTAGTTCTCTATTTCTTGCTTTACATACAGCTTGAAATATGGCAGAGAGCACAAACCTCCTGATACTTGCAACTCGTCATTTTGTAAATTAGAGTGACAACATTGAAAGTGATAAAAAACTGAAGAGGGAAATTGCCTTTTGAATGCCCAATTTGTTGGGTTGTGGAGTTCCTCTTAGGAGGATGTCTGGTTCTCCTCCCTCTTATACTGATTATCTTCCTCATCTATAATATATCTTTGTGTTTCTTATTAAGAAAAAATATTTGTTCAAGAGGCAAGAGTGAATAGGAAATTTCATTGTGGATGATTATGCAGTTCTCATCTTTTTTTTTTTTCTTTCTTCTTTTTACTTGTGTAAAAAGGTAATTATTTTCCCCTCCTTTTGGGTGAAAAAAACAAATTCATAGGAGAAAGAGGTAGGCTAGAGATAATGGTATAAATTGAGGAGGAGATCCTTGTGTGTGTGTGTGTGTGTGTGTGTGTGTATATATTGATAGGGGGATCCTCGTATATTTTCAAAGGAACAAGAACAAACAAAGAAACTAGACAAGATCTAAATAACAAAAGTAAATAAAAAAAACAAAAGAAATCCAGGGGGAAAAAATACTTACCCAAGAAATTCTTAAGAAGGGGCCTTGTAAAGGTGAGAAAATCTCTTTGGAATCCATCAAAAGAAATCTACAATTCTGTAAGTAAAAAGCCCTTTGAGTTTCCATTAGTTACCATCAATACTGTTAGCCTGTTGCTTTTATGCTCATGAGACAAGCATTTTCTAAGACCCCAAAGATAGCTAAAATTCTCCTCTAAGAAGACTTATCACAGGGGAAAAAAAACCTCCACTAAGAAGCGAGCCTATCCTTCCAGCCTATGAGAAACAAACGTTATGTGCTGTCCATGATTCATGCTATAGTTCCAAGTCTGGCTGCCTAGGTTTTCAAATAGAACAACTGGTGATACTTTTTTTGATAAGTAGAACAACTGGTGATACTTAGCTTGTGCATAGAAGAATTCACACAAGAATTACTTCTTGTTTCTAGGCACAGGCACAGGTGAGCTACACCTTTTTAATCAGAATAAGGGGAATCCCAGTAGATATATCATAGATGAAAGCCCATAGAGAAGCATAAGTCATCATGTTCCCAAATGGTCAAAGTATGGCCAATGCCACCCCATCCTTCTACCATCCCAACCCTTCTTTTCTTGGTTGATGGCCCTGAAAGATAGCTAAATGTGGCATTATTTGAAATTTTTTTCCTTTGCTTTCCTTATAGTTGGAGGATCCTTAGACTTCCATGCCAGGGATGTAGGAAATAGAAAAGCGTATTCCGAAATAAAAAGAGACAAGAACAAACTGTGATAGGTAAAGAGACATCCAATATTTTTTTTTGATCGGTAAAGAGACATCCAATATTGGTAGGGCAGATTTCCTCGTCAGGGTTGAAGGGAGGCAAGTAGACATCCTTTAAACAATTAAGTTGAGAAATGGGCTGAACAATTTCAACATCATCAAGGAGAACACAAATTGGCTACTAGGATTAAGAGCCACGAGCATTCTTCACCCAAATATCTTCTTATGATTTTACATGGAGCATGGACTAATGACTTACCTGATACTTGAAAGAGGAGGAATGGTTGAGTGAAAAACTTCCAGAGGCTATACGTGGATTTTCCTTATGACCATGTTAAAGGTCCACATATAGATACCGTGTTCGCTTAAGCAATCACATGCCACAAGGAATCTGATTAATGTGTTCGCAAAATAGCTCTGCTCCTAAGAGCCATATTACGATTCCTTGACCTCTCTTCTCTAAAGGACAGGAAATTGAAACATAATTCACTTACTAGTGATTTTTCTCCTTCCCTAGAGTTTTTAACATGGATAAGTAGTGAAAATGGAGATTGGCTTCCTACCAGGGGTGAAAAAAGGAAATTGGCTTCGAAGGACTCGCTAAAGTGACTCTTCTACTCAAGGAAATATAGCTGATGTAGGCTATGAGAAGTACAAGGCCGAGCAAATTTAAAGAGAGAAACTTTTTGGAAAATGGCTGGATTTCAAAATAGGGCTCACTTGGGACATCTTAGAGTTAATTTTCACATTGTGTTAAGTCTTATTTTATTTTTCTTTAAGTTAGTTTGAGTTCAATTCAAATTTATTTGGCATTTTCTTATGTCTAGGAGTTGAGGTTATATTGGTAATTATCAGATTTGTTCGACATGGGTTGTAATAAGATTGCATGGGTTATATTTTGGGTCAAATTATATTATTGGGTTTTTTACTACCTATGTAATCTTCCTAGATCAATATAGGTTAGTTTAGAGAATTTTCAAAAGTTTTTGAAGTTGTTTTGGGATCGTGTGATGCAATTCTAACCCTAGATGTGTTGCTTAAGGATTCTAGAAGTGATTCTTAAATTCTTTTTCTTATTCATCTTCTTCTTTCTTAGTTTTTTACACTTCGCATTTGCAATCAGACTTAATTGATTATTCTTAAAAAGAGCTGTCTTAGTGCACAAGGCTCCCGTCACTACCAGCTCTGGGAAGAGTTGGATGTACGTACCTTTACCCTTGCAAGAAGAGAGACTGTTTTTGCAACTTGAGCATCTAGCGCCGAGGTTACATTGGTGCAACTGTAATCCAATTGCTTGCCAATCGTAATGTCAACTGCCTTTTTTCCCCTCACTAAAAACCTAAGTTACAAGTTTTCCGCAAACCTGATCCCACTATAAATTCAATTGTTAGAAGTAGGAGTGTCATTCGTGTTGTGTTCGTGTCATGTTGAAATATGGATATTTGATTATATGGGTTAACCCAAACTCAAACACAATACAATTAATTAATTGTGTTAAAATTCTCGACCCTAACCCAATCAATACATTACACCGGTGATGTGACCCATGTAACTAGTTTAATAAACGGGTCGAGTCAAAGTTGTCACAATTAACATGTATGACCCGTTTTAACATACTTAATACATGTGACCTATTTCGAAACACTTAACATGGGTAACCCATTTTGACACGCTTAACACATATAACTCGTGTATGCAAATCCCAGTTTAATAAACGGGTCGTGTCGAAGTCGTCACAATTAACATGTATGACCCATTTTGACATACTTAATGCGTGTGACCTATTTTGAAACGCTTAACATGGGTAACCCATTTTGACACACTTAACACATATAACCTGTGTATGCAAATCCCATTAAATTTATTTTACCTATTTAAATACACAATCTATTTTATATACTCCCCCCTTCCCAATTTAAAAGTCCCTAATTCCGTTTTTGATGTCTCAAAACAAAAGTCTAATTTAATTCGTCAATGTAAAATGTTCTGTAAAATTTTCAAATTACCGTTTTTTACCAATTGTTGTAGTAACTAATGTGAAAGAATATTAGTTTTGTAAAATTATACTTTCAATTCAGTTGTGAAAGCATTAAATGCACGTCTCCTAAGAAATCGGTTTTGGGGAGGGACCTTTAAAATGGGATAGAGGGAGGTTTAAATTTAATTGTATGAGTTGTTTAAAAGTAATTCAACTCCAAAATAAAGAAGTATATAAAGATATCTTTAAAAACTATAATTCTTATATATTAAACTTAATTAATATAAAAAATATTAGTAAATCATGTTCATTAAATAGTTTAATTAATACTAAATTCATATAATCCTAATTAATAAAAATATTTATTTAAATATAAAAACTCAAATACGAACATAATGTAAGCCAACTCATTAAAACTTATGATGTTTATTTTTCAATAATACTTTTACTTGAATGGGTTTATAGTCACGTTATGTGGGTTCATATTATTCAAGTTGATACTATGAGTTAAATTAGGTTGAGCCCTGTTAAATTGGGTGTTACGACTAAGACCCAAACATGAATTGTTTATTAATCATGTTAAATGAGTTGATCCATTTATGACAGCAGCCCATTTATGCTTAACTCAAACCGACTAACTATGTGTTGGGTTTGAATCGTGTTGGCATGTCGTGTCAAAAATTGACAGCCCTAATTGGAGGCACTCTTATTACTTTTTACAATGCTATTCTACATCAATTTTAGCAGCAGAGCTTGTAGATGAGTGTTCACGCACCCGTCCTACATCAATAACCCTATCTTTTAGATGACAGGCTTTAGGATCTTTTTCAGCAGTGGGTTGTTGATTTTAGTGGCTAAAGGAATCTCTTTCTGACTTTTCAATGCAGTTGGCCGCCTTTGTCAGAACTTCTGATACAGACTAGTCGACATGGACATTGGGTAAAGAAGACATAATGAGAGTGATTCTACATCCTAAGAGTCATATAACGATTCCTTGATCTCTGTTCTCTAAAGGACAAGAACTTGAAACACAATTCACCTACTAGTGCCTTTTCTCGTCCCCTTAGCTTAATGAAATACTCCTCACGCTTCTCCATGCAGTACCGATTTTATTAGAGTTATTAACATGGATAAATAGTGAAAATGGACCTGCCAGGGGAGAAAAAAGGAATTTGGCTTTGAAGGACTCAACTAGAGTGACTCTTATAGTTGAGGAAATATAGCTGATGTAGGCTATGAGAAGTAGCAAGGCGGAGCAAATATAAAGAGAGAAACTTTGTGGAAAATGGTTGGATTTCAAAATAGGGCTCACTTGGGTCATCTTAGAGTTTTTTTTTTTTTTGATAAGTAATAAATTGTATTAGAAAAGTGGCAAGGGGGGCGAACCATACAAACACGGGAAGGCTTATGAGACTAAAGCCTTAAAAGTCCCCAAAAAAGTCGACTAACCTATGAGCATCTAACAACTTATCTTTTCAGCCCAAAAAACTAAGTATGCAAAAACCTATCTTAGAGTTAATTTTCACGTTGTGTTGAGTCTTATTTTATTTTTCTTTAAGTTAGTTTGAGTTCAGTTGAAACTTATTTGACGTCTTCTCATGTCTAGGAGTTAAGGTTATTTTTGGTAACTATCATATTTGTTCAACATGGGTTGTACTAAGAGTACATGGGTCATATTTTGGGTCAAATTATATTGTTGGGTCTTTTTACATGGTTATTAAGTTAAAAGTCTCTAGTTTTAATTTTCAAGTCAAAGTCCTAGTAAGAAGAAGAAGGGTGCAACAATTTATATTTACCCTTGTAACTTTCCAAGTTCAATATAGATCAGTTTAGAGAATTTTGTAAAGTTGTTGAAGTTATTTTGGAATTTTGCAATGCAATTCTAAGTTTCTAACCCTTGGTGTGTTGCTAAGGGATTCTAGGGGTGATTCTTAAATTCCTTTTTCTTGTTCTGTTTCTTCTGTCTTTTGTTTTCTGCACCAATTAGACATTGTTAATTACTCTTAGGAAGGCTGGTCTCAGTGCACGAGGCTCCTGGGTTAGATGTATCGTGTATGCAGCCTTCCCTTACAAGCAGATGCTGTTTTCATGACTCAAACTTGTGATCTCCAGGTCATAATGGACCACCGTAATCAAACTGCTTGCCAACCATCTAAGAAGCACGGATACGGACACGGGACACGGACACGACACGGACACGGACACGTAGACATGTTATTTCTCAAAAAAGTAGGACACGGACACGTTAGGGACACTTTGAATATATATAAATTTTTTATATAACCATATAATAAAAACATAATATTATTTCAATTAAACTTGGCATAAAAATATACAAATTTTAAAAATATTATTAAGATATTAAAATAACAAAGTCATTAAATAAAAATTAAAGAACTTCTTCTTTTAATCATCAACATCCATGATTCAAGTGTCCGGACACGTGTCCGGGAAGTGTCCGAGAGTGTCGGTGTCCGACACGGACACGCGAGCCAAAATAGAGTGTCCGTGCTTCTTAGCCAACCATAATATCAACTAACTCTCTCTCTTATTAAAACCTAAAGTTGCAACTTTTCCATAACCTAATCCCACCATAAATTCAATGGTTGGAGGCACTATTACTTTTTTACAATAGTCCTATCTCTAAGATGACAGGCTTGCAGGATCCTTTTCAACATTGGATTCCTAATCTTAGTGGCTAAAATCTTCAGACTTCTCAATGAGTTAGCCACCTTTGTTAGAACTTTTGACATGGACTAGTAGACATGGACATTGGCTAACGAAATACAGAATGAGAGTGATTCTACCACTAAAGGAATCGTGGCCTTTTCTATATATAAGCTTGTGGCATATAGAGATTTTTTTTTTCACCAATAGGTTTTTATTTCAACATATAAAGTGCTACCGCACCAAGTAATACCACAAGAATAAATATCATGTGAGAATGTGATCCATGAATTTGAGGTCATTTTAATGAACTATTATGAAATTGTTCAAACTTGGAAATGTGATCCAAAGAGCCTCGTTCCCACACCAAGGATCATGCCAAAACTTCACCTTTACCCTCATCCCTGATCCTACCACAAATTAGACATGCTGGGCAAACTCCAACCACCCTCTCCTAATAATCTTCTACACCCTGATCTCATGAGAAATATGGAACTCTTCCGAAGTCTGCCCACCCCACAGGGCCCACACACATCCATACTTACTCTCAATCACACACCACCGCAACATCACCCTCTTCCTTGCAAACCTCCATAGCCGCCCATGAGAAATATGGACCTCATCCGGAGTCCACCCATCCCCACACACACCCATACTTACTCTCAGTCATATGCTGCCACAACATCTCCCTCTCCTTGCAAACCTCCATAACCACTTCCCTGACAAACCTTATTAAAAACCCTTAACCTCCCCATCCTCGGACCAGCCCCCCCCCCCACAAAACCTCCCAGGCCTACAAATCCTAACGCAGCTGGCTGAGTGAGTTTTCACTCATTACCAAGCCAAGAAATTGAAAAAATATTTGTGTCGCATTTAATCTGACTAGGATTAAATTACTTTATCAGTTAGACTGCTATCAAATATTTTCTTTACATTCTGCTTCATTTTTATACTTTCATCAAACAGTAAGGTCTAACAATATGAAATATTGCTGCAAGCTGAGTGATTACTCTCACTTGTTAAAAATAAGAATAAAAAATCATATTATTGTTTTCGCATCAACAAAGAGAAAAAACTTTGTTTGAGCTTGATTTGTTTAGCAACTGAGCTCAGAACTTAAAGCTTGGCTTTGGATTGTCAGTCTGGAATTATAGTTTTGATCATTGGGGTTCTTCGGGATTGAGGTAAAATAATGTGAATTTCTACACAATGAAAAAAATAAACACTATATTTACGTTTAAAAAAGAATTGAAATTTCGCAATGTAGCAAATTTTGAAGAATGAGAAAAGAGAGCTAGATGCATTCCTTTATGTATCTAATACTGAAATTAAAATACTAGCTTTCATTATCTACATGTGAAGAATGCCAAACATGAATCACTGATCAAGACATTTAGTGAAGATTTATAAACTCAAAGCAGTTTTACTTTGTACAAAAATTTTCTTTTCATTGAAGTGGTTGAATCTTTGTGGTACATTTGGATTGGTGGATTACATATTAGGGATTTAGGGTTAAATTCTCAAATGTGTAGAAATTGGAGTTGAATTAGGAGACATTAAGAGAAAGTTAAGAGTAGATCTAGGGGGATGTATCATGTATTTTATTGGGATCTTTTGCAATTAGAATCCTTCATGGTATTGATTTCAAATAACTACTTTCCCTTCATTATTTGAAATCTTCTCATACAAGGCTATCTAATAAGTGGATGCATCATGTTGAAATATAAATCTAAAATTTATCTATATACCTTTAATAAGTGATCTGAAATCCATTCATTCTTAATTAGTCTGTCCAAATGAGTGGACTAAGTTTCGTGTTAAGTCAACACGGAACACAATTTGTGGCCTTTATGAAGGATCTTATAAGGCCTAACTTAAAGGGGGAGCCAATAGCATATCTAGCAGCAGCTTCAGTAGCACTAGCTACATCAGTAGATCATTGATTAGCATACATCCGCTACTATAGCCAATTCTGATCTCAAGCACCTAACCTTTGTTGTGAGGACTTGTTCGCTATTGGCCGGTAATTTCCAATTCGTGTACTCCCTTTCTAGTGACTCAGGAAGCCGATCTGATAAATTCACTTCAAAGGGAGGGAAGCTGGGTTTCCCATGTTGGTCATGGGCCTATCTTTCACCTATAAAATGGTAAAATATGGAATTGTTGACTTACCAGGATGCTCAAGGCCTGGTTTACCAATTCTTCTGTGATTAATTGGGATTGTTGTGGTTAGTGATTCTGTTAGGACACTGGATTGGAATGCTTTGGACAGTGTTAAGAATTATACAGTTGAATACTTGAGATGCAATTCTAAAAAAATGTTTGGACTCTGATCAGCTAGACAATTAAATGAGCTACAATAGTTCTGGGTGAGCCAAAACTTATGCTGATAATGAGCTGCTCAAATGGTCTGTAAGACTTTTATGTAAATGCTTAGATTCTAAAATCCTGCAGAGGTGCAAAATCTATTTAAAAAAACAAAGAAAAGGGAAAAAAAGGCATTAGTTCTTGTAGTAAATCTAAAACCATTATATTGCTAAAAGTTCATGAAAAAATAGAATACTTTTTTAGTTTGATTGGCATCTAGAGCTTACATGGTGCAAAGAGATTAATTAGCAGTTTCTACTGTTGATAATCATTAATTTGTTTACTTGGTATTGGAAACTAAAATAGAGGGATGATATTGTAAAAAATCAAAATGTGAGGTGTCAAAGGTAGCATAACCAAGTTGAGGCACAAATTAGGTTTCTCTCTGTGCTATGATCCTCATATTAATAAGGTAAGACTCGTGTGAAAGTTTTCAAGACCTATCTCTGTACTCCCAATTGTATAGACAACAGTGAGAGATGAAACTTGTAATGTAATATTTTTTGTTCCCCAATGAACATCGTTTTTGGGAGGGATACAAATAGTTGCTAAACCCACTGAAGCAAGACCCCCCTCCACTCCCAACCCAAAACCCCCATTTCCAAAGGGGGGTTGAAATAGTAAATATAAGTATAAAATAATTTTGCACATACGAAGTTATAGAAGGAAGTTTGGATTGAATACTAGCAGGTGTAAAAGTAAATTAGTTTTGAGTTTGGGCTCTTTAGCGAGGTTTTTAAATTCTTATGATTTATTGAAGATAGATATTTTTATACACTTAAGTTTTTAGTAAAAAAAGATGTGTTATCCTGCTTAAAATCATTACTTAGGAGAAAGACTAAATAGATTTGAGTCCAACTTATCAATTCATGCACACACACATACACGCGTATAGGTTTGGGTCCATTTCTGTTTTACTTTTAAATTTTCTTTCCTTTCTAAATATTTGTGCGACTCCCCTCTATAATTCCACATTCTTTCCTAGCTAGGACATTCCATTTTTTTCCCCAGGGAATAAAAGAAACAAAAATTTATAGAATCTGTTTCTGCCACAAGTTAGTATATGGCTAATAGCCAAATATTTTCTCTTTCTGAAAGCTAACTGGAATTAAGAGCACTTTTCTTTTTTAAATTACGCCCGACTTAAACGCTCCTATTCACTGGTTCTCGTTTTGAACTTCTACCTGCAATCTTGATATGGAATGATTTCTTTCTTACACTTTTGTTGTATTATGAGTTGTCATAAAACCCATGCCCATTGCATCTTATGTCAGGAGATGTTGCAAGAGTGAATGGCCAATTGGCTGTTTCTCGTGCATTTGGAGACAAGAACCTGAAGTCACACCTGCGGTCTGATCCTGATGTAACAAATGCTGATATTGACCCAGATACTGATATTCTCATCCTTGCAAGTGATGGTTTATGGAAGGTGAACCACTGAACCCCCTTTCCTCCTCTCAATGTCCCTATTTTATCTTTGTGGGTACACAGACATTCCACCTCTTTTCTATTGATTTGCCTGTGATTAATCCAGGTCATGTCTAATCAAGAGGCAGTTGACATTGCAAAGAAGATCAAGGATCCGCAGAAGGCAGCCAAGCAACTAGCAGCTGAAGCATTGAATAGAGAAAGTAAAGATGATATCTCCTGTATTGTTGTTCGATTCAAGGGGTAAAGTAAAACGTGAGAGTTTAATCCCGGCATGCATGATTTGTATATTAGGGGGGTTTCTGTTGCATGTGATGCAATTCTAAAGACTACACAAGTGTTATGATCTCGTGGAATCCAGCATAAATTTGGAAGTTACTCCGATACAGCTTATATATGCCCCGCCCCTTCACCTCATTCTGTGATATTTACTTTCTTTTACTCAGGTTGTGCGGTTTGTTATTGCTTTATTTCTTCAGTGTGTAGATATTGGTACCATCATTTTTTCTGTAATTTTGCGGCAACTTTGAATCTGCCCTGTTGATGACATCCGTGGACTCCTGTAATAACTAAAATATGTAGTGTGCATTTTGTTGTGAATGGACAAGCTTTTGGTGATACAGTGAAGAAAGAACCAACTTCACACTGCTTTTCAGCCTGTTGATGGGACATGCTTCAAGCTTCTGTGAACTAAGTCACTGCTGGTTCATGGTGCCTTGCTGCTGGCCCATAATGTTTGCTGCAGCTTCTTGTGAATAAAAGGACTTTGATGGAACGGACTCTCTAAGAAGTCCTTTGTTCTTTTAACTTGAGATAAAATGGTCAGTTTGGTGAGAATAAATCAAAATTACAAAAATAGACTGCATTTTCTTCTTCTTCTTCTTTTAGTATGATAAATTATAAATGCAATTTTAATTTGATATAAGACAATTTCATTTGAGTCCTATAATTTATAAATGCAATTCAATATAAGACAATTTCATTTGGTCATTTTAATTTATTAATGGTGACTCATTGTGTGATTACACATGATTACATTATAATACACGTCACAATATTATAATATCTAATAATTTCATCATTCATTTCATAAAAATTTTAAGTAAAATCTTAATAATTTTAATTTAAATAATTAAACATGTCGATCATATGAATAATTATTATTAACAATTTAAAACAGTTATTTGTTATTTATAATTAACTTAAATATATTTATAAATAAAAGGCTTAAAACACCAGATTAGGCAAATAACTATCATTAATAATTTAGAACAGTAGTTTGCAATTGACTTAAATATATTTATAAATCAAAGACTTAAATATTTAAATTAAAATTGTTAAATCTCGTTTGAAATGGGCACAAAAGTAAATTGGTAAAATGTATTTTGTTATATATATATATATATATATATATTCTTTCTCAGATATATATATTGTTTCTCAGACCCACATTCTGTATCTTAAACCCTTCTAAAATGAAGAAATCAAGATCGTGGTTGATCAGTCTGATTATGTCGAAATTGTTCAACCTCGAGACTTGAAGAAGAAGACGAAGGGCGAGCAAGTTAGAGAATACTTCGGGGCTTTCATGGAACGAGCTCCTTCCCTTCCCTCAGCCGCCTCCTCCTGCTGCTCGACAACCCCTATCTGGCCTAACATTTGTCATCAAGGATATGTTCGTGCTATATATATATATGTGTGCGCGCGCGCGCATACTGTATATGTACATGCAAGACTGTTATAGTGTTACGTCTTTTATTTTGTTTTGTTTTCAGCTTTGATGTAAAGGAATATGCGACTGGGTTTGGGAATCTGGGAAAATCGCGGTGGTGGTGACGACTCTGTTGAAGAATGGAGCTACTTGTATTGGTAAAACTGTCATGGATGAATTGGTTCTTTGTGTGTGTAGGTTCACCAAAGAAAAACTATTTTTTTTGGTAATTAATTATTTTTTTTTGATAAATCACATTTCCTTGATGATATCATGATGGCCTATATTTTGCAGGAAGGGGGAAGTTACTCTTTCTCTCTCATATTCACTTAAAGCTAGCTCCTGAACGTTCTTGTTGGATTGTAATTTCATGATAACTGGAGAGAACATGCATTATGGTACCCCAACCAACCCACAAATGCCATCCCATATACCTGGGGGATTATCTAGTGGTTCAGCTGTGGCTGTTGCATCTGAACTTGTGGACTTTGCTCTTGGTAAGTTGGTATTAGTTTTTTTTTTTTGCCAGGGCCGAGTCCTCTCTTTAACTGGAAGTGTTCACAATTAGATTTTTTAATGCTAAGTTGAAATTTTCATTCAATTTATTGGGGTTTCTACAAGTTTTTTCTCAAAGAGGATTTGATGTTCAAATATTTCTTTTTCCTTTTTTGCACAATGCTTCTACCATGTTACATTCAGGATGTGTATTCGAGTGTTTGTAAAGCCATTTTCTTGGTGAAGATTATGAAACATATTGTGGTTCACATGACTCGGTTCGTCTACCTTGGTTTAGTTGTCATCATTTACATATTATTTGAAATCTGTAGTAAATTTGATAGTCTTCTTAAAAACTTAAAACAACACGTTTATATAACCACTACCATAAATTTCTGGTGAAGTACGTGTGTTACCATTTCTTCCTCAGATGGCCTTCTGGTTCACTTGACCGTTCTCTCAGTTATGTGTTAGGGCTGCTATTATTCATGGGCTAATGTTCTCAAGAAAACCTATTATGAAATTATTTAAAAAGCCTGATCTAGACTTTTAGGTGGGATTTGATTCAATTGGTTACCTCAAGCTGAGCTCTCTTAATTATTATTTGTCATATTAAAACTGCTCAAATCTGAACATTAGTTCCTCCTCCTCCTTTTGGGGCTGGGGCTGGTGGGTTGTAAACGACCAAATGAAAGTATAAATTAAAAGTAAATAACTTATTTTTATTTTATATAAAAATAAATTTAAGATTTTAATTTGAAAATAAAAAAAATAAAAATAAAAATGATCAAAATTGAGAAAAAAACACATGAAAGGGGTAACTTTATCATTTTGAGAAAAAAATTGAATGCAAAAGAGTATTTGTATATTGTCAGGTAAAATAAAGAGATCAATAAAATTTGAAAAACCTATCCTATTTTATTTATCATGCGTGAAAATTTTTGTTATTATTATTTTTTGTTTAAAATCTAAAGAACTACTATGATGATTCCTATTAAGAAGTTACTTTTTTTAGGTATATCTTATCATCTTGATAATACTTTTACTAAATATATACCGAAACCCTTGGCTTTATAGTTGGGTGTTTAGTACTTTGTTTGGCACTTGTCAGTTTTGCAATTCTATATATTCTATAATTAGAATCACCATACATAAGGTATTGATTCTTTTCAATATTTTCTGGTTCTAAATCTCCCTTTTCAGTCTTCTAACCCTAAGAAAAGAAAAAAAAAAACGAAAAGAAAATTGAACACCACATCTCTATGACAAAATGGTGAGATTCAAAGATACACATTAAGAAAATACATGGCTAGATTGAAAGAACTAAAAATATTCTCCACTTAGCATGAAATTTTGATTTCTGTGCGTTTGAATGAAAATGATGTCATGCCTGAGCTTTACGGCATCTAAAGATTGGTTCTACCGTTACTTCTTCGCCTTCACCGGCCTCCGGTCGGTATCAACCGATTTCGGAGACGGCACAATCATGCACTGCTGGGTGCCAAAGACCCACAAACAGGCCAAACCCACCCTTCTCCTCGTCCATGGCTTTGGAGCCAATGCAATGTGGCAATACAGTGAAGTCCTCCGCCACCTCGCCCCATTCTTCAACATCTATGTGCCGGACCTGCTCTTCTTCGGCGATTCATACACGACGAGGCCGGACAGGACGGAGTCATTCCAGGCTCAATGCGTGATGAAGCTGATGGAGGCACAGGGGGTGCAGAAGATGAGCCTGGTTGGGATTAGCTATGGCGGATTTGTATGTTACAGCACGGCGGTGCAGTTCCCGGAGGCGGTGGACAGGTTGGTGCTGTGTTGCACTGGTGTGTGCTTGGAGGAGAAGGATATGGAGGAGGGTTTGTTTCGGGTGGCGGACTTGGAGGAGGCCGCCAGCATTTTGATGCCACAGACGCCGGAGAAGCTGAGGGAGCTGATGAAACTCTCCTTTGTTAAGCCTACAAAAGGGGTGCCTTCTTGCTTCCTCTCAGATTTCATCGATGTAACTCTCTCTCCCTCGTGGTTATGGCAGATTTTTTTCATTTCATTTAAAATAGAGAGTCTCGTACAGGCTATTCGAGAAATGGACTGTCTTAATTTCGCATGTAATGTAGAGACACCGGGCTCAATTGTGGCCATGGCATATGCATGCCTGCCTGCTTGAATTTTATGCCCAGGTTTTTGAGTTAATTATATGAATTTTCCTTTCCTTTTATATATATGTCACTGACCTTCTGTGTCTGACAGGTGATGTGTACAGATCATATAAAAGAGAAGAAGGGTTTGATCAAAGAAATACTCAAAGGTCGAAAGCTTTCAAATATTGATAAGATCAATCAGGTTTTTATCAATCCTAAAAATCTTATTTTCGTTGCTTCTACTCACACTAATAGCATATATATATATATATATAAAAGACCAAATTGCAAGCATAAAAATTTAGGAGTTTATATGAATATATAAAAAAAAAAAATTGAGCTGACAAGTCCTATTTCATTAAAAAAGTCTAAGTGATAAAAAATATAATATCTAACTTTTTTAGAGGATGAACAACATATATTAAAATTTATGAAGGTTTATATAAATATATAAAAACATTGAATTTGGGGAGTCAAGTCCTGTTTTGTTAAAAAAATTATACTCTCTCCATCCCATTTTAAGAGTCTTTTATTACTATTCATTTTAAGAGTTTCATTTAAAAAGTTAACGTACTTTTAAGTTATAAATTTTCAAAACTACCATTTATTACACTTAATTTGAACATGATTTACAATTAAATGAGGGCAATATGAAAAATTTAAATAGTTTTAAAATTATAAAACAATACGTCCGAAAAAAGTTAGAATACTAAAAAGGGACTATCATTTTAGGACGGAGGGAGTAACAAATTAAAAATAAAAAAATACGATATTTAAATCTTTTGGAGGGCCATGGCATGCCTCTGTTTCCCTTGGATTTGCTACTGTGTATCAACAAAAGTTATGTCTACTTTGGTAAAAATAATCAAATCCAACCACCACCCAGGTGCCCAATGGTAAAGAAGACTTTGAGATGAACCATGAACTCTGATATTTGAAGTTCGAATCTTTAGGAGAGCGCTCCCGTCATAGGATGACTATCTTCCTTGTGGCTAGTGAAGTTTATTCGTTTGAGGCCCGAGTCACCTGAGAAGTTGCTCATCATTAGTAAAAAGAGAACAACCAAATCACATTACTTATTAATTATTTGAAAATTTTCCTTTTGTTGCCAATGGAATGACTCAAATAATTGGTTTAAGTTGTTGTGAAATTATATATTTTTCTTGTTTACCTTGTTCATGCAAATTTTCTGTATAGCAGTGCACATTGATAATATGGGGAGAACAAGATCAGATATTCCCTTTGGAATTGGGGTACAGATTAAAAAGGTTAATTAGAACATTTTTTTTTCCTTCTGATTTTGTCTGAACTCTAAATTATGCAGTTGAATTTGATCTCTCTCTCTCTCTCTCTATATATATATATGTATTTATTAAAACTTGGAATTTGGAACTATTTGGATAGGCATATTGGGGAGAGTGCTGAGCTAGTTATCATCAAGAATGCAGGACATGCAGTTAACTTGGAGAAGCCTAAAGAGTTCACCAAGCACTTGAAAGCATTTCTTGTTGATTCTTTTTTGTCTTCTCAAATACGGGAAAGTTGACATTATTGCTGTATATTCTAACGGTTAAATTGGAAAATTCTTTGCAAATTGTATATGATCAAGTGCTTTTGCTTTCGATCAGTTTGACTTATTGTACATAACAAGCCAAAAGTACTTCTGTTGACTGTCTTTGGCTTATTACTCTCTCTCTCTCTCTTTATAATCTATATACACACATATACATATATATATATATATATGTATGTACGAACAAGTTAACAGCAAATAAGAAACCAAATAGCTAGGGAACTAATGCATAATGCTGGGGCTGTATATAAAGTGCTGAGATGGATCAAATTAAGAGCAAATATTGGGTACTCTCATAAAGTCATAATACTGTGGCTATATATCTATATATATATATATATGCATTATTTTTTCACATGTAATACTATTTTTTCTCAAATTAAGAGTCACCTAACCAAAAAGTGTTCCAACAGCCTGGCTTTGTATCAAAATACGAGATGCAGACGATGCAAAAAGTGCCCCTCACTCTTCAGTTCGCCTGTTGTTTACCTCATACATGAAAATTGCTTATACCAGAAAGGTATCAAAAGAGAGAGTGATTGGTAATTAGCCAATAAGCAAACTCAGACCTTGGTTAATTTGCCTAATATACGTAACTTGAGAACTGTATATATATATATATATATATATATATATATATATACGATGCAAAAAGTGCCCCTCACTCTTCAGTTCGCCTGTTGTTTACCTCATACATGAAAATTGCTTATACCAGAAAGGTATCAAAAGAGAGAGTGATTGGTAATTAGCCAATAAGCAAACTCAGACCTTGGTTAATTTGCCTAATATTCGTAACTTGAGAACTGTATATATATATATATATATATATATATATATATATATATAGGTCAAATTCAGCACATTGAATCCAGTTGGTCATTCCTCATGTTGTGGTGGGCTCTGAGATTGAATTATCTGCATATAATTATTAAAATTATCAATCCCACTTAGTCTTCTCTTCCACTGCTCCACAGCCACCGCCCCCTCTTTTAAGTTTTTCTCTTTTTTCTCTTACTGTAGGAGTTCCGTGCAGCACTTTGAGACTTTTGAGTTCTGGGCTGTCTGCTCAAGCACAGCATATTGTAACCCATACACACTAATCCAACATTACACGCTCAAAACACACACACACACACTCTCTTTCCCTCTCTCTCTCTCTCCCACAATATTTTAAGAGTAATACTGAATTTCAAATTTTGTTTTTAAATTTGTATTTTAAATAATGTAATAATACGTATTGGTTATGACTTGAATATATTTTAAATATTTTATTAATAATATATTTTCACATTATTTAAAATATATATTTTGGTACAAAAATTTAAAAGTAAATTATATTGATATTTTATTAAATTTTTGATAAATATACTGGCTTCTCATATTTTATCGATATATCTTTTTAATTATTTTTTTTTTAAAATGATAAAATTATTCTTTTTATAATTTTTTTCTAATTTTTAAAATTTTGACCATTTTAATATGACAAAAACCTTATATTTATTTTTATATGAAAAAAAAATAACTTATTAAACTTAAATTTATTTTTACGTAAAGTAGTAAAAAAAGTTTAAAATAAGTTAAAAAAATGATTAAAATTAAAAATATAAAAAATAAAAAAATAAAAGTAATATTTTTATTATTTTAAATAAAAAACTATTAATATAATTATTATAAATATAAAAAATTTAATTTAATTTAATTAAAATATAATAATTTAATATTATTTTAAAATAAAGAAAGTCATTTAACTCACGAGGGACCCACAACGGAACTAAATGCACCGGATCCAAACAAGTGTTTTGCACGCAATTTCAAACGTAGCAGCATTTCAACGGTCCAAAATCCAGCTGTGTGTGTCTCAGTAACCACAGAATAGCCCACACTTGTCCATGTTCGCATCAACACCGTCCGCCAATCAATCGCCTTTACTTCTAAAACATTCATTATATATCTATATGCAAACCACAACATATTGTAGAAAATATATTAGAGAGAGAAAGAAGAGAGACAAACATAAAGGGGGCGATAATGGAAAGCTCGGTCACCACCATAGCTCCTTTGCTTCTCAGGAACCTTTTAACCTCTATATTTATCTATGCCGACAATTCCATGCTGAATTTAACAGAGAAGTACAAACTCCTACAACTCCTCCGCTCTCTCTTCATCTCCGCTTTCCTCTTCTTCCTTGGCCTCCTACCTTCTTTCTTCTCTTTTTTGAATCTATTTGTGGATAATTACAATTTCAGTTTGAAGGCAAGGAAAAGTGATAATTATCTTTCAACTACAGCCGGCGGCGGCGATTCAGGAATCGCTAGGGCTCTTTCGCAGCTATTATCGATCGTCAACGACATACCGGTAGGCTCACGTAAGTATGAAATTGTTCGATCGTTAGCTGAGAGGATCATCAATGAGAACCTCGAGGAGGATTGCGAAGCCCTACGGGAGGTTAATTGTGCAGTTCTCACGGCGGCTTTTTCACGGACGCTTAGTCGGCTTGAAGCCGCCGTGACGGACCAAGAACGTAGTCGTAATGGTATTGGTGGCGGTGGCGGTGGTGGAGGAACTGATGACGTGACTGAAGGGGCACGGAAGGGTGATTCTTACAGGTTGAATCGCTTTTTACGGTCGGTTTGGTATTACGGCGACATGGCGTGGACCTGGATCGGGAAGTCGAGGGAGGATATGAGCTGCTTGGGGAGCTCGGCTGAGAAGCTGGCAGCAGAGCTGCTTTGGCTGGCGCAGAAGCTGGCTGCTTGTGGGAGTGAGGAAGCTGTTTGTATGTGGGCTTCGGCTTCAAATTTGGCTTGGCTAGCTCTCTCGGCTGAGCCGCGGCTTCAAGGGTCACTCGTCAAGATCTCTGGTATGTTAAGATTTCTCACCAAAAGGCTATGTTTGATTTATGGAAAAATGACAGAAAAAGGAAGTCAACTTTTTTTGTGAGTTTAGTTCTAAAACGGTGTGAATCTAATCATTAAAATTAATCTTCTTACTTTTTGAGAGAGAAAATTATTAATTAAATATTTTATACTCATTTATAAGATTTTTTATTATTAATTATAACAATTTAATTTTTTAATTTTTAATTTTATTTTAATTGAGATTAATCACAAACCTCAGTTAATAATTGTCTCAAATTGATTTTATTTTAATACGTGATAATTTTATATAAATTTTAAAATAATATCTTATCATTATATATTAATTTTAAAAAAATATTTTTAATTTTAATATATAAATAATTACTGTTAAAAATTTAAAATAATCGTTAACGATTTAATTGGTAATTGAAGTATTTATTTAAAATCAGAATAAAATTACAATTTATTAAAATATAATTAACTTAAAAAATCATTATTGTAAACTAGCAGTAATGATTATAGATTTATTGTTATATTATTTGGAATATAGCGTGGATACTTCCTTTTCGTCCTACAATGTCATGATCAGTCATGATGTGCGAATGGTTACCACATTTTTTTTGAGTTATTGTCACTTGGGGTATACATCAACATGTGTTTTTTTTTTCATTTTTCTTGGTTGGTATTAGCATTGAAATTCAAATTGATGAGTCACATTGAGAAAGGTATTGCCAACCGTTGTTCCAACCTTCTTAGGAATGTCAATAGCCGCCTCGATAACAAATAGCCTTTTACGTTTTCATCACGCTCCATTTATTATGTTTTCATTCTCGTTCCTATTATCACCATTTTAAAAATCAAAATTAACCCACTAATCTTATTACAAATATAAATTTATATATATACATATTATACATGTACACATATTTAAGTTGATATAAATGAGAGTATCTAATGAAATATGAAAATATTATAGAATATTTATATAATTTAAGTAAATAATCAAAATGAAAAGAGATGAGGGTGTGTTCTCCCATCCGTCTCAAACCCATATTGTGTTTTAGTATCTTTCTCGTCTCATTTATTTTTTTTTCAAACTCTTTCTATTAAAAGTTGGGATGGGGGTGAGGGTGAGGGGATAATTGTCATCCTAATTATGTACTTAAAACCCAACATGTGGATGCAAATATGATTTTTTTTTCTTTTTGTTAACATTAGTGATAATTTAATGACATATTTGGGATGATTGGAATTGGTTTAGTAAAGTACAAGTAACATTATTTAAAAATATTTAATTTTTGATAAGTATCTTTTTCTAATACAATGTTTCACATTTATTTAATTTGAACAAAGTCAAACTAAAAGGAAATTAGTTTTTTTTTTTTAAAAACAAGAATTTAATGAAAATGAACTTGACTTGATTTGGTTAGAAGAATTTTCAGTCTCTTGTTGTTGGACAATTCTAAAAGACAATAAAAGCGATACACATTAGATACTTTAATAATTAATATTGTTTTTAAGAAACTAACTTATTTTGATAATTAATAATTTATTAATCAATAATTAATAAATTTTTGAAGAAATCCAATTATTTTATTAATTATTAAAATACAAAATTATATGTATTTATATATAAGTATGCGTATGCTTGTATATCATTAATACCACACAACACCATATTTTAACGAATTAATTACGAGTATTATTAATACGTTTTTTTTAATGCAGATATTGATTACATAAAAGATGTGCATGTTGCATCAAAGGTCATGTATAATAAAGTGTTGGGATAACATTTTCAATTCTTATTTTTAATAATAATAGTAAAAGAGGGAAAATTATACAAATATTATTTATAGTTTCACGCATTTTCACTTAATATTCTTATAACGTACAACATTAAAAATGTATTTATATCTGTAAATTTAATTTAATTTTTGACACATGGAGGAATGCTTTTGGTTGATTTTAATAACTAGGTTTTTGTATTTCTCGTTTTGTTATAATTCATTATTTATTTTTCATATGCAGCATTCTTGTTCAAGCAAGCCAAAGACATGGGGTTAGAGGAAGATGAGGAAAGCAAGAAAGAGCTACAAAGGCAAACGAAGATGAAGATGCTCATGTCATGGCTACCCTTACTGTGCAGAGCAAGCAATGGAACCGATGCGCCGGTTCTGAGCATCGGGGAAAGAGCAGAGCTAGAGAAAGTGTTGGAGGACAGCGTAGAGAGTTTGGAAGAAGAAGATTATCAAGAGAAGGTGCTGTCTCTATGGCTCCACCACTTCACTCATTGTCCCTCCGACTGGCCCAACCTCCTTGCTTGCTACACTCGCTGGTGCGCTGCTTCTCGCAAGCTCTTGCTCCTTCAATGACAAAGGTGATGAACCAAGCGGCCCTTTAATTTGTATATATATAGCATTATTTTAGAATAAACATAAGTTCCTCATGAAGTGGGTAGAAAACAATGTGCGATTATAGCCCCATGAAATATTAATGTTTATATAATTGTATGTAGAAAATCTGTAATTATTTTGGGTAGTTATATTTTTCATTTTAAGTTACTTCTTATGGTCTTTTGTATGATTGTGTTGTCATGCTTTTCAGGTTAATGACTTCTTTTTTTTAATTCAAACAGAGTGTGATAGACTGGTTCATTTTCTTTACAATAGTTTTCCTATAATTTGCTTTTAAAAAATGACTCCTTAGTTCTTAAATACAATGTTTTTAAAACACAGTACTGTTACAAAAGCTGTAGGGATGTTATTCCAAAGGATATGAGTTGATCCGCATAAGCCCTGAGACATGATCTCAATAATGTGTCAAGAACCAAAAATGGTTATAAATCTCAATATATATTAAAGTCATATTTGTTTCATAAATTAGATAATGGTAGATTAGTTATCTCCTTCACTAACAGCGATAGGATTATCCCAATCCTCCCCTTCCATTATAAAGCCATCAAAAGAGTCCCACTAAGTTATGTCTCCAAGGCCAAAAATGGTGCCGGAGAAATTATTGCATAATCTGGAATCATTGGTCCTGACTAATTATGAACTGTCATGTGTACAATTTGTTAAATTTTTGAGAGTTTACATACATGACAATTCAGAATTAGTTAAAATTATTGACCAACATTGACAGATTTGCAGGTAATCAAGTGGGGGATGTAGCCCCACAAAGTTTTGAAATTTGTAGTCCCACTAAGTTATGTCTCCAAGGCCAAAAATGGTGCCGGAGAAATTATTGCATAGTCTGGAATCATTGGTCCTGACTAATTATGAACTGTCATGTGTACAATATGTTAAATTTTTGAAAGTTTACATATACGACAATTCATAATTAGTTAAGATTATTGACCAACATTGACAGATTTGCAGGTAATCAAGTGGGGGGATGTAGCCCCACAAAGTTTTGAAATTTGTATTTTTTTATCCTTATTTTTTATACAAATTATTTAAAAAAAATTAGGAATTGCTCCCTCGATTTTTTTCTTCATATTTTTACATAGAATCTCATTAAATTTTAACTTTTATTTTTTGTCCCCTCACTCTCTCTGAACTAAGTTCGCCACTGTTGATCAGGTTAATATTTTAAGATCATACAATAATTTCTCTAAATGTCAAAAAAATGACTTCAAACCTTGAAACCCAAAAAAAGAAAAGAAAAAAGGATTCTACATGCCAACTTTCGGTGGGCAAAGTCTTCTTTAGCAGATGGATGATAACTTCCAATGCATTAAAAATTTATTGAAAAGGACAACATTTTATTTTAAGTTAATAGATATAGCACAAGATTTTATGGCAATGACATAAATTATTTTCACTGCACTAACTTTGGCTATAACTTAAATTGCCTTGAGTAGATGTCAAACGCCTCAGAAGATGACAGTAGAGGCTCCTACAACAAAACACCAGAATAGACACCACTCTTAGCATCAGCTTATCATAAATTTGTCAACAATAAGCCCGTATCTATATTTATAATGGGAAATGTTATTGGAACTCTCCAATAAATAATTTGAAATTATATAATTTTTTTATATTTTACTTAACAAATTATAAATGTCTTTCTTCAGCCATTTTTCTTCTCAAAATAACAAAATTATTTTTTTTACTTTTTTTTTCAATATTGACCAATATTTTCAATTTTGTCTTCATTTTCAAATAAATATTGATTAAAATCTTTAAAATATATATATATATATATATAAAATAAAAATAAGTTATTTACCTTAAATTTATTTTTATATAAAATAAAAAAAATATTTAAAAAAAAGGTCAAAATTGGAAAATAAAAACATAAAATGGACAGTTTTATTATTTTTTTAAAAAAAATTAATTAAAATGAGTATTTATAACTTGTCAAGTAAAATAAAAAAAATCAATCTAATTTCAAAAATCTTAAAGAAAAAGAGAAGAAAAGTTAATGTAATTTATCCAATTACTATTAAATACATGAGAATTATATATATAGAGAAGCAAACCTGTGACTCAAAAGATAGATGGGGATCCCTTCGGCGGGCTTCGTTTTGAGCCTCGAAAATGTTCTTACGCATGGAGTAAAGCAAGTTGCCATAAGTTAATCGAGGTTCATTTTCCAGAGTTCTGATGAAGCTGTTAGTCAATACACTAATTGGTTCCCCTGTGAAAAGCTGCACGAGTAATGCAACATCTATTTAATCTAATTTTTATTTATGGATACAATGACCTGAGAGGAAGGAAATGGAATTTATGTGAACTGCGTGAAAAAGTGTTACTTATCAATATAGATTATAGAATATGGGCAAGGTTGAGAATGAACATTTTAGTATTTGTATTTATTGGGTAGTTGTCATGAATTTATCTGGACTCGTGATGATCCGTTTATGATAAAAAAATGGAAAATGTGTGAGTTTTTCACCATTGTCACGAGATCTATTTCGAGATTTTTTTTTTTTGACATTTTTATTTTATTTTTGGATTCGTTTTGTCTTTTATGTTATAACATATAAGGATATTAATTTTTTAGGGTTTTGATTAATGAGAAAATAGTAATCATTAAAAAAAAAGTTTCAGATTTTAGAAGTTTTTACTTTTGTAATCTTTTTTTATATATAATAGATTGATCATCGTTACCCTTACACATAAGTATCTTGTCGAACAACGTAAATCTTATATCTTTTCTGTGTATTTTATTTATTTGGAATCGATTTATTATTTATTTAATTATTTTGGCACAAAAGTACAAATATAAGGTAAATTTATAATTATTAATTAAATATATTGACCATACCTATATCTAGGTTCAAAGTTGATTATCTTAAAAACATATTATCCGATTTGGATTCAAATTCGAATTCGGATCCGGGTCTAAACCTGCTTATTCTTGACGAATTTAGAATGAATTTACTTGGACTTAATCTAAATTCAGCCCATTGACAAGTGTACCATAAAAGTTATTTTTCTATCATATAATAAAACTTATATTACATTTTCAAATAATAGTCAAATTAAAAAAGTAATTATAATTTTTTAGTCCGAAACAACAAATCGAGTACATAAACCTACTAGACATATAAAACAACTATTCATAAATTTCCTATAAATTACAAGACATGCTATTGAGTGTAGTTGCTTGCTTGCAATTTGAATTTGAGTTTCGATATAAAAGAAAATAAATCTATAAATTACATGATATCTCGCTGTATTTAATCAGTTTGTCAATTCAAACTCAGAATTCATAGTATTTTCATAGTATCGATAATATAATGCTCGTTTGAATAAGTTGAAAAAAAATACGATTTAAATTAAATTATTAAATATTTAGATGAATATATTTAATAAGTGTTTAAATGATATTACAGAATTAGTTAAATTACTTTTTAAAAAATTCTGTTTCGATGAATAAACAAGAACAAACACATAATCTTAATGGATTAGTAACTTATAAGTGACAGACATGAGGGTAACTATGAACAAACCGTAGTTTCTCCAGAATTTTGATCATCATCACAGGCACTAAAACAGAATGCCATCCCGCCACTTGTCCCTTTATAAGCAGCTACCCTATGATCTTCCCAGTTGTAATCCCCTGATTCCCTGTTTGAAAGGAACAATTATCAGTGTCACCATTAAAAAGAAAGCACTTCTTAATATTTTATTTTCTGAGTGTCCAAACAACAAAAAGAAAAGAAAAAAAAAAGACTGACCAGTTGATCCTGCACAAGAATGGAAGATCAAGCAAAGTTCCACTGAAGCAAGTATCGATAATGGCATGAAGTTTGGCTCCACGGGGCAGTGGCTTTACTATGATATCATTAATCTCATCATCCAATATCTTTCCCTCTGTCTCAAAATCAACGGGGCACAGTGACTCATCAAAGCCGTCGATCTCATCGCCATTCGTGTCGCGCACTTTGGAGCCATGGCCGGAGTAATGAAAAACCAGTGAGTCCCCTGCTTGACAGCCTTGAAGCAGCCAACGTAGGGCTACTCGGATGTTGTGTTTGGTTGGGATTCGATTTGGGTCCCTTTCTTCTTCTGCAGATTGATTTTGATTCTTGCTCAATGAGAAGTGGAAATATGGAGGAATTGAAAGTCTTCGGAAAATCAATTTTAAGAGTAGGCCGTTTTGACAGATTGAGTGACTTTTAAGAGAATACATAAGTAACACATTGTTTACTTAAAAAAAAATATGATCGATAGAGTTCATGAAACCAGGTAAAATCACCTTGAATCACACAAGAATTTCTATGGGATTGGTCAAGAAGTTCCAAAAACATAATATGTTTTCCTAATTTGTAGTATTTTTTGACTACATGATGTGATTCTTAGAAAAAAGAAAAGAAATAGTGTTGTTAAGAACCCCCTCTTCATTCGGACCCAAATTTTATCATGTTGTTTAAAAAATGAAAGCAAAAGAAGAGTTCCATGTTTTCTAAAGTTAGTAAAAATGCAAAACAAATTGATCTGCTTTAAATTAATTGGCATCACCCCCACCTCTTTATCAGGAAAGTCAGGGTTCAAGTCCCATGAAGAACAAGTGAAGGTGAGCGGAAGTATTGGCTAGATTTTAACTTGGTCTACAAAAGAGTCAAGCTGAACTGAGTAGTGAGTTGTTTAATCTTAACTTGTTAAAATCAATAAGTTTCAAATTGTGTTTAGTCTCGATTTGTTAATTTTTTGAGTCGGTCTTGAATGACTTTCTAATCAAATCGATTGCGAGACAAACTTTGAGTACATTTTATATATATATATATATATATATATAGTATTATATTATTTTTAACTTAAAAAAAAAGTTCGGACCGAGTTTAATAAATTAACAATTTTCAAAATTTGTTTGAACTTGTCTTATTTATCTTGCGAGTAAGATTTCGAACTAATCTCTAACCGAATCAATTATGAGCCAAACTTGAATAGTTTGACTCGCTCTACTCCAATTTCTAACTTTGGATTAGACTTAGGATTCCTGAGGATTGTCTCTCCTTAATCCTGATCAAAAAAATTAAATGCAAAACAAAAATCTATTTATTTAAAAAAAAAAGTAAAAGTAAAAAAATGAAAAGGAAACATGAGTAATGTCTCTTCTAATATTTCCCACCCTATCCTCACACTTTTAGAAACAAATCAAAATATAGCTTTTAAAGTGTCTCCCTTGCTCTCCTCATTTTTAAATCAAACAATAAAAGTGAACATTTTCTTTCATTTCCCTTTTTTAATTTCCTTCCTTTCTTTTGCTTCAAACTCCTTTATTCCAAACACGGTCTAAACAAAACTACCATCCCATTTTTTTAGACAACGGACAAAAACTAGAAGCTCATAAGAGAAAGATCATAGCATAAAGCCCTCATATTAGCCATTGAACTGCTCTTGTAATTAATGATCAGACTCAAAACTTAAAGTAGGCTCGGCAGCCATGGACATATATATGTGTGACTGTCAGTGCTCGTTTGATGTGTGTATGCAACACTCATGTGTGTGTATATGTATGAATGTATGTGTGTGTGTGTGTATATATATATATATATATATATATATATATAGAGAGAGAGAGAGAGAGAGAGAGAGAGAGAGATGAGAGGATACCCGTGAGGACAATGACTGATTCAATTGGAAATTTCATCCTCTGAAGCAGAAAATATTTCATGCTGTTTATGTCATTAGCACTAGCCTTGAGAATCTTGTGGTGGCTGTAGTAGTTCACTCCACATAGAACCGCGCGCTTCTTCGAAAGAGACCCCACCGGCGGTGGTGCACGTATAATTGGTGGCGGTTGCGGGTAACGCGGTGGTTGCGGTCGCCTTTGCGGCTGCAGGTAACTAATTGGTTGCCATTGCGGGTAACGTACCGGGAAACCGTCACCATTGTTAGGCCGGAGAGAGGTGACAGCCCGGCACACCGGGCAATACAAGGAGGGGGCATCAAATGGCAGCCGCTGTTGCAGCCCGCACAAAGTGCACCTCTCTATTTTAGCTGCCATTTTTTTTGTGTGTTGGGGGGGGGGGGGGGGGGGGGTTGTGTTGTGCAATTCTTGAGAAAGGAAATGGCAACAAATATATAGAGTTTAAAAGTAGAGTCAAAAACAGTGACTTGATTTTTGGTGAGTCAAATTGGGTTTGCTAATGATGCTCCGTTATATATAATACAACTTAATTTAAAAATCATTAAAAAGCAGAAGAATATTTGTCACTGCTCTTTTTCATGTCATAGCTTTATTCAGATGTGATGGAGAACTAGATTCAGTCTTTTCCATTTAGTAGATTGTTTTGTTTTTGGTTCGAGTTCAGCTAGGCTTGAACTCAGGCCAACTCTTGGGGCAGGGGGTCTTTGGGATAAATTGTGATAATTACACTAATTTTTTTTTAAAATTTTTTGATTTGTCAATTTTGTTATTTAAAAAAAAAATTAAATGAAATAGAATACCTGTATATTGTAAGTAAAATAAGAAAGAGCAGTGTAATTTTAAAAATCTCAAGAGAATATGTAATTATCAAAAACTTTAGGAGAGGTATATATATAGAGAGTTTATTTTTGGGTCACTTGATGAATTAATTTGAAGAAGGCATGGAGTTAAGATTTTATAGTTTGATATATATATATATATATATATATATATATATTTACCCTTGTTTGTAGCTTGCAATTCCATCATAGTTTGATACTGCTAAAAATTTAGAGTGTCACTATACATAATGAATTTACTCAATATATTTTCTTACTCCTATATATTGGGTATTGGGTCTACTAAGATAAATATTTGTGAAATTACTTATTTATATTTAAGAGTGAGAAAATTTATTATAATATTTTTCAAAAATTGGTCCTCCCATTCTCACACTTAAAAGAGTCTAATTGCTTACAATGCATTTATTTCTTTAAACAATTTAAATTTTTCCCGATCAATACTTAGTTTTAAACTGGAGAAGAGGAACATGTTTTAGTTACAAATTATCACGTATGTAATGTTCATATGTGTTTTTTTTTTATTTTATTAATTTTTATTTTTAATTAAAATTAGATAATCACGTAATATTAATGTAATTACATACGGAACAAATTAAATTTGTCACACATACTTGAATAATACCTAATTTAAAATCAAGTAGTGTCTGTTTCTATCCATCACAACTAGTCTAGTCTTGGAGCCTTATCCTAATATGCATCCTTATCCTGTTATCCTAGGATTCTTATGCCCCTGCTCCATTTCTATTCTTTACCTCGGATCTCTCATTCATCTGAGGTTGCATCACATTATCACAATATATATATATATATATATATATATAGAACGAACAAATTTATATTCTTTTTGCCGACCAAAAAGAAAAAAAAATTACATTCTTTTTTTTAGCACTGAAGTGACCAAAAAAAAATTGTTCCTTGTTTGGCATTGCCATTTGTTCACGACACAAACCACGAGTTGGCCCCAAGTGTCTTTCTTTTTCACTTTCGGTGAGGAAGTGGAAGCATCTATATATACACCTAATTTGACCACATTTAGTTTTAGCATTCATCTAGTTTCAGAAGGTGATGCAGACCAATAATACCAGCATGCATATATGCATGGCCACCTTTCTTTGCGATTGGCACTGCCATTGCAACTTACAGTTTGTTTGGATGGAAAGAAAATAAAATATTAAAGTAAAAAGATAGTTAAATCATTCGTTTGAAAGTTTTTAATGAAGAAAAAAGAAAATATAAGAGAAAATAGAGCAAGAGTTTGACGATTTTAGCACACTTCTTTGATTTCTACAAAAATGGATAGATTTGGAGGAAGAAGAAAGTGTATTTAAAAAAATACTCATAAATGAAAGAACTAAAAATTCTATAAGCCCCAATATCAAAATTAAAACATGAAGAAAAAAAATAGTAGTTGAGTTTTATTTCTCATTGCTGGAAGGATTGGTGTTGTGTCCCCCATATGCTTTCCAAAGAAACTTAATAGAAAGAAATGAAGTGTATTGTATTTTGGGAGTCCAATCTTTTTGGCCTTGAAATTGAATTAGCCATGTTGTTATCCTAGAAGAAGATGAGAAATTAATAAATTGGGAAGTCTGTTTAGAAAACAACGTTAAAGACAAAAAATAAATAAATGGTATTAGCACTCCATATTTTATTAAAAGGGTTTTTTTGTTAATTAAATTACTCAATTATCCTTGCATTTAAACTAAAGTCCTCTCTTAAAGGGCATTTATGTAATTTCATTAAGCAAAGTTGTAAAAGTAGAACCCTTTTAATAAAATATGGAGTGCAAATATTATTTCTCTAAAATGAAGACTTCTTTTAGATGAAACTATGTAAATTGCAAGATATTTTTCAGTATGTCTGATATATCACATAGTAATATAAATTTTAATTTATGTACTATGTTTTATTAAAAAAATATGAATTATATCACACATAATAGAGTGCCATTAAAAAGACGTATTGCCATGTTACTATACCTGTCCCATTTATGAATTTTTCATAAATTGCATCTCAAAAAAAAAAGCTTGTTTTATATATATATATATATATATATATGCTGTGGGAAGGATGGCCACATACATTTCCACTTAAAACTCACTTGAACTGATGTATAATTCATTTATGTAAATCAAACTGAACATTTATGGCACAATATAATATTATTCTTGGCAAAAAAACAAGTAAAAAAAAAGGTGCCAAGGATAATGGGGCTCTGGTCAATACACTCATTTGTTCAAGACATAAAGCCAAATTTCTTGGACCCAATAATTTAGGGAAATCTTTCTGGTACATCTCTTCACAACTCGAGAATTTTGTCGTTGACATCAAACTCTTCTGAAGATGATAGCTGAGCCTCCTGCACACACCTCCCACATAGTAAACCACTTCATTTTGGAATTAGTAGTTCATGAAGTAGGACATTTTTTATAATGTATATGGCTATCTAATTGCTCCAGCTAGTATGATTAATAATTGATAGAGTTATAAAACAGTCGAACCGATTAGTAAATTATTTAAGCTTGACTCGCTAAAATAAATAAGCTTTCAGTTGTAATTAAGTTGGCTTGTTTATTTTTCGAGTTAATCTCAAACGAGTTTTTAATCAAGTCATTTGCGAGTTAAACTTAAATAACTTGATTTTTTTTAATATAATATCAGACTATTTATTGGTTTATCGAGTCAAACTCAATAAATTAACGAATTTCAAAATATATTTAAATTTGACTTATATATCTCATGAGTCAATTTCAAATTAGTCTCTAATTAAGCTGAGCTCGAGTAACCTAGAATCTTAGGTTCAAAAGTGATCCCCAAGTTCAAATATAGGGCAATACTTCTAATTCTTACATAAGATATGGGAAGAAGATATAGGCGGAAGATAAATCTAACTTTTAACATTATTTTTAAGCAATATTAAGAAGTTTTCAATACACTTGTGAGCTTTTACTGATAGTGACAGCCATAGATACATTGACTCTTATATAAAGAGTTTGTTGATCGTGATCCCTTCCTTTTCCTACATGCAATCTATGATGCTTCTTAAGGGAAAAAAGCTCACCTGTAGAAGCCGGCGGCGAAACATTTTATCTAGGATTCCGACATTGAGACATCCTGTTATTTTCGCATCCTCGATTTTTTTCTGCAACTCACAGAGTAGTTCACCATATGTTATTCGGGGCGTTTCCTTGATTGCTTGTATGAAAAGGGTAGTTAGGGCACCCGCCATTTCCTTTCCTGTCAATGCCTGCATTATAATTTATAACAGAATTAACTGTCTTATCACAATTATTCAATATTTTTAAAGATTTTTTGAATTTATTTTGGTGAAATTTAATGAAAAAATGAAGATTAATGTTATACATAATAAATTTTTTCATTCTATTTTCTCACTCTTAAATATAAGATAATGGGATCCATTACAATAAATTTATGTAGATCCCATCACTTTCTCTCTTACAGCTCGTTTGATTGGAGACAATTAAAGAAAGAAGAAAATATTAAGGTAGAGAGAAAACTAAATTTCGCGTTTAAAAATTTTGAATGGAAAGGAAAGAAAAGAATACGAGAAAAAGATTGAGAGGTTCGGCCCACCTTTCTATTTAGAGAGAAAAGAAGTGTATTTAATGAATTTTTTTTGAAATACCAAAAATATTCATAAGTGTATTTTCTATCAAATACTCAAAGTTCATAAATAAAAAGGGTACATCTGTCAAATGTTTTTATATATTTTATTTTATTTTTTCTCTCAATAATCATTCAAATAAGAAATAAGAAATTCTTTTTTTTCCTCTCTCTTGAACATTCAAACAAAATAAAAATGAACATATTTTTTTTCTTCTCTCTTTTAATTTTTTTTTCTTTTTCTTCTCTCTTCAAAATTTTCAAAGGAACTGTAAAAATGAAAAAATAGAGTGAGAAATTAAATATTTTTCAAAAATGAATGAGATGATAGAGCAGAAGGTAATGCTTACATTTGTATCTGCAGCCATTTGATCATCCGCACAAGCACTGATACAGATGGCTAGCCCACCACTGGTACCTTTGTAAGCACCTGATGGTGGCTTGTTATCCACCCACCTTTGTCTTTTAGAAGCCCAAAATAGAAACTTATAAAAAATAAATTAAAGGAAAAATAAAAAATATAATATAAAAACAAATAAGAGATACATATATAATTGTTATCATAATATACAAATAGTGTACTATCATTCAATCCGATTAGGTCGGTCCAATTAGAAAGTTAATTAGAAATAATGAGATATTATATATTTTTTTTATAACTAGATATTATATAATTTATTACAAGTTGATGAATAATTTTTTCATGTCATTTTAATGGACAAAAAACTCAATAGTTGGAGCATATTATAGTCCTAGTGGCGAAGAGCCAACATTGAGGTGCCAAGTATTCCCATTGATATTTTTTTTATACATAATGTAATGAGGTGTCAATGTCCCACAAACATAAAATTATAGGATAAATTACATTAATCTTTTATAAGATTTCTGAAATTACATTGACTTTTCTTACTTTACCTGATAATATACAGATACCTCATTCCAGTTAATATTTTTCTTCAAAATGACAAAAGTACCCATTTCATTTTTTTTTTTTTCAGTTTTTTAAATTTTACCAATTTTTTTTTTAAATAAATATTGATAAAAATCTTACATTTATTTTTAAATTAAAAAATCTTTAAAAAAGTTAGAAAAAATTGGTTAAAATTAAAAAAAAATACAAAAATAAATAAATAAAATGGATAGTTTCATCATTTTGAAGAAAAAAATTGATAGGAGGAAGATATCTGTATATTTTCAAGTAATGTAAGAAAAGTCAGTGTAATTTCAGAAATTTCAAAAAAGATCAGTGCAATTATCATAAATCTCAGAGAAGATTAATATAATTTATCCTAAATTTATATTAGACTAATGCCTTTGATATCACCCATATTGTTTTCTTACAACACCCAAATGACTACTTTTTCCCCCTCCATACATGTTCCAATTAAAAGCATTCTTTGTATTTCTATGAGATTAATGCTACATTATTCCAAAAAAAAAAAAAATGGAACAAAAAACTTATTTCAAATCTTATATTAGTTTTTTTTTTTATACAATAATAGAACAGTGGTTCGAACTTAAGCCAAATATTTAAGGAGTAGATACTTACACCATGGGTGGATTTGCCTTATGCCTTGTCCCTCCCAAATTTTTGCAAAAAAAATAATAAAATGTACACGTAAATTCCCCTCCAATCAAGAGAATAAAAAAAATCCCCCTTATAATCCTCCATCTTAACTTGAAAAAAAAAAAATCCCTCTTAAATTTTTCCAAAATTTTTTTAGCCCGCCTATAAAAATTTTCTAACTCCACCTTAGCTTATTCCACTTGAATATAACCTCAGTCATAAATCTTATATTAGTTATCCATCACTAAAATAATGTGATAGGTGATTAATATAAAGTTTTTACATTATTATGAAAGCTATTTTTGAGTTCAACATTTGATAGCTGTAGCATTATTCTTTGAATAAATCACTATTTTAAATTAAACATGTTACTACTTATGTCTTAAAGGGCAAAAAAAAAAAAAAATATATTATCCAAAAAGTCTCCATATTAGAGCATCTTCAATTTATAGGTTAGTGTGTATATAAGTTAGTGTCAAGTGTTAGTTAACAAATAGAAAAAATGCATTAATGAATAACTTATCTCATGTGTTAAACATAGACGCCACATGACTTGTTAAGTTTATCGTTAACTTTGGTTCATCTTTTGGCGAGTCCAGAGACAAAAATAACATTACTTTAATATTTTATGTGAGAAAGGAAAGAAAGGAAGGGAGGAACAAAGCGGGAAAGATAATAAAATGGATGTTGAACCCAGATAAAAGATGGAGTTAACATGTTCATTAGAAAAAACAAAAAAACATTGCTAAATTTAACTTATGATATAACATGTCTAGGTGATAACTAAAGTGTCCATGTAAACAGGTTAACTAAAAGCTATAAATTGAAGGTATCATTGAAGATGCTCTGGACATGTGGGACAATTTCATGCAAATGGAGAAGATTTAAAAAAAATTGGAAGGATAGACTTACTGTATTCTGTTGTAAACATGCTCTAGATCAAGAACAGTTCCACTGTGACAAGCATCGATGATGGCATGAAGCTTGACACCTTGCTTGAGTGGCCTAACAATGGTGGCATTGATTTCATTGTCGAGGATCATTCCATGTGTCTTAAAATCAACAGGACACAGAGTTTCATCAAACCCATCAAGCTCATCCTCATCAAAATCTGGTTGTCTTAAGCCATGTCCTGAGAAGTAAAACACCAATGAATCTCCTGACTGACAGTCCTCCACAAGCCATTTCAAAGCCTTTTGCATGTTTGCCTTTGTTGGAATTCCATCGTGGCTGCCCTCCTCTGCATGCAATTTGGGTTTTGATTGTCATAACAAAAACAAGTAGTATTTTTTTAAAGTAAATCTAGTACTTATAATAAAGTTGCATATTAGCATATCAAATGGTTTGGGGAAAGCTTATGTTAATTTCGAATAATGTCAGAAATTGTTTATTTATATTTTTAATGTAATGTGTTATTTTATAATAATTTTGAAAATCATATCGTATAGGACTCAAAAGGTAGAAAAAAAACTTTAATGGAAAGGTCTCACGGTGATACTATAATTGAGATTTAAATATTGATGTGAGACTTACGTGGATCTCATATAATACTCAAATTTAATCGCAGTATCACCTGGGTGAGACTTTTCTACTGGACTTTTAATTTTTTCTTCAAAAGGTATTAAACAATGACACGTCACATTGAAGATATAACTGAATGTATAAATTAAGAATTTCTAGCATTTCTCTTTAATTTCTCTTAAACTTGATCAAGCCTAGCAACACACGTCTTTTAAATTCTAATTGAAACATTAGGGGCATCGCCAGTTGTGTTACTCAAATTCAAAGTCAAATTTAAATTTGAGAATGTGTATGAACAAATCTTCTCGAGCCCTATACTGTAACTGATACCAAATCTATTTTTAATTCAAATTAAGACTCAAATATGTTGTAAACTCAAATTTATAACTATAACCTAGTTTAAGTTAGACCATTGAAGAGCGTGAAACTCAAATTTAAATTTAACGCAAATTTTTTGTAAAATTTAAATTTGAGTTTAAATCACCATTCAAAACAGCCTTCGAAAAAAAAATAAGTGAAAATTATTACAAAGATTACAAGAGCAAGTTTTATCCATGGTAGGTTGGTTTTTTGGTGAAAGTTTCAAAATATTTGCCTGTCTCAAACGGATTAAAGAATGTTTCTTTCCTAATATATATACTTATCTTGTTGCGTCTGTCTCAAACGTATTAAAGAATGTTTCTTTCCTAGTATATAAACCTATCTTGTTGTGTCTGCATATATATCTCTCACGTGTCACAAATATTAAAATCATAAACTTTGTTATATAATCAGAGAGTTTATGAAATAATTTCTATCATATAAATAATATTTTTAAAAATAATTATACTGATATTTCTTATAATATTTGATAATTATAGAGATTTTTTAATATTATATTAATTTTTTTAAAATTATCAAGAAACAAATATTAATAAAAAATTAATTACAATGTATCTAATATATAAAAATATTTTAGTAATCATACAGTGACTCCCGACTGAATATAGTTTTCCTTCTTTGTATCTATTTGATGAGGATCTTCTCACAGTTGGGACCCTTAGTGGGCCATGATGATGCCTATTGTTACAGATCTTTGACCAAATTAATATCTCCTTCCATCCTTTTCTTTCTCTACGCTAGATAATCATAATGTATACACCACAAACATAGAAAAATACACGAGACAATCTTCTTCTCCAACATTTAATTTCTTTTGTGTAATTTTTCTGTCAAAGGACCAGTTGAAGATCAGTTGTTAGATCATTCGAGCATTATGGGTGCACCTTTAAATCTGCTACACCAGACTTTTATCTCGAAAGGATGAATTTACTCTTTAAGAAAAATGTTCAGCTCTCTAAATAATCATGTTCACTGTGTTCTTTCATTAACAGTGCTATTCTATTCCTATATATATATATATATATATATATATATATAAAGTTCATTAATTTAGGAGAGATTAATTGATGGAACAAGTAATATGAAGGATATGGCTTGTAAGTATGTATTCGCTATCAGCCATGTTACATATATATATATATAGATATAGATATAGATATAGATATAGCTACCTGTAAGCACGAGAACAGATTCACTGGGAAAGTTGAACTGATCAAGCAGAAGAGATTTCATGCATTTCACATCAGTAGTGACCCCCTTGAGCTTGAATTTAAACTCCTTGTAACTCACTCCGCAAAGAAATGCCCGCTTTCTTGGATGTCCCGGATTGGAACTCCATGGATTTAGCTTCGAAGCAGCAGGTTTTGGAGAGGCAGCAATTGAGCTACCAATGCCCGAAAGCTTCCTTTTCAAATGCATGGCAAGGCTTCCCACCCTGTCACCATTGTCTTGACTTGACTGCTCGGTTCTTTCACATCTAATAATTTCTTTCCAAAAATTGCAGCCAACTGTTGGAGCCATTGGCATCACCAATGCCTGTTGCTGGCACTCTCTGCATGTGAATTCTGGGTCGGTTTTATTTTCCAGGAAAGGAGATGATGATAAGAGGATTGAGAAGGACACCAATGTGGTCAGGTTGGAGGGAATTTGTTGGGAACCAATAACAAGCAACCCAATTGAGCTACCTTTGGTAGGATTTTTTAGTTTTATCTAAGGTTTCGTTTGGATCAATTTTTGCGTCCTACCTTTACGTTTGTGTTTACAATTTAAAAAAAAAAAAAAATAGAAGATATGTTTGACTATTCTTTTTATAAGAACTTTTGTGTCGGGGAAGTAACCCAAAAAAAAAAAAGCACTTGATTTGAACAATGTTATATCCACCGAATTTGATTGAATAAATATTCAATAGTCTCGACACAATGATTTTAATAGTTACATGATTCCTTGGTATGGATTTACATAATATTGTTGTTGATGTGATTATCTATTTAATCATCAAAGCCTAATTTCAAAACCTATGCAATTATTACTCGTCTTGTTTACTAAATTTGTTTATCTATTAACATGTATTATCAAAATTCTTCTTTAAAAATTAAATAAAATAGCAAAACAAATTAATTAATTTTTAAAATATCATGACATACACTTTAGCAGGTAAATATATCTGGTTTTTCAAGCATTTTTCTAATAATTTTTCATGATATTGAATATATATATATATAGAAACCCTTGATTTAGTCAAGTATTATTTATGACGATGACTAGTGATGGGTCGAATATTTGGAATTTTCTCTAACAGTCACAAATTCAATGAATTCGGGATTGGTAGATCTCCATTATAAAAAATAAAATAAAAAAATGTTTATCCTCCTTTAGTCTTTATTCTACCACTTTACAAAGTGGTAAAGAATTAGATGCCTGGCAGTATGTTCAATGGGCCACAATGCAACAGGGTTTGATTTTTTGACCCTCAGATTCCAAAACTTGATCTTTTAGATAATGGGCAGATCATTTTAAGCATATTTGCTGAAAAAAATGGTCAAAAAAGTAAAAAATAAATGAGATAAAAATGAAAAGCAAGTGGCATTCAGGGATTCTGTTTAATTTTTTTTTCTTGATCATATCCTTTGTTGAAAAATCTATGGGTGACAAATGATTACAGTCGCTTCAAATTAATGATTCCTTAATTTGAGTGACAAATGCGTTGGACGGTGGCTTTTGGGTTAACTAAGTGATGAATTTTCTATACTCAAAGCGTTCACATGGAAGATCCCAAAGGAGTGAGTTCTAAGTAAAGGTATGGAATAAGTATTTTTAAATGCTATTTGGTTGTCCTCTGCGTGTGTATTTGGTTCAGGATGTAAGTTTAAAATGATATTTTTTTTTTTATAAATTAAGTGTTTAATTTAACTTATGAATCACACTTTTTAATACTGCAATAAGTCCCAAAGAAATGTTTTGATTAAACTGCTGGGAGAGACTTTTCCAATATTACATATCTTTGTGCTTAGGGCTATAAACGGATCGGATTCGGACTGGATCAGAACTGATCCGAATTCGATCCGTTTAATATAAAATTCGATACAATCCGATCCATTTATTCGACGGATCATTCGAATGTTGATTCGTATCCGATCCGTTTATCCGGTTCGATTTGTTTAAAATTATAATATATATATTTAATATATTATATATTATATATAATATATATATATATATATATATATAATATTTTATATATATATTTTATATATATAAACGGATCGGATCAGATTATAAACAGATCGGATCAGCTTATATCATATCCGGTCCGTTTATATTTGGGATAATCGGATTCGGATTCGATCGGATCACGGATCATTATTTCTAAAACTATATCCGGACTTAACGGATCGGATCTCGGATCGGATTGTGATCCGCTCTATTGACAACTCTATTTGTGATTGCAAGATTTTGGTTAAATATTTGGTTTAATTTATTAATCATACTTTTTAAGACTGTAATAAGTTCAAAAAAGACGTTTTGATTAAATTTATGAGAGAGAGACCTTTCTAACATGACATATCCTTGTATTGGTAAGATATTAGTTATATGTTTGGTTTATGAATCACATTTTTTAGAACTGTAATACGTCCAAAAAATATATATATTTTGAGTAAATTGTTGGGAGAAGACTTTTTCAAAACCGCATATCTTTGTGTTTACAAGATATTTATTAAATATTTGGTTTAATTTATGAATCACACATTTTAAGACGGCAATAAGTTTAAAAACGATGTTTTAATTTGTGTTGGCAAGATATTAGTTATAATTGAATGTTTGGTTTAACTTATTAATCACACTTTTCAAAACTATAATAAATCTAAAAAAAATATTTTGATTAAACTAATGAAAGAGACTTTTCCAAGGCTGCATATCTATATTTAGGCAAAATATTGGTTAAAAAAAATGAATATAGACATCATTTATCCATTGGCATTAACAATTAGTAGCTTCATGCACAATGAATGTATGTATGTCTTCAGAAGGAAAGCATAGATGCCTTGTGTCGGAACCCCAAGGAATCACTCCAAGAATAACCAAACTCGTCCACCAGATGCCTCTGTGCTATTTTCTCTACCCTTCTTACTCAAAAAAGGCAAGGTCACTTTACATGTCTTTGAACCGATAACCATCTTTAGACTAATCCAACCTCCCTCCTTCACTCCTTGGGACCAAGAAGGAGTAGTAGTATAAGAATATTCACTTATTATCTATGGGCTCACACTCTTCTCCTTTTTCATATTTACTAAACCCTAACTCTAAACTTAAAGTTTACTAAATGTATTTTAAAGAATTAAAAATAAAAAAAAGTTTGCTCATAATATTAATATATAATAATTAAGAATAAGTTGGATTCAATGATTATATTTTTTTTTTCGCTATAATTAAAAAAATTACAACAATCGCACTTATTGTACATGTAATTCACCTCCTTTGAATGCATTCTATACATTTTTTACTATTATTTATAATAAAAATATTTACTCGTAATTTTGACATTACTTTCATAAAAATATTAGTTAGTTCATAATTCTTATACAAAAATCTTAATTTAATTATTCCGAATTAATGTTTTTCTATTCAGCAAACAAAAATCTCTTTACTCATTTTGATATCAAAAAATAAAAAACAAAAAACTTTGGAGTTTTATATTTTGATGAGTTATGGGGGGGTATAAAATAGTTGTTACTATTTAACCAAGACATAAATACCTATTATAAGGCCCTTTGAAGGTACTTTTGCTCCATGTTTTTTGGTCAAATTCAAGCAGTCGTAAGAATATTTATGTGATGTTTCCTTCAATTAAGATATTAGACTAGGAAAAATATATAATGAAAATGAAAGAAATATATAATTATATGTTCATTAGTATATATTTCTTCTTCTCTCTCCTTCTAAAGTTAAATCATAAATGTTATCCATGTATTTATCTTAAAAGATGGTGAATAGGATATTTTATAAATATTGATAACATTTATAAACTTTAAAAATGAATGTAAAATATGCACAAGTATATAAAAGAGTTGAAAGAGAAAGAAAGAGTAACTATAACAACTTTTACCAAGTTCGAAAGATTTCCTACGTCCTTAACTCAAGCATCTCTACTTGAATTTTTTTTCACTATCTTGATCGATTTGCTTCACATATGGAAGTCAAACATTTATAACAAGAGGATAGTACCTACCCATAAATTTCATTGCAATGAGAAAATATAAAATTTTTTTTACCAATAAGTACTCTTTTTAAGAGTAGATTAGTACGATAAATGCTCACTCTCTATATGATCTAAGTTTTTAATAAAGAGATCTAAATCAAGAAAAAAGATGTAAAAGTTAAAGCTTATAAAGAAATAGCAATGAATGATTTAGAGAATCTCTATTTATAACCCTCAAGTGAATATATCTATTAATTTTCAAAAAAGAGTCGCTCTCCCATTTTTCATTTGTTCAAAATTTAAATTTTCGATTGTCAGATCGACAAAAGCAATTGACTGGATTTACCAATCAGTCGATTGGATGAAAATTCAGTTGACTGATCCGTTCAACTAATTTGTCCAAAGAATTTGAGCTTCATGTGTTCAAAAACAATAAGTCGACTGGTTCTTAGAATCAATCAACTAGTTTTGTTGTACACTATTTTTTACTATGAAATTCAGTCGACTAAATTGAAAAATTAGTCGACTGATTTAGACAATAAATTCAGGTTGTGTATTAAAATGGTCACCTAGTCAACTGATTCTTGGAGACCAATTGATTCAAACAGTATAGATCTTCTTGTTTATTTTTTACAATGTCCTTTTTTGAAAATCTTTGATCTTTCAAAACTAAAGAATATTAATGCGTTGGACAAAACAACAAAGATAAATATAAGGGAAAGAAAAGAAGAAAAAAAGGAGAAAGAACCATATATTACAGCCACCTTCATGGATTCTAAGTAAAAAAGATGAAAGTGAAAGATGAGACAAAACCAAAGAAAAACAAAACGAAACATAAGAAAAAAAAAGGAAAGAAATGACCCTCTGGAACCATATATGTATAAAGAGATATCAAGACAAACCCAAAAAACATATAGTTACCTCATCGTTAGGCTGGCTTCAAAACTCTATGGCTAGAATTTGGGCTGACGAGTCTTATGGCTTAGACCAGGCCTGGCCCGGCCCGTAGAAAGAATTGAGGTTGTAAAAATAACATCCGACCTGCCGGATTCGAACCAGCGACCTAAGGATAGCCGAAGGAGTCAGCCTACTACAGTCCTCCGCTCTACCAACTGAGCTAAGGTCGGATTAGTGTTAACTTCCTCAACACAAATATATATATATATACACATACATATATATATATATATATTTTATTGTCATCACTACAAATATGGTACATTAATGACTCAGAAAAACCTAACAAAACAATCTTCTTGATTATGAATATAAATTTTTTTTTTTTTTTTTGTCAAAGTAAGTGGTATTCGATTTTTGTCAGACTAATTCATTCTTGCACACGAGATGATCTGAACACGTCACTTAAACTAACTCACCCATTACGATTATGAATATATTTATAAATGAAAAGTACAAGTAACATTATATTACTTAAAAAGTTACGAGGATGGAAAACAATGAGTTATAAAAATCTTAGGAAAATTGAGGGATTCATAAATGGATACACAAAGCTGATGAATCTGATCCATTCCTTTGGCTGAAAATAATCATTATGTGGTGTGATCAACACTACATTCCAAGTATTGTATTCATTCTCATAAAGCAGCGCTTCATCTCATTGAGTATCCCCCTTGATTATTAGTAGGGGTCATATTTTGTTGAAATGATAAAATATTGTAAATTCGGATTCAAATTTGATATCAATTATTTTGTGCAAAAATAACATTAAAGATCAGATCTCTCTTCGGTCTATTAACGGCGCGTATTGACAGTTCTCGAGTTCATTTATGTTTGAATTGAATCATAGGATTTGGGAAATTTGTTATTATTCTAGCTGGAGTAGACGAGCAGTGCACACAATAGAAAAGGTTGCCAAAGCAACCGATCTTGCAACATTTAAACAGGGCTTGGCTTGGCACCCAGTTGCTCAGGTCCAGCAGACTGTACAAAACAAAATTTTGAAGCATTGTGCATGGCATCTGAAGATCTAAAAGAAAAAGAAAAAAACACACACACACACACACACACACACACATATATATATATATATATAAATTGTGTAATCAAGCATGGATTCTCAACAGCACGATAGAACAAAACCCATAAGGAAAATGTTAGCACAGAGGAGCAAAAACTGAACTAGAATTTTAGACATGCTTTGATTCTGTACTAATGACGTGTCCCCCCTAAAAGATTTAGGTGATGTAGACAAGTGAAGCAGTTATTTCTATCCTACCAAACTTTTCTGGGGGCCAAAAAAAAAAAATAGTATGAAAACATTTCATGTAAAATACATGGCATTGGGCAATAGCAGATAAGGCCACAGATTTTTCCCACAGCCCATGGACATTCTTCAATTACCTGTATTAACTGATGAGACAGTGATGTCCAGTTTTTTTCTTTTTGTCACTGGAAAACCATTTCATATGAAGCTCACTGAAACCATTCTTTTACAGAGCCAAATCATCCATCAAGAATGACAAGAACTATGATTTGAAGTATTAAACCAAGTTTTTGAGATAGAACTAGTGTTTTGAAAATTTGCAGCTGCCTTAATGCAAATTGTACAGACTTGACACGATTAGCCTCTAAATTAACCTTCACTTGGAATTATGGTCCAAACAGGATTCTTATGACTGATCCCAATAACTAGGACAAGACTTTGTTCAGTCAAGCATTACTTAAAAGAACATCAAGCTTTTGAGATCATTCTCATATAACCCATATGTGGGCATATAATTTGCATTTCAAAATTAAAAACAAAAAACAAAATAAAAAGAAAAATTAAAGTAAACTAAACTGATGAGTTCAGACTCATATACCACATATTTTGGTATATGATCTGCATTTCAAGTAAGGACCATGGCATATAGTCATCGAAGCAACAAACAATTGGCGGAAGATGAAAGAGAAGACGCAATAAATAAACCAGGAAGGGAAAATGGCATTCAATTATCAAATTCTTCTGCAAAGATGAATGTACATACAATGAAGGCAGATAAATAAATTACATTGAGATGCTATGAGAATCTAGCTATCCCTCAAGGAATATAAAAATTCATTGCAGGCATTATAAAATCAAACCAATTTCGTGTCTCTTTTGAATCCAAGAATCTAATCCTACAATGTGCTAGTACTATATACAAGATGGAGTAAGCTTTGGTCTAACAAGCCAATCAACTAAGATCAAGTCAATCAAGTTACGGACGGGAGGAACTAAGTAGTTGCAACTTTGAAGGAAATGGGTTAGCCACTGTTACCTACTGCTAGAAGTAGCTAGAGAATTTTTATTTCAGAACCCATCATTATTCTGAAATCCTCAAATTGGGTTTGATCTGGCCAATTTAATGCAGGTGATAAGAGATTCTGCAGCACTGCATAAACTCTTCCTCCCAACCAACCTCACCTGAAAGTCACGATTTAACATTCTCACCCTGTTTACATCTCCATCCACCTTGCTCAACTCAATGGCCTGCTTTCTCTGAATCAAGCCATAAAGATGTAGACAGCCAGAATCCAATTTCTCACCTTTGAATGAAAGTCGTAACAAAGAATTAGATTCAAAATCATTTGACTTGGGATCAAACAAAACAGAGAAGTCACCAAACTTAAGGTCAGGGGTCTCAAATAATTTATCCACGTAGTCACTTTCCTCATTAACATTATTTGATATTCCAGCCAAGACCAATAACCTCCTCTTAGCAACTCTCAATATATTAGCAGCCTCCCTCATCCCACTGAGAAAAGCTCCATGCATTGTTGCTGGATACTGTTTGTTGGTTGCCTCTCCAGCAAAGAAAACTCTCCCATCCCCAATATTCTCTGCAAGAATATCATAATCATCTCCAGAGGACCCAATTGCAACATACGAGTAAGACCCATATGTGAACTGATCTTGTCCCCAACGAGTACAGACTGCCTGAAGTGGATCTGGAACAGCAATCCCTTTTGGATTAAAAATACCTTTTAATATGTCTAAAACCCTCCCCACAGCTTCCACTGGAGACATCCTTTCAAATTTAATTGCAGCTTCTCCAGCAACAAGTGCTACAAGAAGCGGGCCTCCAGATACAGAAGAATAGCTATAAAACAAAAAGAACTCGCCTCTCATGCTAGAATCCTCGGCCAAATGCCCAAACGTATCAATTTCACCACCCCAAAAATCATATGGAAATAGCATTGCAACTTTATTTAGCAACCCAAACCCTAATCTCTCAATTGCATCTTTTTTGCGCTGTGGAAGTTCCGGGACAAACTCAATTGATCCCTTCTTGAGCACACCCAGTGACACTGTGCAAAGAACCATGTCCCCGCGATACTCTTGCCCACCCGCATACACCAAAACCCCATCAATTCCATACCTTATATTCTCCACCGTCCGGTCATAAAATATGGGAAGGTCCTCTGCTAATGCTCGGATGAACCGCTCATTCCCTCCAGGAATGAAACAGTGGTCACCACCCATCTCGTACGGGTCATCCTGATCCCAAAATGCCATTGACAAATTTGACATCAATGACGCATTGGCATACTCCAAGTTTGCAAGATGCCAATTCAAGAGCATTCGCTCTTGGGGGTCCTCGGCGACTCCATAAACATGGCGAAACGCTTCGAGCGCAGTCCCTAAGGAAACATCTACTGATTTAACCTCCTCCATCATCGATTGCCTAAGCTTGCAAACCCTATCTAACAACTTATTGAATGAAGCTTCAACTCTAGAATCGATTTCCGAATTTACGGTTCTGCCATCAGGTAAATATAGAGGGCATATATCTCTCACCTTATGAAGTGGATACCCTAATTGCCTAGCAAGAACCCCAAGTGGGTTGCCATTGATTCCGGTTAGTACACTTCCACCGAGGTCGGCGGCGGACACCACTCCGTTATAGCCGCTCATCTTTTTTGTGCGAACACGGCCCCCCGGACGGGTTCGGCCTTCCAAGACCACAACCTTGAACCCTAAAAAGATCAATTGTCTCGCTGCGACCAGTCCGGCAAGTCCGGCTCCGACTATAACGACATTGGCCTTCACTGCGCCCTCCGGTGGCTTCAATTTCGCTTCTTTGATGGCCGGCGCGAGCCCGAAGTTGATGTAACCATGGTGGAGCAAGAAAGTGTACGCCGAGTTCACTAGCCCCCGGTGCTCGGCTCGAATGGACTCCAAGGCGTGATCTTTATCCATCCAGACCGACACGTTAGATCTCCAGCGGGAAAGAATGTGGTTACGAACCACGATATAGTTGGCTTGTTCGATGCCACCAATTTGCGAGACCACGTTGGCTTCGATCTCTTCTTCAGTGAGCGAGTCGACAGGGAAGCCAACGGAGATCGCGATCAGCGCCTCGATGTCGACTTCTTTGGCGAGATCGGACATCCTGCGTCGACGGTTCTTAGAGAGTGATGCAGCGTCGTCGATCTCGACCATCTCGTCGGTCAATTTTTCGCCGTAGGTGTTTGATTTTGGTTGAGACCGAAGGACTCTAAGGCCATTAACGGCGGCAGCCGACGAGATCATCTCCGGGAACTGTTTCTTTCTACGACGTCGCCGTTTGAGCAGGGGTTGGCCGGGGTCTTCGTTAACCTGACCGGGTTCAGACGGGTGGGGTTGGTATTGGTCGTCGAGGGCCGGTTCAGAAGTATCGTCGAGCTGAGAGTCCGAGACACCGGGATCAGGCGTGCTTTGAGGAGGCGGAGAGACGTGGTTTTCGGGCGAAGTGTCGTCGGAGTTGACATGATTTGGATTGTCGGAGAATTCAGGTGGAGAGTCCGTAGTTTCCATGCTGTGGCCAGTGATAGCTCTGAGCTAATGAGAATGTGTTTCAGTCCAACCACAGCCTTCTTTGGAAGGATGGAACGGAGTAGACAAGGACTAGGGTTTTCATATTCGATTCAATTAGGGCTTTTTTTTTTCCCCATGGATGAATTTTTTAACCCACCCATACAATTTTTTTTTTAATTTTTAAAATTCATGCATATCATATAATTTTTAAAGACGGCCTTTACAAAATATACGCTTATATCTAATTTAAATTTATATAATTAATTTTTTTTATTAAAAATATACGTTCTATCTTATTTAAATTATACAAAAATTTACAATCTTTTTTTATTATTGAAAAGTTAATATATATACACAGACAAATATATATATTTATTTTAATAATTAATATTATAAAAAAGATTTATTATAAATTTATTAATTATTCATTGTGAAATAGTTAATTTTTCAAAATATTATTAGTTAGAAGTAATTGTTAACTTATTTTAATATAAATTTTAGGCCATCAACTAAATTTGAAACTATTTTTTTTTAATGTTTACTATTATTTATTCATTTAATATATAAATATATTACATTAACCAAATAATATTTTGTACCAAATTGATTTTTGTGTTAGTGGACTGCATTCGAGTGAATGGCTAGAACAATTAAATAAGAATGACATTTTAATTCAATTTATTGGGAATTTCAGATTTTATGCTTTTAATAAAACAGGTTCCAGAGAAATTATAACAATTCTGTTAGAAATTAAGATGAATACATTTTACTCCTCCTTAATTCAATTATATAAAATAAAATAATAATAAAATTTTGTACTATTGTGTAAATAGTTGAACTTTTGTCATCGCCTTTTTACACGTGACTGTCACCAAAGAGGCTCCACACAGTATTGGAACTTGCAAAACCACTTGCTTTCAAAGTTATGAAAGTATTATTGTTCGTTTGGATAATTATAAGGAAAAATAAAGAAAATGATAGTATTAGTTATGAGAAAAAAAAAAAGAGAGGAGAGAAGAGGAGAGAGTAATCCCTCTTTTATGTTTGCATAATTAATAAAATGTAAAAAAATGAAAGACTATTATCTTGTTTGAGAATGATAATGAAAAGAAAGGAAAGAAAATAATTTTATATTATTTTACTATTATGTCCTAGGACAGTGATGCCATTTTTATTTTAACTTTTATAATTTTAAGGGTAATATTGGTATTATTAAAAATTCATTAAATCTTTTTTTCTTTTTCCTCTGTTTCTGTCCACTTTTGGAGGGATAACAAAATTACTAAAATAAGGGTTAAGCTCTCTCCCTCCCTTTCCCTCCTAATTTTTAAAACAAACATGATATAAGTTCTTCTTCCTTATCCTTCCCTTCCCTTTCTTTTAAATTCATTCCATCCAAACATAGTGTTAGAAACTTCAAAGAAAATTGTTATTTTAGAGTGTTAAAAAATTTATTTATAATTTTGAACAGTATTATGGTACCCCTAAATTATAAATCTGTTCCAATGATAGGTGTCAAAATGAAGTGTCATTTTAATATTTTAATATTTTTTATTAAAAAATATAATTAAACTTAACGATTATATTTTAACGGATATAGTTTTTAAAAGGTTTAATTTAAATTAATTTTTTAAATTAAATTACAAAAATCAATTTAAATTCTAACAATTAACTAAATTAAAAAAAATTATTTAATTATAAAAATTAGTTAAATAAATAAAATCATTCTAAATTTATAGAATAATTTTCAGAGTGATTTTTCAGGTTTTGGTAAGTTTTCTCTTCACAAACTTCATGTATTTATAGAATTTTTTGTTGAAATAGAGCTGTTGGAATCTTAACTGTTGTAACAGTAAAAATAGAAATGACCCAACCGTCAAATGGCACCTATCTTTTTTTTTCTCTCCAAAGTTTGAAAAAATGGTGCCTCAGACCGTTAGATGCCATTTTGCAATCGCAGATGCCACTCTTTTTGGAGTGAAAAATTTTGAAGTTGAGTTGTCATTTTAACAATTATGAATTTAACACACTGGATGACACCTTGCGTTGGAGTTGCTATTAATGACAATTGCAAAATCACTTGCTTTCAAAGTTATGAAAGTCTTAATGACAATATCACGGGTGAAGCACTTTTTAGTATTGCGCAATTCTGATTATAAAGATAATGACAATATCACGGGTGAAGGTTTTTGGATCTTAGATTTACTGGTCCGATTAACGTCAAGTGTTAATCTTTGTTAAGCCGCACTGTGGCTCCCTCCTATTGCACACATGTAATCAAATTAGGGAGAACCATATTATCTCATGAAACTTTCTTTTTACTTTTCTATATCATGGTTGTCCAAAAATTTATATTCTAAGTAAAAAGATAAGGTGCAACATTTATACCATAATTTATTTATATTTGAAATACCCAAGGTCTTTTAGTATAAAGGCTAAACACACTCCGTACATGAAGTTTTCTAAATTTTGGAACTGAGAAACACGTTAAACTATTTTTTATTTTGAACACAAGTGAAATAATTAGCAAACCTAAAACACCCCACGTGAGGCCTAGTGATTAGTATGTGATTAACCACTATAAATATCTCTCAATTATCACAATTTGAAAGGTAACAACTCTCATTAACCATCAAAGAGAACTGCCTTTTAAAAATATCATACCACACTCATTCCTCGTACCTAGAATCTCATGCCACTCAAATTCTCGTAGAATACCTAAGTCTTACCTTACTCTCGAAATTTTTTCATGAAGGCTGTAGATCACCGTCACTATTTCGCTCTCTCTTCAACCTAAAAATTTACCTAGCATTTGATGCACAAGTTGCACTGTTCACACAAACTTATATCTCAAACCTACCTTCCTTCTGCGACATCTAGGTTGTTCACATTTATAATCATATTTTTTTTTTCTCACATTAAAAGTATAGATAAATTTGATAAAGTAATGGATTTGAAAAAATATATATAATTCTAATTTTTTATTGACACATGTATTTTAATTTGAATACATGTAATATGTTGTTTGAAATGTGTTAATTATAAGTAGTTTAATAAAATAAATAAATAAGTAAGAATTTAAATAGATTTGAAAATAATTTTTTCTCGAATTGAATCGAGAACAAAGTTATTTGTCTCAAACTTACCTTGTTGCCATCTCTATGAACAAAAGACCCACTCCAATGGTAGATTTAAACCAAAAGTACAAGGGGATAAAATTTTAAAAACTAAAATCTTAGGTCTGTTAGAAAAATATATATAAAATATATATTATGTGCAGACTATTCTTAATTTTTTTTAAAAAAATTATATATAAAAGAAGGGAAAAAATTAAAATTTAAAAAATTATCATTTATCCAACCCAAATCCAACCTCGTCACGAGTCTTCTGACTCTAGATATGTTCCATTGGAGTAATTATTCACGATGGTGGACCTAAAGGTTATATGTTGGGGGGGAATATATATATACCAAGGATGTTATAGTAGTATTAAAATTTTTTAGAGAACAATTTTTAAATTATAGTAAATCTTTTTTTCCAAAGTTTTGGAGGGATGGTGACCCTCCTTTAGCCACCCCAGGACCACCGCTGATTATTCAGTGGTTCTTTCGGATCATAATCTCAAAAGTTAAATTAAAATTTACATGTAAAAATATATTATATATATGCATCTGGCCTATCATCTTACCATTAGAATTACTAAGCCAGGAGCATTGAATAATTTTTTGGTTTTATTGGGAAACAAATCCTATGACTTATTTATCACCTTAACGTCATATTTAGTATGTTAGAATGGGCAATCCATATCTTTTTCATTCCTTATTTTTGAATAAGAATATATATTCTATAAAATTGATATTTTAAATCGAAAAAGTCCATGTTAAATTTTTTTCAACTAAAAAATAAAATAAAAAAATTTAATACAAGAGGTCCAATTGTTAACTTTCATCTTAACATTGTTAAAAAAACATTAATGATTAGATTAAAATAACCTTTAATATACATTTAAAAAATGTTAAATAATTCATAAAATAAAATTTTCAACAAAAAAATATAATATTTTTTATTTATCTAAAAGACTTAAAAAAAATTTCACTTCATAAAATGTTATTATTTCTTTTGGATTAAATAAAATATTTTATAATATTTTTTTTCTTAAAATTTATCTTAAAAATTATTTTAGTCTAACTAATAGTATTTTTTAATATTATTAAGATTAAAGTTAATAATTAAACTTTTTTTGTAGTAAAATTTATTTTTAAATATTTTAAATAAAAAAAAATTTATCATAGATTTTTTAAATTAAAAAAAATTATTTATTTAATTTAAATATATAATTTATATTTCATTTCATGTATTTTTATTCCATTCAAATGACTTCCATTTTCACGTGACCTTATTCCTTAAAACTGGTCCACATAACACCGCAATCAGTGATCGACGGTCACAATATGCTAGCGCAGGGAAAATTAATTGTGCAGAAGAGCAGAGTAACCTCTATTCGTATCAAACACACAACCAACTTTATCAGGTCGTATTTGTAATTCTGCAAAACGCCTTCGCTGTTCCTCCCTCTCTCGTCGGGTCCTCATCTTCGACCAATACACAGCCTCTGTGCTGCTTCAACACCGCCCCACCAACCGCCACACAAAAGCGAAGAAGACCTAGAACTACAACAAAGGTTCGTGATCGATTTGATTCGCTTTCCATTCCTAAAATGCACAAAATCGCTACACTGCAACCCCTTTCTCTTTATGTACACGTGTATATCTATATATTTTCATTAACAGGGGCCGGCGGGCACGAAACCTTAAGCGAAATTCGTTAAGAGAGGATTCTATATCCACACAAATCTTTCTCCTTCTCCATTTTTTCTTCTATTAATTGCTTCGAATATGGTCTTATAATGGTTGATGTTTTTTTGTGAGCTTCTGTTGGCTATAGTTTGCATATCGAGGGTATTCGAAAACTGTCTTTGAGTGAACTTCTTCAAACTGATATTAACCAAAGGTTAAAGATGTTATTGAAGAGAATGGTAATTCGAATTTAGAAGCCATCCAAACCCCTATCAGCAGAGACAATCCTGGGATGAACTTCGACCAAGTTTTCCCAGCAAATTTGGAAACTTTGAACTGATGTTGGTTACACTGCCAAATCTTCCCGTCAACTTTGATTATCCCTTTAGATTGGATAAAAACAACACAGAGAAGATGCCTTTGATACTCCTATGGATTGTACTCAAACCCAGGTTATTTGGGACTCATGCATGAATCCTCAAACCAAACAAATATGAGTTTTTTTCACTTGACCCAATGGCTGAAACAGAATCTTGAAAATCAAAACTGTTTTTCTCCCAATCCCATGTGGCCTTACATTCCTTGGACTCTTTACAACCATTGTTTCGCATCTTTTGAAATCCAGGAACCTGCTCATTTTGAGAAGTAGAGTAGAGATGTTAACACGCTGATGAATCAAATTCATTTTTTTTTTCCTGTGACCTCAACCAAGCAGATCCCTTTAAACTCAACTCTACTCAAACAAGCAGATCCATTTCTAAGTCCAAAAACAACAGTCATCAAATATATGTATCATGGTCCTTACCAACAAGCTCTAGCTTGGTGGATACTTCCTCCACCTCACCATATGGGAGGTTGAGGGTTCAAGTCTCCTTAAGGGGTAATTGCAACAAAGTCCGGTCTACTCTAGTCATTGCAACAAAGTCTTGTCCCCATTATTTGGGGTTGGCTAGATAAACAACTTGGTTTATGAATGTTGGGAGTTGAACCCAGATTTGTTCCTTGGAAAGCAATTATCATAACTGTTGGATATATTTCTTTTGGAAAAATTATGTATATACATAAATTTTTTAACTTCACTATATCGATGGATATTTTATAATGACGCCGTCGTGGAGGGAAATTTATTTTGTCCTTGGGCTAGAAAATGTCTCCATACCGCAAATACGTATTTTTTTTCTTGGGAAACAAACAGGGCCAGGTATCCAAATATGAAGTCTTTGCAAGTTGACCTGTTTTGAATCTAAAAGGGATGCGCAACTGGATCTGATGTTAATTGTCCCTCGTAAATTAATTTATCGTTGTTACATATCTGGCATAATACTCATTTACAGCAATATATTTGTTTTAGTGATTTGCATTTAATCTAGATGGATAGTGCAAACTTGGGGTGTGTGTGTGTGTGTGTGTTTTTTTTTTCTTTTGGGGGGGGGGGGGGGGGAGTTGATATCTTTTGTTTGCTACCTTCTATTTTTAGTATGTCGTCCTTATCATTTTGTTACCGTCTTCAACTTGCAAAAGGTCTCAAAAATGCAACTTCTTGATAAGTTCTTTTTCTTTTGTACAGAGTGTCTTGGATGGCGATCGTACCTTGTGGAAGTACATGGGTGGCTTTGTGGGGAGTTCAACCTCAATTTATATCAAGATCTTCTATAACAAGCAAGTTATCAACATCTTCTCATTGGTGAGCCTTTAGTAACTTTGTCGGTTCCAGCAATATCTGAACTGATTATGGATCGTTTTTGGCTTGTAGACTACTAGACTCCCTTATGTTACCCTCCATTCTCCCGACTATAAGCGTGCTGTTACATTGTTGTCTTTGGTATGCAAGTAATAAAGGAATGAGAAGAATGATTGAGAAATTGTTTTCCTCAAAAGTAGTGGTAAAAATGAAAAAAAAAGATGAACAATTTACTTTAATACTTAGTTACTAATTACAATAGATTTAACTTGCACTGCTGTACAATAAATGAAGCACTGATGTTCTGTACAACACCATGGCATGATGTGCAATAAATGCACTGCTGCCAAGTACTAATGTGCAATAAATGTGCTGTGTTTCCAAAAGAGTTGATTTGCGTGCACGTATACGGGTTCACCCAGAGTGCCCGTTCATCCGCTTTAGGTCGAAACTGGCCGGTTTAATCTGGTTTGCTTGCTAAAATGATCCAAATATTATACCGAACTGGCCAGAGGTTCTGTCTGGTCTGGGTTTGATAAATGTGTGTAACTTGTGTCAAATTGTTTAATTCATGTATATTACACAATACACGTCTTTTATGCGATGTTAATTTATTTTATTATAATAATTTCACATATTTATAATTTTTTTTAATGATTTTATATTATATAATAAATAACTCTAAAGTTTTTTCTACTTGTTTTTAACCAATAAAGAATGATTTGGTATTAATGACTAATTTACATTTATGTTTGTTTCTCAATTCACTGTAATATCCTCTTATGTGAATGGATTGTACCCTAAAACATTTTTAATTAGGTAATTAAAATATTTATATTCTTTTTTTTGATAAGTAATTATAATATTTATTTTCTTACATTCATATATTTCATTTTATATTTTCAAGTATTTTTATGCTTTTTATTTTAATTTCTCATTATTTCCATTATGTTTCTGAAATGTTTCCAAAATGTTTCTGTTTCGTGGGTGACCAAAGCAACACTCCGAACAAATATTTTGATCCTTGCAGCAGGCCCTGGGATAACTTTTAGGTTGAACTTTTGGTTTTAGTCATACGGAGTCTTTGATGCATAATGGGCAAAGAAGTGCTTTTAAATTGAACTAATTGTCTTTTTGCACCACATATTCTATTGCCATCTATATTAGATAACGTTATGCCATCTATATCATGACATTTTCTTTATGGAGTTGAAGGATTTCCACCCTATCAGCATGGTGGTGGTGGTGGTGGTGGTTTTTGTTGTGGGGGGGGGGGGGGATTAGACAAGATCTTAGTAAAGACATTAGCTTATAGACTCTAGAAGTTCATGGGGGATATAATTTCGGAACTGCAAAATGCTTTTGTTAGAGGGCGGTAGATTTTGGATGTGGTGCTCATAGCTAAGGAGTGTTAGATTCTAGAATTAGAAATGGAAGATCAGGAGTAGTTTGCAAGTTGGATATAGAAAAGGCCTATGATCATATAAATTGGAGCTTTCTTGTATATACAAAGGAGATGGGGTTCAAACAAAACTGGAGGAAATGAATGTAATTTTGAATTTCCACGTTTAAATTCTTCATTTTACTCAAATGGATATCTAGCAGGATTTCTTAGCAGTGGTGAGAGGGCTTCGACAAAGGGACCTACTGTCTTCCCCACTTTTTTTTTATTATTTATTTTTATTTATAACTATGGTCATGGAAGCCTTTAGTGGCTTAAAAATGGCTATAGTTATGGAAAGGGGGATGTCGAGGTGTTTTTCAGTAGGGAAAGTTAGGGGATCTTTATTGACAGTGACTTATCTTTTGTATGTGGATGAGAAAGTGGTATTTTGTGATGTGGATATTTCTTACTGAGGATTATGTGCAACAAGGAGCTGATTGCAATTGGGGAGATGGAGGACTGATAGATTGGTAGCTATTCTAGGGTGCTGAGTGGGATCATGTCTAATCTCTTACTTGGGACTTCTGCTTGGTTCCGTAGTTAGATTCACAGGGGTTCGGGATTTAGTGGTTGAGAGATTTGAGAAAAGATTAGTTGGCTGGTAGAAGCAGTACTTGTCCTAAAGGGGAAAGTTTACTTTGTTAAAAGTGCACCTTGTCTAGCTTATCCACATATTTCATATCTTTATCACCAATTCTAGTGTCTGTTGTAAATAGATTGGAGAAATCACAAAGAGACTTCTTATGGGGTGGAGTTGGGGATGAGTTAAAGTGTCACTTGGTGGACTGGAATTTCAGGGAAGGTGGGGTTGGGGAGCTAAGACTGTTCAACAAAGTTTTTTTTGGGGAAGTGGATCTAGAAATATAAGTTGGAGAGAAGTAGCATTCAAAGATGGTATGGGCAAGAAGTAGAGGACTGGTATTCTAGGGAGGTGAGATCTTCTCATGGGGTTGGTGTTTGAAGGAGTATTAGACTATTAGGCGAGGTTGGGATGATTTCTCCAAACACATTAGATGAAGGGTGGGAGATGGTAGAAGGATAAGGTTTTGGTTAGACCACTGGCGTGAGGATGGTCCTTTTTAGATAACATTCTCTCGGCTTTTCAAAATAGCTACAAATAGTAGGCAACAATTGTGGATTGCTTCAGGAGGACAGTGGGAGAAATGGTTTAGGTTATTAGTTTTGTCCGGCAGCTTCATGATTTGGAGGTGGAGGAAGTTATGGATTTGTATGACATGCTACACGGGCATGAGAGGAATGTTTGAGGTTAAGTCTTTTTACAGGGTCTTGAAAGGGGGGAGTGGCAAGAGTTCCCGTGAAAAGCTGTGTGGAGATAAAAAGCGCATTTGAAGGTGGCATTTTTTGGATGGACTGCAGCTTTGCAAAAGATATTGACTATGGATAATTTACATAGAAGGTGTCAAATCATTGTGAATTAGAGCTGCCTATGCAAAAAGAATGAAGAGACAGTTAGTCATTTGTTGATAGATTGTCCGGTAACTAGGGCTATCTAGATTCTTTTGTTTGGTCTTTTTGGAGTGCATTGGGTCATGCCTTGATCTGCTTTGGAGGTTCTATCTTCTGGGAGAGGAAGCTCTGTCAATAGAAGGGCAAGGGAAGTTTGCAAATGGCTCCGTTGTGCATATGGTAGATTATTTTGGAAGGAAAGGAACCACGAATTGTTTAAAGGTGTGGAGTCTCCCATTTGGAATGTAAAGGTGTGGTGTTGAGCCCCCTTTATTTTTGAATCTTAGGGGCTCACCTTGTTCATAGATAATTTTGTATCTGTTTTGGAATACAATGAGAGTATAGCTGCATAGTTTTGGTTGTAAATGGGTGCACCTCCTTGTTGCAGTCTTGTTTATAATTTTTTTTTGTAATTATCAAAAAGAAAAAAAAATGGTAACTAGCCAAGTATGGAAATGTTGAGAAGCCACTAAGCAGCTGAATTTCAGAAAAATTGTGGAAATTTAATTCCAAGACCACCAAATGTCTTATATCAGAATGTTTTGGGCTTTACTGGCAAAGTTATGGGGAGAGCCTCAATGATTGTTCCTGATTCTTTGAATATGAGTTTTGTTATGTTAGAAGTTCCCAAACTATGAATGGAGATGCATGATGAAAGCGAACAATTCCAGTTTGTCAATTTAATATTACTTTTACACAATAATGCACTCTGCTTTTAGCATTTGGAGCAGCACACATGGGAATTGAATTATGCTTCGACTAATTTGATTATTTGAAAGCAGCTGAGTTCAGAGTACCATTTCATTTACAAATTAGTTCTCTCTTTTTGTTGGAGTCTAGCGAAGCAGTACCAGTGGTGGTGGCAGCTTTTGTTTATGGGTAAAAGGAAACTTCATCTTCGTTCAATCTGAAAATGAAAATTGAATTTGCTAGTTTGTGAAATTGTCCTGGATTTCTTTAGTTATATATAAATGGCTAATGGAACCAATTGTTCACCCTAATATTTCTTTTTCTTCCACCCTTTATAGTGCATTTTGTTGCTTTGAATGTTTTCTGTTTTAAACTTCCCTTATCCATGGAAGAAACATTAAATCATGAGTGTGACATTGCATATGCATTATGATTTCATGTGCAGTATCTCAATCAAGACAAGGGCATTGGCTTCACCAAGTTCAGCCATATTTTCTCAAGATTCCATGCACGCACTATTTAATATAGGGCAATCTAAGAGTCCTTGCCACCGTAGGGGAGCTCATCTCATTGTTAGAGCTGATAGTGTGAGTGTTTTTTTTTTTTTTATGGGATCCAAGATAGAGGCGAGTTTATTATATGAATTTGATCTTGCTACTACATTGTAAATTTTTTAGCTTAAATATTCTTGGTGTAACATTTGTACCCACAGGATTACTATGCTGTCCTTGGGGTGTCAAGAAATGCCAGCAAATCAGAAATTAAAAGTGGTCAGGTACATCCTTGATCCTTCTTTACTTGATTTTCTTGCAACTGTATTGAGACAGTTCTCATTCGTGGGATGTAAATCATATGTGGATTTTATACTTTGGTAACACTTTCTCTGCCTAATTTACCTTGGGTTTGAAGCTGTTATATATGATGTGTCATTCTTTATTGGATAACAAATATTAACATGCTTATACACATTGTTAATGCTTCTTGCCTATATTTATGTTCCTTTTTCTTTTAGTTTCCATTCTTTTCTCTATACACACATCATGTGCTGTCATTCTAAAATGAATCCTTAGAGTATTTTGGATTATTGAAATTAGAACTTGTCTTTTCCAATGCTAAGATAAAATAAATTTGAAATACAAAACTTGTTTTAAATGATAACCAAATTTTGCCAATTTTTAACCAACTCCTTCGGACTTCACAGATCTTTGCTGTCAGTTTCCCCCTTTTGCTGGAGAAAGATCGAGTGAATTTGAGACTGTGCTCTAGTACCATTGTGTGATTTATTTATCTTTACTTGTCAAGAAAAAAAATCATTGTATGATTTATTTGGTATAATCTACGAGTTCTTTCCCAGATTGATTACTGCTTTTATATTGGATAAGAGGCTCTAGTAACGAAGGATGCAATTGCATTCCTTTGGGAAATATTGTTTGTGAGTGGATAGTGGATATTTATTCCCTCCATTAGTTCAGAGGTGATGCAAAGATGGCCTGCCCCTGCATTTCTTCAATTCTTGAGGGATTGCATAGGTGAATATCTCTATAATTTTGGCTTATCCTGTTGCAGCTCATAGAGATTACAGGAGGTTGATTATCCCAAGGTTATTTTTTAAGAGGATTTCTCTCTCCCTCCCTCCCTCCCCCCCCCCCCCCCCAAAAAAAAAAAAAAAATTCTCTCCCCTTCCTAGCAAATAATAGAAGAATTCCTAGCTCATGATCCCATGTTTATGAAACCCAACCTCCATCAAATGAGGTCTCCAGGGTCATCCAAATACCACTCCGTCAACAGGCCACTGAAATCTTTTTTTGGTGCTCGCTCCATAAAATGGTACTTGACCTTACCCAATTGACAAGACTCCTTTTCTAGGGTGCATATGTGGGCCCTTAGGAGCATCTGGGATCTTTTTCTTTGGTGGGACTGTTCTTACTATGTAATAATTTTGTTATAAGCTCATTTCTTACTTATTGTCGGCTCATTTATTTGTTTTGCCTTGGATGGCCAAACCTTTTATGATATGTACTGCAATATTTTATTGTTATTCAATTAAAATCCCCTCCCCCCCTCTCTTTCTCCTTCCAATGGCTCTATTCCACTCTTTAAATGATTTTCTCTCATCTGATTATAAATTTGTGATAGTTTCTCTTTACATGTCAATGCTCGTTCCTTTCTATATGGAGAGGATAAAAAAAACCACCTACAATATCATAGAAGTACAATACAACTAATTAGTTTTCCGTCTAAAGTTTTATTATTGTGCTTCTATGTGGTATTTTTGCTCAAAACTATATGCATTTGCTATCATTTATCTAATATTTTGATGATCCGCGAGTTTGTGGTTTATATTCCTATTCGAAGTATGCAGTATTATTGAAATTGGAAGTTTCTGAATTATTTTCCTTAATATATTTGTAATTGTTGATATTTAAATGAAAGATGTATAATACTATTGAAACCTGGTTTTACCGTGATCACTTTTCTTATATTTGGAAAGGATGACTTTGTGAATTATCTCTTGTAAACAATTATTAATTTTTCTTTTGCCCACAGGGTTTTCTTCTATTAACAAAACCTATTTTATATCTTCTAAAGAAAAACACTATATGATATTCCGAAGGACTCTTTTTTTTTAAAATTCTTTGCTAATATTAGAGGACCTTTATCATAGGGTTGCCTTGTTGCTAAAGCTGTTGTAGCACAATGGTAAAAGTGCTTTCATGGCATGTAAAAGGGAGGGGTTGGGTTAGGTCCGTTAGGAGGTTTGATTCTTATTGCTGTTAATCAAAAAAATTGTAGGGTTGACTTGTTAACCACATCGTGACAAGCTCCCTGATCTGTGACCACTTTTACAAGTTCTTTAGTATACATAGTGTACGCACACACATTTTTCTTTTTGAAATTTGTTTAATTAATTCTGAAAGGAGGAGTTAACACATTTATTGAATTGCTGCAGAGAGAATTTTAAGTGTAGATGGATTTACATAGATCCCATTATTCTTGGCCTGACATATTGCATTTTTGCTCATGTAGGATGAGGCCACTTGGTACACCTTGCATGTACCATCTTTCATAAAGCTTTCAGATATATTTCATCTGAAAGGGATTTCATTGTTTTATGGGAATCTTTATATACTGCTTTTCTCAGTCACTATGCCCCTTCAGACTAGATGTTCATCTTTACTGATTGTAATATTCTCTATAGTCATTCTTAATAATACACTTCGGCTCATATCATATTTCTAACTATATACTTAATCATGTGCAGCTTATCGAAAGCTTGCCAGGAGTTGCCATCCTGATGTAAACAAGTAAGTTGAACTGGCACTTTATCTTAAATTATGCTTTTCATCTGACCTTATATTTTCCTTGGGTTTTGAGTGCAATAACCCCTGTTTAATTATCCAAGTGATGATTTGCTGAGTTATATTGGTTCTATATACTAAAAAGGGATTATTTGGTAATTGTGCTGGACAGACTAGGAACACCTCCCCCCCCCCTCTCAAAAAAAAAGTAAAAAACAAAAAGAAAAAGAAAAAGAAAAAGAAATAAAATACAGAATAGTCAGTTTTGCTTTCATATTCTTCCATGCTCGACAATTACCTGTTTTTTGTTTTGTTACGGTTTTAGTGAATGTTTGAGGTGATTTCCATCGCTTGGTTAGAGAAAGAGTGTCCTCTGTCCTCCTTGGAAGTCAACCAATCAAGAACTCATTGTGGTTCGAGAAAAGTGTCTATACTCCATAGTAGTTTTAGGTCCTTAACTTTTAATCGAGTCTGAAAGGACCATACTCCATTGTGATGCCACCGAGAGGAATAGACATGCAAAGAATCGATCTCTATCATCTGGCCTTTTTTTTTTTTTTTTAATTGGAATATATGGATAAAAGTAGGAGACATGTAAGTTACTATAGCAATATTGCAACACATTAAAGGTATTGCCCATGCATTGTTGATGTTACTATTGTGAGCTTCTGTCTATGCTGTTTGTGGCAGTGAACTGGCAGAGTTACTTTGGTCTTTTAAAGGTTTGGTTTACTTGGGTTTTAATTTAGGGTTGAGATTGGTTTGATTTAAGGATTAGGATTGAATAGTCTTACTTTATAAAAAAAGAGGGGGAAAGATTAGCTCCTTTTGGAGTTGGTAAATATTCAATTTAGAATAGGGGTGGAACTCGGCGAGGCCTGGCCGAGCTGAGTTTGTAACTTGCCCAGGCTCAGCCCGAATTCTAAAACATCAAACCCAGGTGTGCTGAACCTGATGAAAAACTCAACAAATGTAACCTGAGCCCAACCCAAATACTACATTATTTGTTTCGGGCTTTTTCAGGTTGCCCGAGAAATTACGTTAGTTTTGCTTAATTTATGAGCAAGTTGCATTATACTAAACCTCCACACGTCAAAGCATTGCATGCTAGACATGTGACTGGCTATTATCATTCTCGGGGAGACAGTGTGATCTTATAATCTAATGTCTCCTAGCCTTTTATTTTTACTCGATGTGGGACTAGTGCAGTTGCACAAAACGATAGAGGAGGTGCTTTTTATTGTGAAGAGAAAAAGCTTTAATTTCTCTCTTTTCCCAACCATCATGGACATCGACGTCACAATGGTTCCTGCCCTTCATCGTCACTGCTGCTGCTTCTTCTTCTTCTTCTTCTTCTTCAAAGAAACCCAATTTGGAGGAACCATATCATGGATCTTTACTCACTCAATTTCTGGCGACCTTGTAGATTTTCTTCAATTTTGTGTGAATTCAGGGTCCACCTATTATGGGGGAATTTCATTCTTCCTCAATGGGCATGCTCTGAAAAATAGCTTGGTTGTACAGTATACTGCTGATCTCCAACACTTCGAAATCAAAAGGTGGAGAATACCCGTCACACTTCTTCTCCAAAGAAACCCTAGTGCTTTGAAATAAAAAACTGGAAAATCGTCTCTCTCTGTGGGCTTGGAATATAGGTTGTGGATAACTATGAAATTTGAAAGAATCATATCATGGATCTTTGCATTTAGTGCCAAGTTAATCAAGCTAGTGCTGAGTGAGCAACCACTGATCAGTGAGGAGTGCAACGTTGCATGGGGTGTATGCAATAATGCTTTCCATCAGTTGCTGAAAAATGTTAGCAACATCCCACGTCGAATTTTCAATTTACTTTTTTACTCTTTATAAATCTATGTCTAAAGGTAAAGTGCAATACTTCAGGCTCAGGCTCACTTCGGGTTCTATAATCTTCGGCCCAGGCTCAACCCGAATTTGGTCGGGTTTTCAATAATTTTGCCCAGCTCGTCCCAAACTTTAGTAAGTACAGCTCAAGACCGAAAATAATCTGGCCGGTCTCAAGTTGGGTTCGGGTTTACCTACCCGAGTTGCACCCCTAATTTAGGAGTGGCAACTTTACGGTTTTATTTGAGATTGACTTCTTTGTTTCTTCTTTATCCTGCTTATTCTTCTTCTTCTATTTTTTTTTTTTTTTTTGATTAGTAAAATTTGTATATATAATGGTGCCCAAGAAGGGCATCAAGGGCAAAAACCCCAAAAGCTTACATTTGTTTTAGAGAATCCAATAAATCTACAAAAGAAGAGACATTTATAGGAAAAGCCTCTATGGCCCAAAAAAATAATAAACGCAAAAAAACATCTTTAAAGAGAGGAGTAGCGAGTTCCAAATCTTCAAAAACACGGTTGTTCCTTTCAGTCCAGATGCTCCACATGAGGCAGATTGGAGCTATTCTCCAAACTTTCTTAATCTCCTTTGGAAGATTGCATCCTTCCCAAACCAAGAGGAGATCTTTTACTGTGCCTGACATAACCCATGAGAAGCCAAATAGAGCAAAAATAATATTCTAACAGTTCCATGAGACATAGCAGTGGATGAGCAAATGATCCACCCTTTCCTCCTCGTTCTTACAAAAGTAGCATCTGCTAGCCAATAGAAAGCCTATTTTCTTCAAATTGTCCTGCCGTTAAAATTGCCTTCCAAGAAACTTTCCAAGCAAAGAAAGAAGCTTTAGGGGGAACTTTTGAATACCAAATGATCTTCCAAGGAAAGGGAGAGCTATCTGAATCGAACATGCTTTTATAGAAGGATCGGACAGAAAATGATTTCTTATCCGTCCTCCAATCTCTCTTATCCTCCCTATCTTCTATAGCCTCGGAAATCATTGAGGTAACGAAGGAAAGAGCCCACCTCTTCTAGCTCCCAATCAAAAAAATCTCTTTTAAATCAGGGAGTCCAGATAAGCTTGTTCCCTAACTTTCTCCAAACACTCACTAGCCCAAGCTTCTTTATTGCTAGCCAGGCTGTATAATCTAGGAAATTTCGCCCTCAACTGACTCGTCCCCAGTCCAGGCATCATTCCAAAATTTCACCCCACCAAAATTTCTTCTATTTTTTTTTTCTTTTTTAGAAAAGTAAAGGTATATATTATTAAGCAGGTGCCAAAGGGGGCACACCCATGAACAAAAAACAAGAGCTACTTATGAGAGCTGCAATGAGAGCTGCACATGAGGCTCTATACAATTAAGCGCTCTCAAAAAATAAAAAAACAACTAGAGAAATATGGTATTTCCCTACAAACCACAAATGAATGTGTCCAAAATATTTTTCTTTACAAAATGAATAGAATTTTCAATCCCCTCAAAAGTATGCCTATTCCTTTCCTACGACTCTTAACCGGGAAAGCCAAACTTCAACAAGACACCGATCTAGGCATAACCCACTACACCCCAAAAATGAGCACACCAAATCCCACATTTTGCAAGCCACTGGGCAATGAAGAAGGAGGTGATTCACTGTTTCAGCCGCATTTTTCCACCCGCCGTCCATACAAAAAATAAAATAAAATAAAATCTTCGAAGGGGCCTCATACTTCCAAATCCCTTTCTATGGGAATCTCATCCCACTTATTCCCACAAAGAACTTTATAATAAGATTTGACTGAAAATTCCCCCTTTTGGGATGGGAAGTCATCTAATTGAATCCTCTCTATCTACCACCACCAACTGGCAACCATATAAAGTTTCAAGCAAAACCTCCACATAAGACAACTCCCACTTCTGAAATGCCCTAGAAAAAATAGGGCTCCAAACTACTCCATTTACTGTAAACTGAAGATAATCAATAATCCTTGCCTCCTTATTCACCACAATGCGAAACAAATCCGGGAATCTATTTTGCATTGAAGCCTCCCCATACCAAACATCACGCCAATATCTAATGCGCGAACCATTTCCAACTGTGAATTTAAGGTGATCAGCAAAGTCCACCCACCTCTTCCTTATTCTCTTCCACAAATTGACCCCAATAGGACTGACATCAACCTTCGTAATCCACTCCCAAGAATCTCCACCATACTTTCTTTCTACCACCCTCCGCCATAAGCTATTTTATTCAACTCCATTGGTTAGGTAAGTGGTGTGTTCTCCTCATGCTTATATATCTTATGTATCGTGTATCGAAACATATCATAAGATACGTATTGCGTATCGTAAGATACGGTGCAAAAAGATACAACTATAAGACACGTATCGTTTTATGTCTATATCGAAACGTATCGTAAGATACTGACAACTATGCTTACCTATTGTTGAAAAAAAGAAAAGAGGAGTGTTGAAGTAATCTCTTAGACAGGTTGAGCTGTCATACTCTGTGCTGAGCATACTGCCATGCCCAACAGGAGACAAGTATGATGAGTGAATAGTGTCGTTATCTGAGCGAAGGCAGTGGAAGTTAGTTGATGCTGAGAGATGCTAAAAAATTAATGGAAGACTTGTTACTTGCTCGTATAGTTGGCTTGATATTGCATGTTTTTGTGGTGTTGATTTATGAGTGTTTTGAAGTGGTTTTATACGAGAGCCCCATGTATGATCCTTTGATACTTGAGAAAGATCTTCTGTTTGTTGGACATGACTATGAGAAAGAGAAGCCCCACTATTAGATGCAGACAAGTTGTAGCTCGCTGGAAGCTAAGAGTCTTATAGCCCAAAAACGGGAATAGTGGTTTTAGTTAGTGCAGCCACAGATAGGAATCGGTTTCAAGATATTCCACATTGGTTGATAGATCTTGGGTCTTAGAAATATAAGAATGAAGTAGTGATATCAAGGTCTTGTGTAGAATTAAATTTCATATAAAGTCATATTGGATGCATGAACTCCTCTTGTTGATAATACTATAGAAGAAATTGGTTTTTCTTCTCGTACATTGTATATGCGAGATTATTATGAATTATTTGTTAATACAATAGCTTTGAAATTAAAAGTTTAAATATTCAGAGAAAAAGTGAAAACTGGAATATTTTAATTGAGGCCTAGTTTTTTTGAATGAAGCACTAGTTTTCTGACTGAATTAGCCAAAAAATTGTGACATAAGAGTCGAATCAATCCAAGTTTCCTTGCTTAAGATTCCACCAGATTAACTTGCATGTGTTTGCTGAGTTCTGATTTTAAAAGACTTCCCAGTTCCCACCTTACTAACCCTGTCATAACTGCTACTTCATTCCATCATCATTGCCACTAACATTAAAGTCTTAATATTTTCCATTTGCTTGTAATGAAAGCAAGCCTTTTGGTCAGCTGACCTGCCCATCCCCCTTCCCCCTTTCTTTTTTTCTGGATGTTTTCTATAATATGGCTGTTGTTACATTGTATGGAGCCTATTAAAAAGAGATCATAATCGTAATTGGCAATTTGTGGCAGGCAGTCCCTGTAATTTGCAACCATAATGGGAAGGGTCCTTTTGATTTTTAATAAGATATTACCTTGATTTGATTTCTGGATTATGCGAATCCTGCTAGGCTATATAAAATAATCTAATTATTTGAGTATCAGTATATTTGAGGGTAGGCATTGGTGCAAAAGTAAGTTTGCTCCATTATAACTTGGAAGTTCCGGGTTCAAGTCCTGGAAACAGTCGCTCACGGAGGTAAGGCAACGTGCATCTTACCCTCCTCAAACCCTACAGTGACAGGAGCCTCGTGCATTGGGCAAGCCCTTTATTTGAATATCAGTATATTTCTCATATTTGTTGTTTTACAACCTTTCCTTTTTAATATACTTCTATTAAACAGTGAAATCGGAGCTTACTACTACAGGATTTGTGTAGTTTCTGGTGGAAGAATGTAAGTCAGTATCAGTTATCAGTGTCTCTTTTGCATGTGACTTTGCAACTTTGGTTTCTTATCCTTCTTAATTACCCACAAATGGGTCTGCAGGCCATTCTTCAATTCTGCTAACATTCAGGTAAGACCCCTTATGTTTGTTGGCAATTTTTGGTTTTGATAGACCTATTGAGCTGAATGCTTGTGAGTAAATTGACCATCCCCCTTTCGATTGATCTTCTGGCAAAAAAACAGAATGAATCCCCTTCGGCGAACGACCTTCTATCTTCAGGAAATTCCCCCTCTGGTTTGATCCTTTCCACAAAAAAAGACTCCTATTGCGTCCATGCACTCTGATCGGGAACACAATCCGTCTTCTTCCTGTTGAAAAAGCTTCAGAGGTTTAGGCAGATCCATTCCAATTCCCATCTTAGAACCCATAATCTTCGGACTACGCCTCTACCTTTTTCAACTGATTTGAAAGAGTTCTCCCGGTACATCCACTTCAGGGACAATATCAAAAGATTTGTCTCCGATTTGGGCTAACATTTTCTTAACAGTGCACACTATGAATATAGGTTCGTATGCCCAGACTGGTTCCTTTTCGAGCTGCCGTCGGAAAAGGAGGCAAACAGGATTCTCAACCGAAAACACTAGTCTTTTGAAGGATCTTCCAGTGACGCTACAGCCTTGGTCGATGTCGGGATGCTGCTCGGGACAGGAAGCTAAAGGCTTCATATGGCTTCGGCTGATGGGTTTTCCGGCCTTCTTGTGGAGCACGGAAGTGTTCTGGGCGTTTGGAAATAGAATCGGCCACTTTGTGACAGTGGACAAAGACACCGTTGAATGCCGGCATCTGAGATGGGCGAGGATCCTGATTCGCAGTCGGCATGAAGATGTCCCTGCTTCCTTCAGCATCAAGTGTGGGAATTGGTCCTTCACCATCCCGGTCTGGTCGGAAACTGGACCGAAGTGTGTAAAAGCAGTGCCCAAGTCGGCCGAAAGTTGCAGCGTTCAAGGAAAGAAAGAGCACGGCAGCCACCCCCGGTCTCCAGCTATACGGCTCTGTGTAAAGGTTAGAAAAGAAGTCAATAATTCCTCTTCTAATGGGCTCATCCTCTGAGAGAACATGATTATCGATAACAATGGAGGAAATCTTATTCTTCCTGTAGTGAGAAGTAGCCGTTCTGCGGAAAAATTTTGTGTTGCAATTACCCTCTCTAAGCCAAATAGCCCGAGATTTCTGCCTCAAAGAGATTGTCTTTACCTTGAGAATCTGCCTAATCTGGCCTTTTAGCCCTTCTCTTTCACTCTTTTTTCTTCAAAGAGGGGGCCTAATTGATCCTCCTTGTCCAGCTCCATCAGGTTATTCAACAAGTTCTACTTTCTGACCTGAATTAGACTAAAGACCTCACGGTTCCACTTTCTCAGGTCTTCTTTGAGAAGCTTAAGCTTTCTAGCAATGCAGTAACTTGGGGACCCAGACGCCTCATAGGAGTCCCACCAATTCCTCACTAAGTCCACGAAACCTGCCGCTTCGAGCCACATGTTTTCGAATCTAAAAGGGCTTTTTCCTGCACTAAACCCCCGCAATGCATCATAATGGGGTGGTGATCTGAACAAGGCCGTGGGAGGCACTTTTGGGAGAGACCTGTAAAGACATCCTCCCAGTTATTTGAGATTAGAAATCTATCCAAATGAGACATAGCCGTCTGGTGACCTCCTCTAGACCAAGTGAACCTCCCTCCCTCCAGCTGTAAGTCCACCAGACCTTGAGAATTTATGAACTCATTGAAACCCCTCACTTGTCGAAGTCAGCCTGCCGCCCCCTAGTCTCTTGTCCGGATACCGCATTACGTTGAAGTCCCCTCCAATGCACCAGGGGACCTGCCATGATGAAATCGTCGACTACAGCTCTTCCCATAAAGCACCCCTGACACCATCAACCACTGGCCCATAGACACCACAAAAACCCCACACAAGGATGTTGGAAGCCAATCTAAACTTGCAAGAGATGGAGAATTCACCCACTCTGTGCTCAATGTCATTGATCATACGGGAGTCCCAAGCAACCAAAATACCTCCAGCGGTGCCGTGGGCATTCAAAACAACCCACTTAATCTATCTTGATCCCCAAATGGAACGAACAAAGCTCCTCGAAACACTTTCCATCTTGGTTTCCTGAAGACAGATGACTGTTGGTTGCCATTCCTTTAACAAACCTTTGATGACTGAACGTTTGTCTGAGTCATTCAATCTCCTCACATTCCAGGATAAAATTTTTAAATGCATAAGACAAAAATTAGACCCACTCCATACCTTCCCCAAAGGCCACTATCTCTTTGCTGCCCCCATAATTAACCTGAGCAGGACAACTCTTTTCAATACCCTTCTCATTCTTCTTGCTGATTTGTCCTCCTTGTTCGTCCCAGAGGCGTTATTAGAACATGGTCTTGACAGCGAATTCCTCTCAACTATTTCTCTGAATAATTCCTGCAGACGATCCTCAACTGCCTGCACATGTGACTCCCAGCAGCTTACTCACTTTTCCCATTTTTCGGAGCACCCAACCATCCGAAAGTGTCTATTGATGATGTAGAAGTTCCCATCTTTAAGGCTGGACATTGAAAAGGCCTTTGATCACGTCAGTTGGAGTTTCTTGATGGGTATGTTGACTAAGATGGGTTTTGGGAGCAAGTGGAGAAAGTGGATTCAGTCGTGTATATCTACAGTTTCCTATTCGGTCCTCGTCAATGGCTCCCCTAGCTGGTTTCTTTCGTTCTTCTAGAGGCTTGAGGTAGGGGGGACCCTTTATCCCCGTTTCTCTTTGTGATTGCTATGGAGGCTTTGAGTCGCTTTTTGTTCTGTGCTGAGGAAGTCGGCCTCGTCAAAGGCTTTCACGTAGGGGACAGAAGGGGTGGTGGGATCGCCATTTCCCATATTTTGTTTGCAGACGACACCATTATTTTCTGTGATCTTTTAGTGCGCTAGCTTCGTTTTGTGCGATGTATCCTTGTGTGCTTTGAAGCTGTGTCAGGTTTGCGGATCAATCTCTCAAAAAGCAGTATTACTCCGGTTGGTCTGATTCAATGGATGGACATATTAGCTAGCACGTTAGGCTGCAGAGTGGGTTGCCTTCCCTTAGTTTATTTGGGTCTTCCGTTGGGTGCTTCATCGCGTTCCATTGGGGTTTGGGATCCTGTTGTGGTGAGGTTTTTTAGCAAGTTGTCAAGTTGGAAGGGTCAATTCCTCTCTAAGGGAGGCAAGCTCACCCTTATCAAAAGCATCTTAGCAAACCTTCCCACCTATTTCATGTCTCTCTTGCCCATGCCGAAGTCAATATGCAGAAGGTTAGAGAAGATTCAAAGGGACTTCTTATGGGGCCAAGAAGGGGAGCGCAAAAAGATTCATTTAGTGGCTTGAGATAAAATTAAAAAGCCAGTGTCTCTCGGAGGGCTAGGGGTGAAAGACTTGGGCATTTTCAACACAGCTCTATTAGGAAAATAGTTATGAAGGTTTGGTGAGAGTAATGGGGAGCTGTGGAGGGAGATCATTGTTGCTAAGTATGGGTGTGACAATGGAGGCTGGTGTTCGGGCAGTGTGGAGGGCCCACTGGGGATGTGGTTCCTGGGGTTCCATTAGAAGTGAATGGAGGCTCTTCAATGAAAAGTGTACTTTTGTTATTGGGAATGGGGGCTGTGTTAAATTTTGGGAAGACGTGTGGAATGGGGACGAGTCGCTCAGGGTGAAATTCCCTTCTTTATACAGTCTAGCTACCAACAAGGCGGCTAGGGTTTGCGAGTACTTGGAGAGAGCAGGGAATAAGCTTGTTTGGACTCCTCATTTTAAGAGAAACTTTTACGATTGGGAGTTAGAAGAGGTGGGCTCCTTTCTTGGTCACATTTGCACTTTCCGAGCTATGGAAGGGAGGGAGGATAAGAGTGTGGCTACTGAATAAGAAGTCTTTTTCCGTCAACTCCTTCTACAAGAGCCTGTTCGATTCGGAAAGTCCTCTCTTCCCTTGGAAGCTCAAATGGCACTCAAAAGCCCCCCTAAGGCCTCTTTCTTCACCTGGGAAGCCTCATGGAAAGCCATCTTAACTGCGGATAATTTGAAGAAGCGAGGCTTCATCTTGGATAGTAGGTGCTATTTTTGTAAGCAGAAAGAGGAAACTGGTGGATCACGTCCTCATCCACTGCCACGTTCTTGGAGCTGCTAGAACATGATTTTTGCTCTTTTTGGTGTCTCCTGAGTTATGTCTGGCACCGTCAAGGGATCTTCTGTTGGCTTGGGTAGGGTGCAACCTTTTAGAAGAGTTTAAAAGATCTTAGCGACTGGCCCCTATTTGTTTGTTATGGAGTATATGGATTGAAAGAAACAAACATGTCTTCGAAGATGTGGAGCTCCCCATTCCCATCTTCAAAGATGCGTTTCTGCACTTATTATTTTTTTAGGACTAAAGAGGCTTTCCCTGTTAATGTCTCTTCTTTTGTAGATTTTTTGGGGTCGTTAAAATCTTTGTAAAGCTTTTGGGGTTTTTGCCCTTGTTGCCTTTCTTGGGCACAGTTATAATATATACATCTTTACTTATCAAAAAAAAAAAAATTTACATTTAACTCGCAGTTGATAACATAATCGATGGATTCCTATTGTCTTTTCAGAATTTGCAACAACTGTGCTGGTAGTTGATGGTTTGATTTCTTTGTTTGTCCATGTCTAGTATGTTTTGTCCATGTAGGCACAAAAGTTGGCATTAAATGTAAAATATCAAACAGTGAAACACAATCGGAGGAGGTTTTTTTTTTTTTTAAACTTCCCTAAGAAATAATTTACATGTATTACCCTATTTTTTGCAGGATGTATCATGCCCTATGCTTTGTGTCTGTTTGGACCTTGATTTTTGTCAAGGTTGACTGTTTTCTGTCTTTGTATTTCATTTTTCGGTTTTAAAAGCTTTATTGAACTCTTGTTCTTCTTCCTCTCTTACAGAGAGCCTACTGCAGAAGAGAAATTTAAGGAGATCAGCAATGCCTATGAGGTCTTGTCGGATGATGAGAAACGTTCTATATACGACAAGTACGGAGAGGCCGGGCTCAAAGGTGCTGGCGTGGGCACGGGGGTAAGTTCCTTTCTACTGAAAAAATGAGGAAAAAGAGATCATCCTTTATCCCAATTTACACATTCATTCTCATGTTTGTGGGGTATCATTATGACAGGATTTCAGCAACCCCTTTGATCTGTTTGAGTCAATATTTGATAACTTGGGCGGTATGGGCGGTATGGGTGGTATGGGTGGAAGAAGATCTCGGAACAGAGCCACAGAAGGTGAGGACCAGATCTACAATCTGGTTTTGAATTTCAAAGAAGCTGTATTTGGGGTAGAAAAGGAGATTGAAATAGCTCGTCTTGAGACTTGTGGCACTTGTGATGGGTCAGGTGCCAAACCTGGGACCAGGCCGTCCAAATGTAGCACTTGTGGTGGGCAAGGGCAAGTTGTCGCAGCAGCGAGAACTCCACTGGGTGTCTTCCAGCAGGTAATGACCTGTTCTTCTTGTGGCGGGACTGGGGAGATTTCTACGCCATGCAACACGTGTAGTGGTGATGGGCGAGTAAGGAAGTCAAAGCGTATTAGCCTGAAAGTCCCTGCTGGGGTTGATTCTGGTAGCCGGTTAAGGGTCCGGTCGGAAGGTAATGCAGGAAGGAGAGGGGGGCCCCCTGGAGATCTTTTTGTGATCATTGAAGTTCTTCCAGACCCTATATTGAAGCGGGACGACACCAATATTCTCTACACTAGTAAAGTTTCTTACATCGATGCTATCTTAGGAACGACAATGAAGGTTCCAACAGTTGATGGAATGGTTGATCTGAAGATTCCGGCTGGTACCCAGCCAGGAACAACATTGGTTATGACAAAAAAGGGCGTTCCATATCTGAACAAAAACAACATGAGGGGTGATCAGTTGGTGAAAGTCCTAGTTGAGATCCCAAAACGGCTGAGCGGTGAAGAGAGGAAGCTTATTGAAGAACTTTCAAATCTAAACAAGGCCAAAGCTCCCAACAGTAGGAGATAGTCCCATGGAAGGTGGGTGCTCTTTTCCTTTTAATTAGACATTCAGTTTTCTCTTTACTTGAGTGATGTTACTTTATTGCTGGGAATGTTATTGAAAATTTTCAAGAGTGTTTTTACAATCAGTCTTAGTTGTTAGCTGCTACCTTTGTAGTCCTAGGGAATTTTTTGGGCCATAGCTTTGTAGCATGTATCAAACAAGCATTTTTAGTTAAGGAGAGGAGGAAGAAAATTAGAGGGATACTTGTCTGCTATTTATTCTGGATTTGGCCTTTTTTTTCCCCTTAAAATTTTATGAAGTGTAAATTTGAGCAACAAGCTCAATTTTCCCCCTATTTATTCTCTGATCTGACTTGAAATTTCTGTTCCCAATTTCTTGATTATGTATCATTTGAATGGTTTCAACTTTTTGGTATGGGCAAACAGTATACAGTCCTGAGAGGCAAAAATCTTTAATAAGTTTAGATGTTTAATTATTCTGTTGGCAAGAGTTATTTTGATGTAACCGTTACAGCTGTTCATTTTTCTCTATTTTGATTGTAGCAATTAAGCTCACCAACCTAGGCCATGGCCCTTTTTCTTATCACTCAATGACTCTTATGGGTTTGCTAAAGTCTTTAGCTGTCAGTAGCATCTCGTGTTTTTTTTTTTTTAATTAGTCATTGACTCATCTAAGTTGGCATGGGGTTTGCCTCTCGAATCTCTTTTTATTTAGTCATTAACCCATTTAAATCACTAAGTATCTCATCTCTTTTTTTATTTTTTATTATTAGTCACGTTACAAATTCAAATCTCAAAAGTTAAAGAGTGATCAAGATTTTTTAATTTCTAGCTGGACTTATTTGTAAAAGTTAGCATGGGTTTTATCGAGCAAAGACATTTCCGCTGCCTTAACTTTTCCCTTGTTGTTTTGTTTCGATGTGGGATGATGCGACAAGGCAACGGCGTTTACTATGAGGGTGCAATTTTTTTTAAATTAATAGAGTCACATTCATTTCAAATTTTAATTTGATAATGTTTTGGAGCCGTTGTTTTTTTTTTATTATTTTGGATAAATGAATAAGAACGAGCCTAATTCTGGCATAAACTTCACACACACACACACACATATTTATATATATATATATATATAGACATGGTTTTTGAAGGACTCTCGCTCCTAAGTCTGGCATAAACTTCACACACACACACACATATTATATATATATATATATATATATATATAGACATGGTTTTTGAAGGAGTCTCGGAGCGAGAGAGAGAGAGAGAGAGAGAGAGAGAGAGAGAGAGAGACTGCTTTGGGATGGAGGATAAATAATATAAAGATTTTTATCATATTTGGGATGATTTGGTCCTTCGCTATAAATTTGGAGCGCCTCTTTCTCTCTCTCTCTCTCTCACACACACCCACACACACACACTCCAACACACACAGATGAGTTCCATTCCAGCAGCTGATAAGCCTCATGCTGTTTGTATACCATACCCAGCTCAAGGTCACATAAACCCAATGCTCAGACTAGCAAAGCTTCTTCCCCACAAAGGCTTTCACATAACTTTTGTCAACACTGATCGACTACAACCACATGCGCTTGCTCAACTCCAGAGGCCCCAACTCTCTTGACGGCTTGCCGGACTTCCATTTCCAAACCATCCCCGACGGTCTCCCTCCGGCTCCGACCGATGCCGACACCACCCAAGACATCCCCTCTCCCTGTGACACCACCAGAAAGAATTGCTTAGATCCCTTCGGCAAACTTCTCGCAAAACTCAACCACACTTCATCCTCCGATGTCCCACCGGTGACCTGTATTTTCTCCGACGGCGTCATGTCCTTCTCTGTCATAGCTGCGGAAGAGATTGGTGTCCCTATTGTACCGTTTTGGAAGTGCATGCGGTTTCATGGGCTATAACCACTATGGCAGTCTTGTAGAAAAGGGCCTTACACCTCTCAAAGGTATGTGTATGTGTGTGTATACATATATTCATTTTGGACGGCTGAAAACATATTCATTTGATAAATTATTGGCTGACATAATCACGTCTTTACATCTCTCAAAGGTATGTGCATGTATGTGTGTGTGTATATATATATATATATATATATATATATATTAATTTTTGACGGCTAAAAATATATTCATTTGATAAATTATTGGCGAGATCATCTCATTGTATATCTTGTGACATTTAGTCAACTAATCTTATCTTTTAGTCGACTGATTTAATAAAGAATAAAAATTTCCAAATTATAGCTTAAGTCATTGACTAATACTCAATCTTAAGTTGACTAAATTTAACAAAATTAGAATCTTTTAAAAACTAAAATGACTTTCAGTCGATCAATCTAAGATTTAAGTCGACTGGGTTTTACATAACTTGAAAATCATTTAAGGCATAACTCAATTTAATCGACTCTAAACTCTATAAGCCTTTTAACTTGTACATTCTAAAACAATCAAAACTCAAAAAAAAAAAAAAAAAATTGCATATAGTTTTACTTTCAGTTCTTTGAGTTGGAATGCTTTCAATCCTTTTACCATTCCTCAATTTCTTTCATCTTTGCATATAATCTTTCATTTCTTAACTTTATGAGGACTGATTGATATTCCTTTGAGCTTAATGAACATGCTTGTATTAAAACTCAAAGATAATTTATTAGATCCCATAATCAATTCATTTTTAACATCAAAATTATCAGATCGTCCTTAAGTTGAAACATTTAGATATGACAATGTATATTCAGTTAGTTACAAAATTATTTATATATGAGTAATGATAACTTTCACATCTCGGTTTTGCAGATGAGAGCTATCTAACAAATGGGTATTTGGACACCATTATAGACTGGATTCCCGGAATGCGAGATATCCGTCTGAGGGATTTGCCAAGCTTTATTCGAACAACAGACCCAAATGATATCATTTAGACTTCGCCATTGGAGAAGTAGACAGAACTTCAAAAGCTTCAGCCATGATTTTCAATACTTTTGATGAACTAAAGCATGATGTTTTGGATGCTCTCTCATCAATGTACCCTCGAATCTACTCCATTGGTCCTCTCCAGCTGCTTCTCAATCAAATCCCACAGGAAAGTTTACAATCAATTGGATCCAATTTGTGGAAAGAAGAACCAGTGTCTCCAATGGCTTCATACAAAGCAACCCAACTCAGTGGTTTACGTGCACTTCGGCAGCATCACAGTCATGACACCAGAACAACTCGTTGAATTTGCATAGGGACTTGCACACAGCAAGAAGAACTTTCTTTGGATAATTAGGCATGATCTAGTTATCGGTGAGTCAGCGGTATTGCCACCGGAGTTCATCCAAGAAACTAAAGGAAGAGGTCTAATGGCGAAATGGCGCCCACAAGAGGAAGTGCTCAACCACCCAGCCATCGAAGGGTTCTTAACACATAGCGGGTGGAACTCAACGATTGAAAGCTTGTGCGGTGGCGTGCCGATGGTTTGTTGGCCATTTTTTGCTGAACAACAGACTAACTGTAGGTTTGCATGCACTGCATGGGGTGTTGGCATGGAGATTGATAATGATGTGGAGAGAAATGAAGTAGAGAAGTTAGTGAGAGAGTTGATGGATGGAGAGAAGGGTGAGGAAGATGAAGAAGAAGGCCATGGAGTGGAAGAAAAGGGCAGAAGAGGCTACTGGTCTGAATGGTTCATCAAACTTGAATTTGGATAGACTACTGAGGGAGGTGCTATTATATCCAAAACCCTAGATTATGTGAAGCATTGTTGAAGTTGAAAAACAGATTGACTTTCCTTAATTTCTTATGATACACTTTATCAACGGACTCCGTAAGAAGCAATGATTAGAGGCGTAACTCAGGCATGTCGGTGTTGGGCTGTGTTACATCCAAGTTCAGTCTAAGTTCTAAAATAGTTAATCCGAATTCGAGTTCGAGACCGAGTTTATCTTTGAACCTAACCCAACCAAAATTAAAATTTATAAGTATTGAATCCGATAGATTTCCAAGCTCATATTAAGTTCTCAAATAATTAATCCAAATCCGAGATCGGGTCTGTCTTTGAACATAAGCTCGATCAGAATTAAAAGTTATTAATATCGAAGTCAAAAAATTTCAACAATTTAAATTATCAATTCTAATTTTCATATCTCTATTTATATTCTCAATTACATCTCTATATATATTTTTAATATAGCATGACATCAAAAGAAAACTGCAAATGCTAGAAAACAATATTACTCCATATATAAGACCATCCTGGAACAAGTTGCATAATTAATCATAAAAGCTAACATAATATTCATAAACTGATGGATGGAAGAAGATGAAAGGTTATTGTAGTGTAAGAGACCCTTTGATTTAACCTCCCATTAAATTCAATCATTTTGATAAGAGAACCTCATTGATCAGTTTGTCTAAGTTCAGATAGGAAGACCCGCCACGAGCAGTGGCCTCTTCTGCTTTCTTCTTCAAATCCATAGCCGCTTTCTTCATCTCCTTGCCCTTCTCTCCATCCATCAACTCTCTCACAAGCTTCTCTACTTCATCTCTCTTCACATTGCTATCTATTTCCATGCCAAATCCCCATTCAGAGCAACTATACCGGCAGTTGGTATGTTGATCACCCAAAAACGGCCAACATATCACCGGCACCCCACCACAGACACTATCAAGTGTTGAGTTCCAACCACTATGCGTTAAGAATCCTCTAATCGCCGGGTGCTTCAGGACTTGCTCTTGTGGGCACCAGTTTGCCAACATGCTTCTTTCTCTAGTCTCATGGACAAATTCAGGTGGAAAAATGGCAGGCTCACCGACAACTATATCTGGCCTTATTATCCACAAGAAAGGTTTCTTGCTGTTAGCGAGTCCCCATGCAAATTCAGTAAGTTGTTGCGCTGTCATGACAATGATACTACCAAAATTCGCATACAACACTGAGTTTGGTTCTTTTGAATTCAGCCACTCGATGCATTCTGGTTCTTCTTTCCAAAGACTTGAGCCAATTGATTTTAACCCACCATCCGAGATCTGATTTAACATCAATTGCAGTGGTCCGATACTATAAACACGAGGAAGCATGACGGAAAGAGCATCCAAAACACATTGCTCCAAGGCATCAAATGTATTCACAACAACACCAGAAGCTTTGAAGCTGCTCTCGGCTTCACTCATCATGAAGTTAAGCATAAAGTCAATGGGGTCTGTAGTTCTAATGAAACTAGGAAGATCTCTCAAACGAATGCTTTTCATCCCCGGAATCCAATCAATGGTTGTCTCTAAGTACCCATTTGTCAAACAGCTCGCGTCTGTATGCCACAACAAAAAGATAGCTAAGGAGACGGGTGCTATCCCATAAATTACAATCTCTCGTTTCACATGTGGCATGAATGTTCTCACATATTTTATAAGTTTTTCATAAAATTAAAAGAAGTTATAGAATTTGTAAGAGACAACCACGATGTGAAGTGACCAATATCTCATTGAATAATTATGTATGCTATCGTTTGTTACAAAGTTCAAATCTTTATGCATGCGAGCATAAAAAAGATCTAATTTTTGTGTACATTACTCATTTACATCTTATGCACGCTTTATTTGATTTTTTTAAATAATATTTATTTACAAGAAATTAAAATCGTGCTATCATGTGTGGATATTATCACTCACATAGGACTCTAAAATATAATTTAAGCTTACAAAATGGGCCTCTTGTAAAATACATTGACATTCTCGAAACGATATAAATAAAATTAAGAGATAAAAACATGTTGTTATGTCACTATTGTGCATTAAATAGGCCCATATGAGACCTCTGTATTATGATGATGACATTATAAAATCTTATTTGTCTTTTACTTTAATAAAAAAAATTTTTCTCTATCGAAAAAAATTTTTATATTAAAATTATATTGATTTCACTTTAAATTTTAACAATTATAAAAATAAAAATCGAAAATTTTAAAATGACATTAATATTTTTTATTATCAGAAATCTTAAAATAGACCACTGTAATTAATAAAAAGAATACAAGAGGGACAAAAAATCATAAGAGTGCAAGAGGGGGAAAAAATCATAGTTTTTCTCTTATCTAACTGACATAACCATTCTAATTGATGGATCAATCAATTGTATGGATATTTTTAGGAGCAATATAAAATACTGGTTCATACAATCAATACTGCAAATAGAAATAGAAAAGAATAATGTTATTTAATTTTATCAAATGCTTTTAGGAGAAATGTTATTGTTTAGTAAGGATTGACAAGTACAATTTCCATGCAAGTGTGATATTAGATGTGAGTTATACGTATCAATTAAATTGCAAATTCACATGCATTTATTGACTCTGGTGAATGTCTACTGGTACATTTGATCTGCTAGTCAGGTTAAAGGAATTGGAAGAAGGTACTGAAAGTTGTACGGACGATTATCTCTGTCATTTCTTAAGGTCAAGGAAATGTAAGATTCATTTTACCTTGCAATGGTGTTAAACCTCTTTCGATCAGATGGCGATATTGTGTAAAAGCCATGAAAGCACAGGCACTTGACGGCCAAAACAGCACTTCAGGGATTCCCAGTTCTTTAGCAGCTTTGAGAGTGAAGCTCATGACACCATCGGAGATGATACATGTCACCGGCGGGACATTGGAAGATGATGAGGAATCGTTGAGTCTGGAAAGGAGGTCGCGGAAAGGAACCAGGCAGGTCTTTGAGGTGGATTCACAGAGAGAAGGGATGTCTTGGGTGGCATCGGCATCAGACGGCGGGAGACCGTCGGGGATGGTCTGGAAGCGGAAGTCCGGCAACCCGTCGAGGGAATTGGGGCCTCTGGATTTGAGCAAGCGTTTGTGGTTGTATTCAGTGTGGACGAAAGTAATGTGGAAGCCTCTGTAATGGAGGAGCTTTGCTAGTTTCAGCATTGGGTTTATGTGACCTTGAGCTGGGTATGGAATACACACTGCGTGAGGCTTATCACCTACTGGAATGGAATTCATCTCTCTCTCTCTCTCTCTCACTCACACACACTCAAATGAGACACTGATAAGAAGAAAGAGTGCTCCTGCCGTTCAATTTATATCCAAAATTGCCGTAGTGATATTTTGACATTTTATAATATATATAGATATTGAGGTGCAACCCGGGTTCTTAAGTTTGAGTAGAGTTACGTTTAAATTCAATTTAAATACTAAAATTATCATAGCAATTTTAAAGAGTGTTGTCATTTTGGAGTGATAAAAAATTTATTTGTAATTTTGAACAATGTTATGGTATTTTTGAATTACAAATTTGCTCCAATGACAGGTGTCAAAATGGGATATCATTTTAATATTTTTTTTAAAAAAAATGTAATTAACTTAACGGTTATGTTTTAAAAGGTATAGTTTTCATAACACTCGTAATTTAACGGATATATTTTTATAGTCAAAATTTTAAATTTTATATTTCAAATTTCAAAATTCAAAATTCAAATTCAAATTTCACTCAATCATTATATTATTTTGTTCAGTGTGTCCACTTTGTACCAATCTTTCAATTTGACTATAAAAATTGACAAATTTGCCACATTTTACATTTATATCAGTTCAACGACTTTTAATAGAAGCTTGCGGACGTTCTACTTGATTGTTTCTATGAAGTTCAAAGTATTTTAATATTCTTTGCCAGAAAGCGCCTCCTTGTTGTGCATTCCTAGTAATTGCATCTTTACTCATGTTAAGCCACGTAAAGACAATTAATTTATCTTATTCTTGAGAGAAGTTCTTTGTCCTTTGCGATTTTCTCACTCTTGGAGCAACTTCATTTTGTAATGGCGAGAAAACTACGGGATTGGACTGCATAGCATCATCATATAAATCGATGTGGCTCATAAGCAAATCAGTGAAAGAACCGTCAAATTGAAAATCCATCTACAAAAAAAAAAATTATAATCAATTAACAAAAAATAATAAATTAAAAAAATAAACTAAAATTAAAAAATTCAATTTAAATTACAAAAATTAATTTAATTAAAAAAATTAATTTAAATTCTAACAATTAACTAAATTAAAAAAATTATTTAATTTTAAAAATTAGTTAAATAAATAAAATCATCCTAAATTAACAAAAAACTCATAACTTAAAAATAAATAAATAAATAAAAAATCAATTTAAATTACAAAAAATAATTTAATTAAAAAATCAATTTAAAAAATAACAATTAACTAAAAAAATCATTTTAAATTAAAATCAATTATATATATAACATTTCAGCCCCAAACGCTCATTTTCAGCCCATCTCGTCGCAAGCCTCTCTTGCGCCTCCCTTCGCTATGCGCCTCATCCGTCGTGCACCTCCCTCTACCGCAAGCCTTCCTCCTCTTCCCCTCCCTCTGACCACTCCTCTTCCCTTCCCTCCACCGCCAGCCGCTGCAAGCTTTCTCCACCATCGTTGGTAGTGTGGCGACACCCCTCCAGATCTGTCATGGATCTGTTCCATGGCCGCAAGCAAAATTAGGAGCAGTGAAGTGATAGTTACAGTGATTTTTAGAGGCGAGACAAGCGATCTTCAGAATAATTTTTCGGACTTTGGTAAGTTTTTCTTTCACAAATTTCCTATATTTATAAAATTCTTTGTTGAAATAGAGCTGTTGGAATGGTAGTTATTGTAACAGCAAAAATGAAAATGGCCTCAACAGTTGAATGACACCTCTCCCTTTTCTCTCTCCAAAGTTTGTAAAAATGGCACCCAAGAACGTTAGGTGTCATTTTGCAGCCGCAGATGCCACTCCCGTTGGAGTGAAAAATTTTGAGTTTGGGGTGTCATTTCGGCGGTTATGGCTGGATTTGACACCCCGGATGGCACTCCGTGTTGGAGTTGTTCTTAGACTGTATCGAATATAAGCTTGACAATGGAATGAACGAGCTAATCTGAAGTAAAATTTATTAGTATCAAATTCAACTTGAATCTAATTATTAATTTTAATTTTTAGATTTTATTTATGATCTATTTAATATATGCTATTTTTTTATTTTGATTATACACTAAAAATTTTAATAATTTTTCTTAATTTCTCGTTTTAAAAGAAATTAAAATTAGTTCAAATAATTCTTTCAATATAATTTAATTTTTAAAAAATATTAAAGGTAAATAAGTTTTTGAAATTATAAAAATATAAATAGTAATTCTGATACACAATTCTTATTAATTTAACATTGTATAAATAAAGTAAAAAAAATATAATATAGTATAAAATATTGAATTTGGATTTAGGCTAGGTTTAAATTTTTAAAGTCTCAATGCAGACTCAATTTTAATTTAGATCAAATTTGAGTTCTTTTATCTAAATCTAATTAAAAATATAAAAACAAAAACTCAAGCTTTAAAGAAATTGAGCTAAATTTGAATTGTATTTGAGTTAACCCACTCAAATTACAACCCCACACGCGGCGTGCGCGCACACACACGCGTAAACAATGAGGTCTACTACTACATCCACATACATTAAGACACACACATAAACATTTAGGTCTAGATAATGTTACGTGTGCCTCGTACATCTTTGTTTTAAAAAAATATTTAAATGGTATAATTGATGTGAGAATTATTGATTGATAATATGATTTTTAAAACATAATTGATATAATAATAGTTAATGACTATTTTTTATTTAAATAGTAATATGAATAAAAATGCATAGAATATAAAACACTGCTCCTTAGAGCAACTCTAAGGGGGAGTTGCATCAGGGGTGGGAAATACTCAACTGCCGGTAATTGCCGAAATGCCACCCTAAATTCAAAATTTTCTACATCAACGGGGGTGGCTGTAATAACCTGAAATTTTTTTTTTATTATTATTATTAATTTGTTGTGTGTGATGTGTATATATATGTGTGTGTGTGTTTGAATTGTTTAAGTATGTATATATATATATATATATATATGTGTGTGTGTGTGTGTGTACATTTAGAATATTAAAAAAAAATTATATATATATATGTCTGATTGTGTGTGTGCAGTGCACGGTTGAGTGTGTGTGTGTGGTTGAGTGTAAAATACTCAAAGAAGCATGGATGGGGATGGTGTGTGTAAGAGAGTGGGTGAGTAGGTAGTGTGTGTGTGTGTGTAATCTGTATGTATGTATGTGTTGAGGGAGTTGAGGGGTGTAGACCAAGCCGTAAGATATATATATGCATATATATATATATATAGAGAGAGAGAGAGAGAGTAAGAAGGCAATGAGTGTAAAGTGTATCCATACACTTGTGTGTCTAAGGAAAGGGGGAAACCAGAAAAGGGGGAGACTAAGGAAGCCAAAGGGAGGAAGCAGAGACAAGGCAAAGAGAGAGAAGTACCATCACTGAGGTAAAAACCAAAGACCCATGTGCTTTTTCTCTCTATAAATTTCCTATATGTACAATCTGATTTAGAGCCGTATAAGTACATGCATGTGTTTGAAATATTGAGGCCAAGACAGTAGGAGAAAATTGCGTTAAAACTGAACTGTTTTGGGCTCACGGCCGTGCGCAACCACCATGGTCGATCCACCTTCAAACTGGGTCTGATTCGACTTGGATTAAACTCCATTTGAAGGATAGGGATTAAAACTAGAAAGGAAGTAGGTCGCGACTGGAACAGAAACCAAAAGAGATGGCTCAAAAACAAGCCCTAAAACCGAAGTTGCAGCTTTCGGAATTTTGGAGCCCGACCTCACAAAACTACTTAAAACCTGATATTAAGAATGGGGGCTTGAACCCCATAAAGAATAGAACCTAACCGAAGAAACCCCAACGGTTTTGAGCCAAAAATGACCATATAAGACCGAGTTGCAGGTCTTGATTATCGACCACCAAATAGCGATCATGAGATCCATTCGAAACCCAAAAACAATGCCAAGCCATACCTTGGTGTTCCAGAAAATTTTTGAGATCGAAAACAAAGAGATTCAGTGAGAGAGCATGCACGAAATTGGGAGTTTTGGTTTGCGGAAGTTAGGGCTACAGTACGAGGGAGTTGAGGGAGACGATGAACAGTGTATTGGGTCGGTCATGGGTTGGATTTCGGATCGGGTCCTGACCCGTTTAAAACAGATCCGTGAAATAAGCTAAACGGTGCCATTTCATTAAGTGATTGCTGACGTCACAGTGACGTCATGCTGACTGCAATAAACCAAATTGAACCCCTTGGCTTTTGACCAAACCTAACTGGTCCAATTTGATTGGGACTGAATCGGACGGTTTACTTAACAGTTTTTGAAAATTCTATTTTGACCCCCCAGCTTTTGATTAATTATGAAGTTACCCAGTAAATTAATTAAAAATTAATTTAAAACCCTTTTAAATTAAGAAAATTGTCAAAAACACCCCTAAGCCAAAAATCAGTCAAACGAAGTCCAAATAAAATAAAAGAATAGTGTAACCCATGTTTTTGGGCATTCCGGACTCAATGGCGGAGTCTGGTTTGAAAAAATTAAGTCTCGAAAAATAAAGACACGCAAATGATAAATGACTGTATTGTCCTCTAATGATATCCAAGGGTCAAATAAACATAAAAGATAGTCCATTTTAATTATGTCAGGACACTCTGGACTCAACGGTGAGGTCCGTATTAACAAACGAAGTACCAAAAATATGACGCGTAGAAATATTAAATGACCAAAATGCCCCTGAGTATGGAAAGTACAAAGTAAAGGCCAAATAAATGCCAACCTGGTCTAATAAATTGTCCTAAGCACAATTAAGACTCCAGAATAGTCAACGTATAAAATAAGAAATGACCGATGTGTCCTAATGATTAAAAGCAGATACCAAATGAAGTCCAAAAGACTTAGAGAAATTTTATATAAGATATATGGGACGTTCTTAGGACCACTGATAGGGTCCAGGGCAAGAATGACAAAATTATCGTTTTACCCTTTTTAGTACAGAAGTCAAATTGAGTTCTGCGAAAGCCTAAACCTATTTTCTTCGACGTTTCGGACTCAACAGTAGAGTTTAAATTGGAAAAATAGAAACTCATAAAGTAAAGACATAAAATTTGATGAATAGCATAATTCAAGTAGCGAATGAACTAAGTTACATTCTATGATTTTAGGGACAGCGAAAGGTAAGGAGAAGGTGGTCTGACCTTCCGCATTTTCACTGTAGTTCCTGCTATGCTATGAGTACGACTGCTTAGGGTTGATACCAACTCATCAGGTATAATATATTGTGCTAAGTAAGAAATAGAATTAAGTTTAGGAATGATTTGCATGTTGATTGAATGGATCATATATTTAATTATTTAATGTCAGAAAATCACATAAGGAATATTGCTTTAAAACCATGAAATCTTGAGTTGATTGTTTACGTTACTTATGTGCTTCTTGCTGCTCTATGGAGATATGATTTGTTCTATGTGTTGGGTTGTACGTTATCTATATTTTTTGGGAGTTATTAAGATTGTGAACACATGGCTTGAGTATGTATTTTCGTTGATCATGTATTGCATACATTCATGTGGAAGATGTTTTGTTATTCAGATGTTGTGATTGCTTTAAGTAGAATACATTATTTAAAAGCATGCTTTATGTGTTGGTAAAATTGCTTATTTGAGATTGAATTATTGCATGATGGAATTAAGGCATATTGGCATAGTGTGATGCATTGAAAGCATAGTGTGGGTTAAGCATGTGGTGCTAAACATGGTACTTAGCTTCCATCAGATGTGTTCTGAAAACGAGATATGGTACTCAGCTTCCATCAAATGTGTTCTGAAAACGAGACATGGTACTCAGCTTCCATCAGATGTGTTCTGAAAACGATACATGGTACTCAGTTTTCATCGGATGTGTTCCGAAAACGAGACATGGACATGGCATAGATTTGACATGATTGTGGCATAGAGTGGTGTGGGTGTTTCATGGGCATTGTCACTACATTGCTGGATAATATGGATGGCATGTGGATTATTGCTATTACGTGGCATGGACGATTTGGAAAGCATGTGGATTATTGTCATTACATTGCATGGATAACTTGGATGTCATGTGGATTATTGCTATTACATGGCATAGGACGATTTGGAAAGCATGTGGATTATTTTCATTACATTGCATAGATAACTTGGATGTCATGTGGATTATTGCTATTACATGGTATGGATGATTTGGAAGGCATGTGGATTATTGTCATCACATTGCATGGATGATTTAGAATGCATGTAGAAATAAATGTACAGTTGCACATGCCACGTCTTAAATTACATTAATAAGTTGGATGACATGTAGATTATTGCTAGTACTTTGTATGGATGATATTGAATGACATGTAGAAATAACTGTACACTTGCAGATGCCACGCCCTTAATTTTGTTTCTTGCATTAGCATTATATTGTACCAGCAGTTGAGCTGACCCATTCGTGGGACAAACATTTCAGATGATGCTCCCGCTACGCGAGATTTAGAGATGCTTTAATGAAGGAGGGAACTAAGAAGGATATTTGGCCCGTGAGGGCATACCTTGTGATGTAGGGTTTAAGCCCGAATGACATGTTGAATATTTTTATTGATTGTGCTTTACATGGATGTACATTGAAGGAAATGAATGTAAGTTTGAGTTGAATCCGTTAGATTGTCCTTTATTTTTTATTATTTTATTTTCCTTTCATCTCGTCAGTCGCGCCACGGGTTCGCTGGAATTCAGGGCGTGACAGTGGCATCAAAGGTTAGAAAACGGCAGCAATGCTCTTGGGGTGGCAATTTTCCAAACTCTAGAGAGAGAAAGGGAGAGGTTGCATAGAGCCATTCTGCCATTTTCAGATTCTAGTGTTCACTCAACGGCTTTATTCAACCAAAACAATTCTATAAATATAGAGAGATTTCAGAGATTTTGAAAGAAAAAACTTACCAAAGGCCAGGAAAATTGCTTGCCTTGAAAACTGTAAGTTTCCTGCTCCCTGCTCTTGATTTTTCTTCAAATCTTGTGGTTGATGATGGCAAATTTGAAGAATGAGGCACAGAGGGAAGGAAAGGGGAAGGAGGAGGAGGAGGAGGAGGAGGCGCAGAAAGGAAGGGGAAGAACGGCTCGAGGTCGGGGGGGGAGGGAATACAGAGAAGGCCGTTCTCTGTTAGGCCTATCCTTCATATATATATATATATAATTTATTTATATTTATATTTATATGTTTTACATTAGTTAATTGTTTTAGATTTTAAATTGAAATTTTAAATTAATTGAATTTTTATAATTTAATAAATTAAATGTTTTAATTTTAGCTTATTTATTTATGTATATATTTTTGTTAATTTAGAGTGAATTTATTTATTTAGCTAATTTTTATAATTGAAGAATTTTTTTTTCTATTTTAGTTAATTGTTATTTACAATTTGAAATATTTTTTAAATTAATTTAATTTGTGTAATTTAAATTGAATGTTTTAATTTTAGTTTATTTATTTATTATTTATTTTTTTAATTTAGGGTGAATTTTTATTTAGCTAATTTTTATAATTGAAGAATTTTTTTTCTATTTTAGTTAATTGTTATTTACAATTTAAAATAGTTTTAAAATTAATTTAATTTGTGTAATTTAAATTGAATGTTTTAATTTTAGTTTATTTATTTATTTATTTATTTTTGTTAATTAAAGGTGATTTTATTTATTGTTTAATTGATTATCTTATGTTCATTCTTTAAATTGATTATAATTTTTTTTTAGATGGATTCGCAATTTGACGGTTCTTTCACTGATTTGCTTATGAATGACACCGATTTATATGATGATGCTATGCAGACCAATCCCATAGTGTTGGCGCCAGTACAAAATGAAGCCGCTTCAAGAGTGAGAAAATCGCAAAGAACAAAGAACTTCTCTCAAGAAGAACACGAGTAAAGATGCCTAGAAGATAAATTAATTATGTCTGTGTAGCTTAACACGAGTAAAGATGCAATTACTGGGAATGAACAACAAGGTGGTGCTTTCTGGCATAGAATATTAAAATACTTACAAACTTCATGGAGGCAATCAAAAAGAGCAGTTCGCAAGCTTCTATTAAAAGCCGTTGGACAGATATAAATACAAAATGCGGCAAATTTTACATTTTTGAATTTTTATTTTGACAGTTAAATTTTCGAATTTGAATTTCAACATGGTTGAATTTTGAAATTTGAATTTCAACAGACAAAATTTGAAATTTGAAATTTGAAATTTTGACTATAAAAATATATCCGTTAAATTGCGATCGTTATGAAAACTATACCCGTTCAAATATAACAAGTTAAATTTAATTATATTTTTTAATAAAAAATATTAAAATAGCACTCTATTTTAGCACCTATTACTAGCAGCTGATTTATACTTCATAAGTGTTAAAAACTGTTTAAAATTATCAATATGTAATTTGATACCCCAAAATGTAAACTCTGCCTCCTTTCTACATACATTCAGACATCAATTATTACTGATTTTGATAGATATCTGCCTCCTTTCTCCTTAAGGTCTACAACTACATCTACGGACATTAATTATGACTGATTTTGATAGTTATCCGCCTCCTTTCCCTCATGGAGCTTGTTTTAACTAATACGGAAGACGTGTTGAAGAGTTCTTTCGTGCTGGAGATCCTTTTTCCTTAAAATTTAAGCATGTTTTTAACTAAAATAGATAGTTTTGATGGATCATCAGTTGCCTCTTATAAAAACATTTAGGTAAAGTCAAAAAGGCCGAATTATAACTAAAATTTGCCACCTGCATCGCTGTATCAATGTGAACGTCAAATTTTTAACATCGTGCCATACTAATTCATATATATATATATATATATATATATATTAAGCGTGTTAAAAATCAAGATCTTACGTTAATCATTTTAAGAGATTGATAAAATTTTACAAAATTGTTAAAAAAATAATCAAATATATACGTAAGATCGTACAATTTTATGACCTGAATCACAATTTTAATAACTATATGATACATATGCATACATACAATGAGAGAGAGTGACAGTGGCGTAGAGAAGATGGCCAACTTTTTAAAGTGAGAGTAATAGTGACGATTCTTATGGGGCTCAAAGGTTCAAGGCTTCAAGCATGTGTTTGTGGAGACTTTTGTCCTGACCCGATGCAAATTGGATGCAATGCAAGTTGATTTCTTGTGATCGACATACACTTCCATTTTTGGAAGGAAAATGCTATATATTTTTAATTATATTTTTAATATTATATGATAATTTTAATTTTTATAAGCTGTAAATTTTAAAATTATTATATCCTGACACATCACATTAAAAATATAATTATAAATATAAATTAAAGATACCTAACATTACTTTTTTTGAAATACTATTTTTGCTTAAGTATTTTATTTGCTCAAGCACTAATGAAAAATGTTCCAACAAACGGGCATTTGAATGTCTAATTTATCCTCTATTTTACTTAGAAGTTATTTCACGAGTCAAACCTTTATAATTTAGACTTTATAAAATAAATTTTTTATGAATCGATAAGGGATATTTTAAACCAACTTATGCATATCTATACCAAATTAAGTCTCTTTATCCGTGATAATCAAACACACACTTTAAACTCTAACTACCAACAATCGACACAGAAAAGATTCAAACTCAAAATACTTGAATTTTATTTTCAAAGTTTTTACTGTTCGACCACACTCCCAGATGACGGACTTCATAAAATACTGAAATCATAGAAACTCTTACATTATGTGACGGATTATTTTTCTCATTCTAGTCATTCCATCACATCATCATCTTCATATTTGATCATGATTTTAAAATTAAAAAAAAAAAAAAAACTTCCCCAAGGAATGCAAAAGAGCTATGGAAAAAAAATCATATATTTCGAAAAAGGAAAGGAATTTAAATTAAAACCATCGATTTTAACGATTATTTAATTTTCTTTTTTAAATGAAGTAATTCTTTTTTGATTCTGTTTGAAAAGAGAAAGAGTCTTATATAATTTTATTATTATAATCTCACACATGAAAATAAAATTTATATTTAAAAGACAACAATTTGAAAAGAAAAATTGGAGAGCCTTTCCCCTTTCCACCAACTCACCGATTTCGGGTGCTGAAAGGAAAAGGCAAAGGTCCCCCTTCTTCCCTTTCTTTCCCATCTCCTTTCCTTTTTTTCACAATCAAACAATGAAAACTTTATGAAATTTCTACTTTCTTTCCTTCCACTTTTCCCTTCTACTAAACAGGCCATGTGTGCTAAATATGCATCTAGCAATTAATTGGATATGAAACCAAGTGCACTTTGATTCACTGAAAAAAGAGGGGGAGTTTAAAGAGCCAACTGCCAAGCCTTTAAAGCCAAGAGATTGAATGCCTTGATTACAAGAGTTCTCACCAAGATGTCAGCTGTTGTGGCCCTACCATGGGCCCAGACCAACCAAGGTAAGTTATGACCATCCTGTTCTAAGATTTGGGCTCTCAAAAGACAGTTTGGTCCAAATGAATATATTGTTATGTAGGCCCAACTACATTCGAGCCCAACAGCAGTTGAATACATAGTTATTAAATCCAGCCCAAGCATTAATTCCACGAGGTGACCGGATGAACGAGTCATTGGTTTAACTGCTAAGTCAATTAATCGAACCAGAATAATATAAAAATACTATTTAAATTAAATAATTTTGTAACTTTAGACAACGTGGTAACTTTTTTTTAAAAAAAAAATAACGATTTTACATTAATGTCATTATTATTGATATAGAACATAAATATAATTTAATATATATTATGTAAATTATTTAACAATGGAACATATGGTTTAGTGGTTAGGAGTGCTTACTTATTAATTCATTGTCTTGAGTTCGACTCTTAGCAGTCACAAAGTTGTATTCTATATCAACCTGCCCGAATTACCGATTCGCCGGTTTGACCGACCGGCTCATCCGATCCAAACCGGTTCTCTTTTTTATCCGGTCAAAACGCTGACCTACTCCTATTCAACCAATCTAACCGACCGGGCCGGATTGGATGGTTTTAATAACTATCGTTGAGTAAACTTTTTCATTTGTCTTTACCATGAAGAAAAATGATGCAATCTGCAGAACTGCTAAAGAAATATTGTAAGAAACTATTAGTTACAAATAAGCCCAAAATCCTATTTTGGGCTCACTATGAAAGTGTGTGTAGTATATACATGTTGCGGTCAGAAAAAGTACTCACAATAATGATCAGCAAAAGCGAAAGAGAAGCTTTAAAGATATCGGTCCAAAATTATCCGACAATCAAATGAGTAAGAAAGCATAAAAATACGAATTTGTAAATAAAAGCCATTGTAACTTTTTGGAAAAGCACAAGATTTAATATACATGATTATATATAAAAGCTATACAATGGAAGCTATATTACCAGTTGCCTTTTCCATTAGTTGTTATTCCTATGTTTTCCTTGCTTTGTCTACACCATGGATTCTCTTAATAAGGAGAGAGGAGGGAAGGATTTATTAATGTATAACCTTGGGTTTATTATGTTTCAGTCCTGGTAAGTGGAAAAATCCAAAATGACTTCACTCCTTGTGAAAGTGACATCAACAGAAAACTGGCAAGGCTACAAAGCAATATTACTTCTTTCTTAAGGGATTGGATTTAGATGAAACAAGACAAAAGGTTAATGTAGTGAAAGTGACCTCTTTAATATAACTTCCAACTGCCATTCAATTGAATCATTTGAGCAGTTCATTGAACAATTTGTCCAAGTTCAGATAAGAAGATCCACCATATGCAGTGGCCTCTTCTGCTTTCTTCTTCAAATATATCCATGGCTGCTTTCTTCATCTCCTTGCCCTTCTCTCCATCTATCAACTCTCTCACGAGCTTCTCTACTTCATCTCTATTCACATTGCTGTCTAGTTCCATCCCAATTCCCCACTCAGTGCAACTGTACCAGCAATTGGTTTGTTGATCAGCGAAAAATGGCCAGCATATCATTGGCACCCCGATACATACACTCTCAATCGTCGAGTTCCAGCCACTATGTGTTAAGAACCCTCCAATTGCCGGGTGCTTTAGGACTTGCTTTTGTGCACACCAACTTGTCAGCATGCCTCTTTCTCTAGTTTTCATGCACAAATTCAGGTGGCAAAATAGAAGAATCGTCTGCAACTATATCTATCCTTATTATCCACAAGAAATGTTGCTTGCTATTGGCAAGTCCCCATGCAAATTCAGTGAGTTGTTGTGCCGTCATGACAACTCACATATACCACTGAGTTGGGTTGTTTTGAATTGAGCCACTCGATGAATTCTGGTTCTTCTTTCCAAAGATTGGAGCTGATAGATTTCAACCCGTCATCTGAGATCTGATTTAACATCAACTGCAGTGAACCAATACTGAAAACACAAGGAAGCATGGCCAAAAGAACTTCCAAAACACCTTGTTCAAAAGCATCAAACGTGTTTAGAATGACAACAAAAGCTTTGAAACTACTCTCAGCTTCAGTCATGAGGAAGTTAAACATAATGTCATTGGAATCTGCAGTTCTAATGAAGTTAGGAAGATCCCTCAGACGGATATTTTTCATTCCTGAAATCCAATCGATAGTTGTCTCTACGTATCCATTTGCTAGATAGCTCGCATCTATTTGCCAAAACAAAATATTGTTAAGAAGAGAGATGAATGGTGATTCTCATATCACTGACGAATGTTAAATGTGTGTGCATTTAATGATAATTTTTGCATTGGGACGCGCTTGTATGTAATTTAAATATCATTAGATGCACAAAAATCTAACTCTTTGGACTCAGTAATTCCTATAAAACTTAAGCAACAAAATAAAAGTTTTTTCTATTCTTTTATTAATTGATTTATATATCGTATTTCTTTCGTCCCATGGTTGGGAACTAATGATTGGCTCTGTCTATAAAATTTTGGAGGAGTACGTAATGCTAATGTGTCTTGGATGATCTACATCTGAAAGTCAGACGTTGATGAGCATATTGAACTATTCATGTAGTTGAGAGTCTTCACAGGCATAACGACGCAATTATCAAAGACGCGCTCTACCACCAAGCTAATAGCCCATCGTGCAAGCCTCCCCCTGGAGGCCCGCTAAACTTTTGCTACTGACTAAAGTTATTTTCTGGCTAAGAAACATGCTATTGATCAAAATGTGAACAATTAGAGTTTGGTTTGATGGAAAACCATATCAAATACAGGATGTTTAATATTTTTCTTAAATAGATTTATAATGTTCCACCTTTCATAATCTATTTTGTCTTATTTTTTCACCAAATGTGAGATTCACCTCTTATGGGCCACAGTATGACCCACCAATGAACCCTACCACCCTTGTAAAAAAATGAAACATTTATGTTTTTTTATCAATGATAAATTTAAGAATAATTATACTAATCTAATCTGTTTATGATATTTGTCAATTATAAAATTTTTAATACAGTTTCTTTATGTTATATTGACATTCTTTATCAGAATTGTTAGAGACGAAGAGTTTAACAAAAAATATATATATATATATATTAATTTTTTATTTTATTGTTATGAATAATAGCACATCTCCTATGATAATTTTTTCACAAATGTTAAACTATCCCGTAAATTTAACAAAGGCCAAATAATTTTTCCATTTCAAGACTGTATAATGTACGGACGATTATCCTTGGCATTTCTAAGGGAATTTGTAAGATTCATTTTACCTTTCAATTGTGTTAAACCTCTTTCAACCAGATGGCGATATTGTATATAACCCATGAAACCACAGGGCACTTCTCGTCCACAACATCACTTCAGGGATTCCGAGTTCTTCAGCCGCTTTGAGAGTGAAGCTCATGACACAATCGGAGACGATACATGTCACCGGCGGGACATTGGAAGACGATGAGGAATCGTTGAGTCTGGAAAGGAGGTCGCGGAAAGGACCCAGGCAGGTCTTTGAGGTGGATTCACAGAGAGAAGGGATGTCTTGGGTGGCATCGGCATCAGAAGGTGGGAGACCGTCGGGAATGGTCTGGAAGCGGAAGTCCGGCAAGCCGTCGAGGGAATTAGGGCCTCTGGATTTGAGCAACCGTTTGTGGTTGTATTCATTGTGGACGAAAGTAATGTGGAAGCCTCTGTAATGGAGGAGCTTTGCTAGTTTCAGCATTGGGTTTATGTGACCTTGAGATGGAAATGGAATACACACTGCGTGAGGCTTAGCTGCTGGAATGGAACCACCACCCATTTCTCTCTCTCTGATGATATGATTCACAAGAATAAAGAGTGCTCCTCCTGCGTTCGTTTTATAGCCAAAATGGTCATGATACAGCTATTTTGTATTTTTGTTTATAGGGTAATGCTACTTAACTTCCGGTGCATATAACACATAATATTTTAATTCTTAAATAATTTCAAAATTAAATTTTTATTTATTCTAATAATTTTATTTTAAATTTAAAAAGTATTCAAAGATTAAAATATTCTGTTACTACAATTATTATTTTAATAGCATTACTCATTATGAATTGGAGAGTCCCAACTCTCTTGTTAATAAGTTATTTTACGAGTCTATTATATCTGCTTGGTGGTTATTATAATTTTAGTATTATGTAATAATTTTTGAAAAATGTAATACTTTCTAAATATGTATTTTAAATCTTCATCTCAAATGATGTGGTTCTATAATATTGATAATTTATTAAATTATGTAATTTATATGTCATAATAATATACTATCGCGTTACCAATACATCATTTGGGATGAAACTTTAAAAAATGTAGCATTGCTCATAACTTCTTTTTTGTCCTATCTTATGTGTCACTTTCTCATAAAATTGAGATTCATTATGCACAAAGTGAAACTAGACAAAGGTAGGATTAGAGGTGCCAATCAGGTCACGCCAGTTTGGACACGACATGTTAACAAGCAGCACGGCATGGGTACGAGCACGGACACAGCATGGTTGGAGGCCCGACATGGGCACAACCCAGACACAAGCACGGCCCGTTGGCACGATACGTTAGGGCCGATTTATTTCTTATTTTATTGTCATTTATTATTATTATTATTATTATGTGAATATATTCAAGCAAACAAAATATTATAATAACAAATAACAAAGTAAAAAATATAACAATTAAACAAACTATTATAATTACAAATAATAAAATAAAAATAGTGATATTATGTAATTAAAACAATAAAAATATAACATTTAAAAAAATAATAATCCATATTAGTAATTAAAAGAAAAAAAAAAAGTAAAAAACAAAAAAGTGAAGAAAAAAAATTGAGTGGCCTGCGGGCTAGTCCGGCACTGCCGGGCACAGGCCGAATGGTTTGGCATATGGGCTTGACATAGCACGGTCCACTTGATGAGTTGGGCCAATTAAAATGGGCCGGCCTGGCCCGTTTGACACATCTAAGTAGGACAAATATTGTTACTCTTGAATTTAATTTATCACTGTTTCACTGAATTTGTGAGGAGTGGACATGTGGTGGGCCTACTCCCTCTCACAAATGGAGCCTTTATCCTCTCTCTTTTCTCTTTATTCACAATATGGAAACAACAAAAGCAATATCGTTAATTTCTATGTTTCTTAATCCCTCCAAATTCTTTAGATGAAGAAATAATTTCACTTTGTATTGATAGAAAAAGTTCACTGTCGTTTGTGATGGTGTTTTAACTTCCAGATTCAATGAACAACGAAAATAGATGACCCGAGATGGTCCATTCTCAAAAGAAATTGTTCATAGAGAATAATGAAGTTGCACTTCTCGAATCTCTACAACTGCGAAGCTTTGGCACGATCCCTCTCGAGGAGACACAACGAAGGAAAGGAGGGGCACAATCGTCTTTAAAAAAAATTACTTAGTGCCATGTCGTCTTTTTTGAATTTGATCTCACATAATTAAAAAGTCAATAGACCTTTTAGGTTAAAATGTTTTGCCATATACCTAACCGTCTAAATAATCGTTATCAGGGACTTAATGATAATCAATTCTAAAAAATACCTTGTCTATTATGGACACCAGCAAAGATAAAGAACACAGTAAGTCACAATTACAGCTAGGCCTGGCAAAATTGGTGGGTTGTAAACGGGTCGGGTCATAAACGGGTCGAACCCATATTTGATTCGAATTGATTTGATCGAATACGGGTCGGGTCATAAATGGATCGGGTTAACCCGAATTTGACCCGTTACTCAACTTTTTTAAAAAAATAATACATTACCTAAAATTGTTACATCTCAATCAAGTAATATGACAAATTAAATTTATCACGTTTCTCTGCTAAAATTTTTGTGAATACACATTAAAAAAAATTTTATTGGAAACAAAGCACGCCCTGAACCAACCAGGTTCTGAGCAATGGCAAGATGAGCCTGGAGATATATTTAGCTTCACTTCATGCACTATTGAGTTCCACAGAGCCAATTCACTCTCCCTGGTAGGGTTCTCCATCAATGGGCTCAAAACAAGCCAGCATTCCCTCTCAGACATGCGATACCGGCATTTCTCATGCCATCAATGATCATTTGGTATCTCTTCCTTGGCCTTTCTCTGTTTGTCTTTATATAATTCTCAGTGAACTCTTTGTTGGACAACATTGAATTTAAAAGTTGCAGTGTTTGAGAAGATAACAAAGTGAAGCTAGTCCAAATGAACGTCGTTCATTAATATTTCATAATGAAAAAAAGAACTTTTAATTACTGTCAATACATAAATTTCTTTTGTTTCTACCATAAAATTCTTTGAGATGAATAACTTAGACTTTTATTGGAAACAAAAGGAAAAAAACAAAAAAACAAAATTGTGTCTACTAGAAGAGTACTACCATATATATATACCGTTATATATATATATGTAATTAATTTTTTTATGTATTTAAGTAGTGATAAGAAATTTTATTTTTTTCATGATAATTAATATAGACTAATAAGATGAATTCATATTTTTGTACATGTATATCTTTGATGTGGTTGTATATGCCAATTATTGCTAATGGAGAAAAATGGTATTCAAAACTCGTAGCGAAGACCAACTTAACTTATTTTGAATCACAAGTTTTTGGTTTGTGTTTTGTTTATTTATATGGTGATGTTGAATTATATTCTCTAAATATTAATTTTGTTTTATAATCTATTGTATATGTTTTAATATTTTAGTCTTTCCCAAATAGAGATATAAATATAAATATATATATATATATATATTCTTATACTATTTTATTATTTTCCATTCTCAACCCTCAAACACCCATATTCAACCCGTTAAATTGACGGGTTCCATATTACCCAACTCGTTTATGACCTGCTAACTAAATGGGCAGGTTGATAGTGGACGGGTTAGGACGGGTTGACGAATTTGGATAACATTTACTACCTCTAGTTACAACCATATATATCTAACTAAGATAATTGTCCGAAAATATTTTCAATGCCTATGCCACCGTCCAACAATGAAATGCCATGCATGCTATGTTCTACCTATCAAAGCAGATAGTGAGTCACAGTCGTCCCTCACATAATTGCAACCAAGAAAATGCAGGATGACAGACTTTCCCAAGCATCCCACAGGTCAAAAGAGGGCAAAGGGTCCAAAAGACATGTTAGGGCAAGTCACAAAATCAAATAATGTTATTTTCCATACCTCCAAATAATTGCTCATGCCCAAATGGCTGCTTTCTTCCCACAGGAACAGGAAGGGATTTCTTCCATTCCTTTTCCATCTCCTTTCCTTTTTTTCACTATCAAACAATGAAAACTCTACGAAATTTCTACTTTCTTTCCTTCCCCTTTCCCCTTCTACTAAACAAGCCATGTGTGATATGCATCTAGCAATTAAATGGAAATGAAACCAAATGCACTTTCATTCACTGTACAAAGGAGGGATATTTAAGAGCCAAGCATTCAAAGCAGAGTAAGATTGGATGCCGTGGTTGCAAGATGTCAGCCCCAGTGATCTTACTACGGGCCCCAGCCCAAGGAAGATAAGTTAAGCCATTCCTGTTCAAAAGACAGTCTGGCCCACATGAAGATATTGTCATGAAGGCCCAACCCCAGTCCGGCCCAACGTCTTTCCCTTGAAGAAAAATGATGCAACTGCAGAATTGCTAATGAAATATTGTAAGAAACTATTAGTTACTACAGTTACCTGAACATAATTAACAGGCCCAAATTGCTTAGGAATTTGACTTCACAAGTAATTCACATAATTTAAGTATCACTATGAAGGTGTGTGTATATGTGTGTGTGTGTATATATATATATACACATATACTTGAAAGTAGATTGCAAATATACAACTTGCTTCAACTCATTGGGTGACTCGATTTTTTTTTTATTTACATGATCCAAGTCATTTACAATTTCCCACCAGAAAGAAGAAAAAAAGCTTCGTTTATTTCTTTATTAATTCCATGTGACAACAGACCACCTCCAAGGACGGATTGTGGATGAGCATTACACAATTTATTCAACTAATAAAGAGAAAAAAAACACACGCACACACCATGAGGGCAGAGGAGAGGGATGCTTACAATTGGGATGAACTCTAGTAAGCATTCCATCTAGCACAATTTCTGCTATCCTTCATTGACTATAATTCCAAATTTTTTTAGTTTGATAGCTGGACTCGCTCTCCCTCAGATTTCACCATTAAATCTTTGATGGATTAAACGCCGAGCCCCTTCAATAAGACTCTTTACCACTTCAGCTGCAGGTAGAATATCCTTTATGAGGCCTACACCTTCACCAGCATACATCACCATGCTTTCGATATCACCTGTTGTCGTCACATTTGGAACCGTACCTGCAAATCTCCGAATTTCTTTTTCCTGTTGGAGAAGAAGATCAAGTCAATTACCAAGTTAAGGAGCATTCGGCTTCCATATTAAATCAAATTATTTCCTTTTGAATTCACAATTCCATTCCATCCCCTTTGGGGTAACTACTTCATACGAAGAAGCTGAAGCCATCTAAAGAGAGGGACTTGTTGCTAATAGTGATATTAGAAGATTCAAAAGATGTCAATTGAAATCCTAAACATTATTATGCAGTGCACGCAATGAAATCATTCCAAACATTACTGATTAAATGAGGGAAGAAGAATTTAACCATGCACCGTATGCAATGAAATCATTCCAACATTACATTTTACAGTAAAAAAGAAAAAAAGAATTTTCAACAATGAGGGAAAAGGAATTCACCATCCCATGTATTGTTGAACGGCCAATGACAGGCTGATTGGTCTCATTTTCATGAATAGGAAGATTTTTCCAATCTTTGAAGAAAGGAGTTAGCAAGACACGATGCGGTGCCCCAGGCCACCTTGCACGGCCGAATACATTTGTATACTCTGTCTTGTCAAATTCAACCAACTTCCTCTTGTATGTTGGGTGAGCATAACTTTCCTCTGTTGCAAGAAACCTATATAATGCATGTAATTTGAGACTTCAAAAAATTGTGATGACAACAATAGTGATAGGAAATGATTACATGGGCACTCAGGAACCTGTATAATGCATGCAAGTTAAGACTTCATTTTTTTTATGGCAACAATAGTAAGGAAAATGATTACATGGATACCTAGATCTCCTTAGCTAAAAATCTTACTTGTTTGGGATGGATGATTATGGCTATCTTTTAACACACATTTCTCATGCATCATGACATTTTCTGGCAAGTGGAACTTGTAAAGAGGATAGGATTACGGTCTAGACTCTGAAATAAATGGAATATATTCCACGAAAAATGGGATTGTGTCTAAAGACTCCAAATGGACTTGACATTACTATACTTTGCTTTGCATATCATTTGGAGCAGAAATCAGTTTGCTTGAACTTGGAAGTGGCTTCATATCTTGGAATTTGAAAAATCATACCAAACAATTTCACTCCGTTAAGTATTATCCCAACTATATGAGGTCAGAGACACCAATCCTTTCGTTTTGTGTTCATAAAATGGTTTGACAAAAAGGCCATCAACTTAATACAATCCTCCTCTTTTCTCTAAGTTTTGGACTAGCAGTGTAAAAAGCTACGTTCTTATACACAACACAAGCAGAATTTTCAGAAGATATTGCAAATGCAATGGAAGAAAATCATTTCAAAATTTTATGTGAAAAAAAAATGGAAATGGAACTGGAACTGGAACTGGAACCCGATCTGAACTTGACTGAAGAGTGAAGAGCAAAATACATCCTCATATGCATGCTATGTATAGCAATATAAATATGGTAATGGGAAAATATATGCTCTAGATGAAATGGTTTCAAACCTAGTGCCAAGGCAGACACCCTGAGCACCAAGGGCCAAAGCCGCAATATAACCACGCTCATCCACAATTCCCCCAGCTGCGATTACAGGTATATCTTGATCTCCCACAAGATCAACTACTCTCGGCAACAATGTAATCAGTCCATCCTACAAATAAAAACACAAGGAGGTCAATACTTCTGACATGGAAACAGGATTCCAACATCTGCTTGTTATAAAATTTGAAAACAAGCAATAATAGCTTAATAATTCATAATAGCATACATATATACATATAAGACTCAAGAATTGACAATTACCCATACCTTACCAATCACATGCCCTCCTGCCTCCAATCCTTGGACAATTATTGCATCGACACCCACTTCAACAGCTTTTCTCGCTTCTTCAAAGCTCCCAATCTCAAAGAATCACATGTAACTATAAGATACTATAGAAGATAATCCAAGACAAATAAAAAATTTGATCACTTTGCATAATCTGCAGTTCAGTTCATAGCATTCCCAACATGCACCTTTTAAATCAATATAAAGTCATTTTTCAGAAATCAAGGTTGTTTTCCTAAATGTATGCTTATATGAATTCCTCATTAGAAACAGAATGCAAAATGACCAATGCAATGACCTTAGAACAATTGTAACACAACATAACAATCCTTCGTTCATGTCAGCATTCCCAATGCAGTAACAGGACTAAATTAGGCATGCCCTTGATAGATCATAGATCAACTGTCTGTAAGTATATCAGAAAAGTGAAAACACACACACACAACACAACACTTACTTGGGGAACAACCTTGACCCCAGCTTGATGAGCTTCAGAGATTAGCTCCTCTGTAATTTCACCCCAGGAAACCTGCAGTACTGCCACCCTTTCATCCAATATAGCCTTTATATTTTCCTGGTGAGGAAATGCCAGAACTACACCGACGCCAAATGGTTTGTCTGTTAAGGTCCGAGTCTTCCTTATCAGCTCCCTCAAGTGATCTGGGGACTCCTGTTGCATAAGTAAATTTAAGAAAAAATAAATGAAGTTTGCTCAAAAAATGTAACAAATCAGGATATGCAGGAAAATAAATGTCTAGAGACATAAATTCCACTCTAAAATTGATTTTTCTGTTTGTATATTTCACAGAATTAATTTAGTATTTTGCTTACTGATATGTCATAAAATAATCTGACCTGTGAGATCAAGACACGTGAACACCTTGTGACCTGATGACCTAACAATACCGAGCTCACTACACATCAGTCTCAATGACAGCTAAGAGGATACAAGGTATGGAAATGATTTGATGTATGCGGTCTTATTCCCACAAATGAATAGGCTATTTCTGTGACTCGTGATCTATAAGTCGCAATAAATGAACCTTACTATTACGCCACTCCCACCCTAAGAGGATACCATACAATGGCCCATAGTTTTTTCAAAATTGACAATTACACAACCCAAACATTTTCAACAATTTTGAATGTCTGTAATGATAGAATGGATAGAAGAGGAGAGACTAAAGCAAAGAATCAAAGATATATCAATTACCCAAAAAATGAAAAGATAAATCTCTTAAACGAGAAAACAACATAAAGACCCTAAAAAAAAAAGGTGGGCCCATTACAGATATTATGCCATTAAAGGGAAATGCAATCTCAAGGTAGGATCAAAGTCACAGATTAATCCGACATACCCAGAAAAAATAATTTTAGTAATCATGGTTCATGATCAATGGAAAGAATAATTAATTGGTCTATGTTCAAGGAATAATACTCTCAGAAACAAGAAAAGAGAAGAAAAACAGACCCAATCAGGGGCTCTGAGTAGACCGAGTCCACCAGCATTAGCAACCGCAGCTACAAGTTCTGGACATGATAAATCGGGACCCAGTGGTGCCTGAACTATTCCATACTCGAAACCCAAAATCCCTCTCCAACCCATCTCTCTGTTGATTTTAATGGTGGAAGTCTATACTATAGTAGGGCAATATATGCCTGTGTATATGTATATATATATATATATATAGGCGTATACGACAGGCTCTCTCTCTCTCTCTCTCTCTCTCTCTCTCTCTCTCCTGAATAATGGTGGCCGAAGACGGATATAATAATATGATGATTAAGTTGAGTGGGACTGGCTGCTAAGATGGTAAGCGGAAGGTCTTCGTGTGCAAACATGGAGTCCATTTTTTGATTACCCTCCTAGGACTTGGAGGGCCTTCCAACGTAAGCAACGACGTCTTAAGCTATGGCTGTTTTTGGGGGTGTGGCTGGCCAGTTTTGGCCTCCACGGTTATGTACTTTGAACCTCCTAGAGTATGAAAATTCTTAAATTGGAATTAGAATTGGAATTGTTTTGCTTTTTCTAATGATGTTATATTATTTTTTAGGCCATGTTTGGACCAAGGACAAGTGAGTTACAATATAAGAGATAAAATTGGCTTAAAAATAAAAACGAGTAATTTTTTTTTCCCATTACCCAATTTTCAAGTTGTCTCGGATCGTAAACAGATCGCCAAGAATCTGAGTAAACTCATGACAATCACCCAACATTTTTTATGCAATATTTTATTTATTTTTTAAAGAGTTAAAAAAAATTATGTCAATATAAATGTCCATCTTTAGAAAAAATTTATAAAACTCGTTTTTTAAGTAGACACTTTTATCTCAATTTTTTTAATAAAAAAAATTTCTCTTGAAAACATTTAAAAGGTTTATAATAAACTAATCAAAAACTCTCATTTTTAATATTTTTTTAAACATAATTAATTCTAAGTAAATTAAATAAGACTTATTTTAAAATTATTTGACATGTATTTAAAGGTACATTAAAAAAAATAATGAAAAAGAGTTGTGTATTGTGTGAAATAGATGTGGCATCATTCTAAATTAAAAATAAAATAAAATATATTCCTTTCGTCTTAAAATGATAGTCTTTTTTGGGTATTCTAATTTTTTTAGAAATATTGTTTTATTTTTTTGAAATAATTAAAATTTTTTATATTGATCTCATTTAATTATAAATCATGTTCACATTAAGTATAATAAAAAGTAATTTTAAAAATTTATAACTTAAAAATATATTAATTTTTTAAATAAAATTTTTTAAATAAACAATAATAAATGACTCTTAAAATATCACGGAGGGGGAGTAATATGATAAGAGTTGTGTTCGAATTTTCCCTTGAATTTCATGGGTAAATGTACTTTGAACCTGCATATTTTGACGACAGGAAGCAGCATCGTCGGTACTTGGTAGGGTTAAAAGTCTTAAAAGTTTGTCGAAAGGTCACCCACCGCTCGCCGCATCTCGTTCCAGCTTCAGAGGACGGCTCGTGGTGCTACGGAGGGGACGTAGAGAGAGAAATTCTAAAGTGAATCGGTCCATCACGTCGCTGTAAATTCAACTCATCACAGCAAATAACATTTGTATAATAAAATTATAAATATCAATTTTATTTCATACCAAATATTATTTTTATTTTTTTATTATACAAATGTTATATTGTGATTAGTTAAGTCTACAATTACTTGTGAAAACATATTAAGAAGAGATGGTTAAAATTTCTTTCTTTACACATATGAGAATTCGAATTCTATGTTACGTACATACACACTTAAAATAGTTCTTCTCTTCTTATTGCTGTGCTAAAAAAAGGAAATAAATTATATTGACATTTTTTGAAATTTTTGAGATTATACTAACGTATCTTATTTTATAAAATAATATACAGATACTTCTCTTTAGTCAATTTTTTTTTCAAAATGACAAAATTATCATTTTCATATTTTTTTTTTCAATTTTTTAAAACTTGACAAATTTTTTTTCATTTTCAAATAAATATTAATAAAAACTTTAAATTTATCTCTATATAAAATAAAAATAAGTTATTTATCTTAAATTTATTTTTAAATAAAAAAGTTAAAAAATCTTTAAAAAAAGTTCGAAAAAATTGGTCAAAATTAAACAAATGTAAAAATAAATAAATAAAAGGGAAAATTTTGGCATTTAAAAAAAAAAAAAGATGAGGGAGGTATCTGTATATTGTTTTGTAAAGTATGAAAGATCAGTAAAATTTTAAAAATCTTAATAAAAGTTAATATAATTATCATAAATTTAAAAAAAAATCATTATAATTTATCCAAAAATTAAAATAGTCTAGAATCAAGTGATAGATCCGATTTAGTTAAGAATTTTTGTTTGTGTGGGCCAACTTTAGGCCACCCTAGTTGCACTACCTTTTGCCTTTGCAATGGGCTAGACTCGGCTCAGCCTGGTCCATGGCCACCTCTACCAGTGGCATCTACTGTTCATTGAAGAGTTGTACAATCTGTTGATACAAATGAAAAACATCATTGTTTGTTAACCCCTAAATAAAAAATAAAAAAGAGTTGTACACTCTATTGATACACATGAAAGGGCCTGTCCCGTTGCCATCCCTGTATGCGGAGACTAATGTGTATTACTTGGATTTCTTTAGGAGTAGCGAGTTTGTTCCTATTTTTCTATTAATTTAATTTCATATGACACATGTGATAATGGGCCAGGCTGTTAATAAAGCCAGAGCCCATTGGACCAACTGAGAACCAACCCATCCTAGCTGCATAACCCACAGTCTAGTAGTAGTAAGGTGGGTATCCAGTTGGGTTGTCCAGAGTCTAAAGATCAGGAGTTAAAGCTTCAACCTATGTCAATATGTGTGTGTGTGTGTGTGTGTGTGTGTGTGGAAAAGAAGATAAGTGAATCTACTACCTTATTTCAGTAAAAATACTCTGTTAAAGAACATAAAATTAGACAGATTATGTTTGTGGCTATCTTTTTCTTATTCCACTTAGTTTATAGAATACGTAAGTAACTACAGAAGCGAAAATTTTGAACTGATTTTATAGAATACAGACACAGTCGATTATACATCTCCGGTATTAAAATTATATTATTTTAAAATGAATAAGGAGAAATGTAATGACGAATCTAAAAATTTTAGCTAGAAAGAACCAAATTAAAAGTATTAAAATTTAAAAGGGTCAGTTGTAAATATAAAAAAAATTAAGAGGAACTAAGTCATATTTTATTAAAATATTCTAATAAAATTAGTAGCAAAAAAATATAATATCAAATTTTTTTGAAAGTACATGACCTTACTTGTCCCTCCTTGAAATTGAGAGTCATTTTCTTGTGAAATATAAACACTCCAAACCTTAACTTTTCTTGAGGCCAATGCCCTCACCTGTCCTCCCTCAGACCCGTCACAAGAGAACTGGAGAGTCGTATTCTTGTTAAATACATACACTCCAAACCCTAACTTTTCAAATATGAGATGAATGAGTTTGAACTTTGAGCCACACAAGCAGAAGAAGTCCTTTCTGTGTACGTGCCCCTTATCCTAAATGCTGCATTACGCGAGCACCCTCATTCCCTGTATCTATAGTGACATATGAAATAATTAAACCAGACAATAACACTTCTGCCACTGCCAGTATTTTTTTGACTTTGATATCATCATATTTCTGGCATTCTCCTTCTCTGCCAGTACACACACACACACACATATATATATATATATTATATTCATGCATGAATGTCAAGTGCATTGTGTGGCGTAGATGAATTGGCCAGTCCTAAAATCTTGAATGACACGGCAAGAAAAAGACTCCAAATACAAATCGGTGGTTTCTGTGCAGTTTGTAATTAATTGTTTTAAGTTGGGTTCCTGTCACTATAGCTTGTGATTTATTAAAATCATCAGACCCTATCTGTAAATTGGATTTATATATTTGGGTTTCTATCACACCTCCATGGCATTAAATATGAAGCTGGACATGTTTAGGTCACTGGACTAGACAAGTCAACCTTTCCATTTAATCATACTTACATCCAACTAAGATAATCTAAAGCCCATGTATGCATGTTTTGTATATATTTTCCTTTTCTTTTATTTATTTATTCACAAACAGTGATATAAAGCAATGTTTTTCCATTAATACTTTGCAAATTTTGACCAATTTTTTTTATTTACCAAATAAATCTTAAATTCATTTTTATATAAAATAAAAATAAGTTATTTATTTTTAAATAAAATAATAAAAAAATATTAAAAAAATTAGTCAAAATTGAAAAATATAAAAATAAATAAATATAAAAACAGTTTTATCATTTTGAAGAAAAAAAAATTTAACTTAAGAAAATATTCGTATATTATCAGATAAAATAAAAAAATGTCAGTATAATTTTAAAATTTTCAAAAAAAAAATATAATTATTAAAAAGCTAAAAAAAAAATTAAAAAAAAAGTATAATTTATCCTTATATATATAATTATTAATAATTATTAAACTTCTAATTCAATTGTTTGCCTTTAAAAATATGCATGCATGGTATAATGTGAATGGGGAGGCCTAATGAAAATGGTAGCTAGTCCGTAGGGTATCTATAGGTGATGGCCAAGGTGGCTATGAGATGGTTCCAGAAAAGCATTTAACATAAGTAAAATGTGCATTGTATCATAGAATTGAGACATCTCATCATGAATTGAAATGAAAAAGGATGGGCATGCACCGAACCAAAGTGCTCTCTAAAAAAAAAGGTAGTAGGCTAGACCCTCCCCTTCTTTCCTCCATTATTTGGGTCTTGTCTCACAAACTCACATAATTATTCTACTTCATCCAAAATCATGGTAGGGTTAATTAAACATAAGGAATGGTAAGGTCAATCTACTTTATTTACCATTTAAAAATAAAATTTAAGAGGTTTCTTGTATAAATAAAAAGAATTTTTTTTTAAGGGAGGCAATTCTTAATTTTTGTTTTAAAATAAATTAAATTTTCAAAAATTTGGTGGGGCCACAACTCTTCCTAAACCCGGCCTAGAACCGCCATTGTCAACCATTGTGTAAGAAAAATTACGACCGTTTGTGATTAGGTGGTGATGCAAGATGAATGTAAATCTTAAATCAGTACTAACATCTTAATAAATGTCCGATGGTACCACTAATTTTTTTTTCCATTTCTCATGAGCAATTTGTAAATCTCACTGAGACCCTAATCCATGTCAGAAATAAAATTGGAAAAAGGCAACACATGTAGCTTTTGCCTATTATAAGGATTTTCCTTTCAAAATTCAAAATTTGGTTATTCGAAATGAGAGAATTCTAAATTAGAAATGTTTTAGGATGAATTTTAATCTTTTATTGAAACCCCTTTTCAGAATGACTGGATTTAGAGGGAATTGAATTTTCAAAAAAAAATGTTGTTTTTACTTACCATTTTTTTTATTGAAATTTAAAAATTTTTGTATTATTAAAATTTTTATCAATTATCAAAAAGATAAAAGAGTTTGATGTCAAAACCTTTCTATTTCTCTTCCTTTTCCAAAACCCTTTCTTGATGGGATTTGATTGCAACTGAAAGCCCCTTTGATCATATGCAAAGTATTGGGAGTGAAGAAAATAAAATTAAAGTAATATTAAAGTGCATCAAATTAATTTATTAGAATGATTTATTGAATTATATTTTTTAAAATTTAAATAAAAAAATATTTTAATTAATTTTTTAAATATTATTAATACATAATCTGATAAATTAATTCATTAAATCAAATCGATGGAAAACATTTTCCAAAAAATTATCACCAAGTAATCAAGGAAAAATGGATGTTTGTGATTGTATTTGTGCACATGCGAAATTTACATTGTAATCATGCATTCAAAGAACTCACGAAAGAAGAAAAAGAAAGAATCTCTACTTTTCACTAAAAGTTGAAATAAAAAAGAAAGAATCTTTACTTTTTATTGCTTTTTAAATGTCAAATTACAAAGCATTTGCAATATTATAACATTTTTAGCCCTATCTTTTCTCTTTTTTGCCCTTTAGGAGACAAAGCTCTCCAGTTGTAGTAGTAGTGATTATTTTAGAGCGTACGAAAGTGAGTCCGATGATTTTTAGCTTCGTTTGGGTTGTGATTTAGAAATAATTTTTAATTTTTTTTTAAATATATTCAAAATTTTGTAATTATTTTTTAAAAATTATGAAAATATAATTAAAAATGATAATTTAAATTTTAAAAAATTAAAAATATATATTTTGAAATATGTAATCTATGTTTTGAAATTAAAAAACTGTTTTTGAAAACAAAAACAAACAGAGCCCTAGTATGATACGCATAAATTAATTCAGAGTACTCCCACATGAATTTATTAATAAAAAATTATGATTATTTTAGCTTGGTACTATATTTTTTTTTATTTATATTTTAAATATCTATCTTAAATGATTTGATAGCGATGTGATACTATGTCACTGTGACACAATAAATATATTTTTTAATATACTATTAATATTATAATTTTACATCATTTAAAATATAAAACTTGAAAATATGTATCAAGTAAAGAGTAATAATAGTCTTATCTTCATATTTTATCAAAAGTGTTTATTTTCGTGAGTTGACAGTATTGTATTGACCGGATATCACATCATAATGTGACATTAATGTGATATCCAGCCAATACAACACTGTCCACTAATAAAAATAAATATTTTTGATAAAGTTTTTAAGTAAGTCTAACATTATTATTAAGTAAATCAATACTTTTCAAAATTATATCCGAATCATTTAAGATAAGAAGGTGTAATACAAATTTGAGAATACATACTATGCAACGCCTTGTTTTAAAGTAGCAATTTTTTTTTGTCTCCTCCCTGCTTAGTCATGTCCTACAATCCCCATCCCCACCTCATCCATGTCTAAAAATTATTTTTTTTTAATTTTTTTTAAAAAATTAGCTACAATTATTACAAATAAAAATTTATATATAGGTACATCTAAATCTATATATGTGTGTGTGTGTGTGTTTGTGTGTGTGTTAAAAAAATTAACTACAATTATTACAAATACAAATTTATATATAGGTACATCTAAATCTATATATATGTGTGTGTGTGTGATTATTATTTTAAAAAATGATAATATTGAACAAATTTATATAATTAAAAAATATAATTAAAGCAGGAGTACCTAAATTCATTATCGTTCTTAATCCGTGTTGAATTTTAATATTTTCTTTTATTATTGTTTGGTCCATCTCATGCCATTTATTAATTTTTCCAAACCCATTTTATTGGGAAAAATACTCGGTTCCAAATCAAGAGAAACTTTTTCTTAATTAGATACGTGTCATAATTTTAATCTATTATATATACAATCATATAAATATTATATGACTATTTAGTTTTAACTAAAAAACAAGATAAAAAAATACATATATATTTTATATATGACATATTAAAATTATGATATATATATATATATATATAAACAAGAAGTATAGGCAAGAGGAAGTTCCTTATGTCTAATCTGAAACAAGTATTGATTTTTTTTTTTTTTTTGGTAAAGACAGATTAGAATGGAACTGAACGGAGGACACATTTTTGCCAACCCCATGGCTGCTCATTGCATGCTATGAGAAAATTGGAGCTCTTTCTATTATGTTGCAAAACCAACTAGGTTAGCCTATTTAGTCACCAAGTTCTTTTTATTAGGGGATGACTTTAAGTTTTATTTTCCTTATTAAGTAATATAAGTATTATTTTTATTTAATTATGAATTAAGTTAGTTTCTTTTTCCAGACTCATATTTAAAAGATTCTTGATTTTGTTAGATTTGATTGATTTGTTTCGAGATTGAAGAATATATGAGAGACTTTTGTTGTTAGATTTGATTGATTTGTTTTAAGATGGTATATTCTTCTGATATAATATTGTAATTATATTTTGTTAAATTGATTAATGTTAATACCGGCTGTCATTTAAAATTATGTTGCAAATTGCATTAGAAAGACACCCACAAAATAATGTTTTACTATCGATATATTGATGCTTATATGATGTTATATACTTACATAAAGTAAGTCCGTTAATAAAATCTATAATAACGGAATTCATAATGCTGGGTTTCATTTCTTGTAATTATACACGCAATATACAGACACCAATTCATAAATTATGTGATGGATTCAAAGGAGAACAAATAGAAGTTATGGCTTTCAAAAATTTTGACACTATTAATTTTATTAAAATATTTTAATAAAATAGGACTTGAGTTTCTTAAATATTTTTTTTTATATATTATGAATCATTATCCGACACTCATATGGCCCAATTCGTTAGACCCGGTCCGTACATGACACACAGCAACGCAGGACGAAGAGAAAACAGTGGGGACATTGCTTAGTCTTATCCTCGGCCAGATTAAAATGCAATCTTCTCGGGTATGCAGGCGTTCATGGTGGGCCATGTTACCCCACTTTCCCATTATTGAACACGTGTTTTCTTTTATTCATCTCCACCGCGACTTTCCTGTACGCCGGTCGGAAAACGAATCCAGTCCCTTTGGACAGCCGATAGTTTTGACCGACGTTTAGAGTTTGTCGCCGAGTCTGCCGACGCTTCTTCTCCTCACGTGTTTCTTGGCCTTTTTTCACTAACTGTGTTTAATTGTTCTTTATTTTTTTTTATCTAAATAAAAAATAAATAAATTACATTCATCTTTTCTGAAATATTTAACAAATATATTGATTTCTATTAAAGTTCTTAAAATTATATCGATAAAATTATATCTTTTATCTTTTATGTTTTTTTTTTTAATTTTTAAATTTTAAATTTTGACCTTTTTTTTTTTTTATTTTTCAAATAAAGACGGATTAAAACCTTAAGTTTATTTTTATTTTGAATAAAAATATGTTATTTTATCTTAATTTTTTATATAACATATAAAAAATTTTAAAAAGTTAGAAAAATTGGTCAATAAATTAATAATCTCTAATATCTAATAAACTTTTAAAGAACTAACTAAATTCTATGATAGATAATTAATAATTAATACTTTTTTCATTACAGTTTGTTATAATATTAATTATTAAAGAAATAAAATAGTTATATATTTATTTATATATATCTCATTTATGATATATTTTAATAATTATACTTATAAATTCTACTTTAGTTAGAGTCAAAAGTATACAACTGAGAAAACATGCGTAAGAGTAGGATACATTTCTTTAGTTTAAAAAGATATTAAAAATTTTTGTACACCTTAATTTAAACATTATATGTATTTCTTTTATAATATATAGAAATGCTGTTGAACAATTACACATGAGGTATCTTATGTGACAAAATTTATATACATGTATGAAATTTATCTCTCATGTCTATTAATTATAAGAGAGTTAGTTGATTGCTGATTTTATAGAATTGTGAATCAAGCTCTCTTTCGTGGACCAAGCTATTAATATCTTAGGATTTAAACAAAATATTTAACTTTTAGGAAATAAAAACGTAACATCTTATCACATGGCAAAATATCATTTGTTAGGTTGATGAATCAAGTGACTTGATTCATGCCAAAATATCTCACTAGATGGAGGTTGATAAATGAATCTCTTTTACTATAGTTAGAACTTGTTAAATTACCAATTTATTTAAAAGTTTAAGTTATTAGAACTTGTATAACTATAATATTATATTTTCTAACACGCTTCCTCATATGTTACTAGACTGAACCAACATGTGCGTAATTCATAATTATCAGAGTGACGGTCAAATTTGAATAGAAGATCTTTTATCTACTCTTCTATCATGTTAAATCATTAACTCATCTAAAAACTTTAGTCATTAAAAATGACGTAACTTTAATATTATATCCTTTAAGGACATCTCCAGTAGTTATTCAAACCCGAGTTTAGGTTTGAGTAAAACTTACTCCAACTCTAAACTCAAACACATATTAAATCTATTTTTACTTAAACTTAACTCCAAATCAGTTGTAAACTCAAATTTAATTTGAGTTAGACCATTAAAGAACATGAAACTCAAATTCAACTTTTACTCAATTTTTAAGTGAAATTTGGATTAAATTTAAGTCATTACTGAAAATGACCTAATACAACTTTCAATTAATACTTAATAGGTTAGGTGTAATAAATCCTTTTACAGAGGTTAAACCTAGCTTAAACTCTTCCCAATTTGGTGGAAGAGATCTTATTAGACAAAGTTCTATATGGAAAATTGGAGAAGGGAAAATTGCTAGAGTTTGGAGTGACAATAAAATTGAGAGTTGGGACTTTAGTTAATCAGGTAAGTGACCATTCTAGGATTAATCCCCAAGCAAAGGTGAAGGGTTATTTTACCAGGAAGCTCGCTGGAATTGGGATTTGTTGAGACATAAGTTTCATGTGAATGTGGCTAAATCTATTTTAGCTAGATTGTCCTCTAGCAAAGATTTCCACAGAGCTGGAATCCTAAAGGGCAGTTCTAGATTGTCCTCTAGCAAAGATTTTCACAGAGCTGGAATCCTGAAGGGCATTTTTCTCTTTGATTGGAAAGCTCTTTGGGATTTGCTGTTTTTTTCGATGAAATCCAAATGAGAGATAAGGCCTTAAGGGCATAAGGTCTTAATGTCATCCTTATCTCACAATGTTATGTAGAATCCGAGTTGTCCTGGAGACCAGTTCATAAGGCATGGTTTTGAGATTAGTTCATAATGTATACGTACCTCAGTCAATGATAATTATGCGTAAAACTCACATACATGTAAACTACACGCACGACTAAAATTTTAATATTTTTTTTTTTTATTTTTTATAATTGGAGAGACATTTTACATGTTCTTAAAAGACTACCGTTTTTAAAATAACCTATCTGCTATTCATTGTTCGACCCAAAAAAAAAAAACTATTGTTTTGCATAGGCTTATTTGGAATCAATTGATTGTCACTGAATGTCCCCCATGAACTCTATTATAAATAATTGTACATCAAATATTGTCAAACCAAAATTTAGATTTAAAGTAAATCAGGAATATTGGCCCATCCTTTTTGTTTGTGTCTAGATGGCATGCACCTCTGGTTTGGTATACATAAGGTGCTATTTGTTCCAGATTTCCCTCACAACTTTTAGTATGGATCATGCTAACTTGGAATGGGGGTTTTAGGAAGGTTTTGGTTTGTGATGCTGCAATTTTTGGCCCACGTATGTTCCAAGCTCGACTCCCTGAGGAATACTCAAAAAGAAAATCAGAGGACTACCGGGTTGGCTCCGATGATAGCTGCTCCGATGCTTAAATCAATAAACTGAATTGAAAGACTGTAATAAAAGTCAAATAATGAGCATGAAAATAAAGCGTACCTTTAGGGTTTAATTTATAGGTTGTGGCTTTCTTAAGTTGATTAAGATTTAGAGTCATGAAAGTAGGGATTCGATCATCAGAGATAACAGTTACCTTGTTGCGCATTGTATCACAATAGAGATAAACATGTGTGACAGTTTTCTTGTAAAAAACTGTTTCCTTATTTTCTGCTCGGCAGATGTTAAGGCAGTCATGAGCTCTGGAGTGTTACTCTGGAGTTTTGTGTTTAATCCCGTGAGTTCTGCTTGAATGTGAATCTGCTCTGGAGGAATGTGCTCGGCCCTTTCAGACCTATATGTCTGACCTGAATGGCCGAGTGCGAGCTGTACTGGCCGACGCAAACTGAACTGGTCTAGCTTGGACTGAACTGTAGATACACGTGTCAGGTGATGATTGGTCTTGCCATTTTGTGCTATATCAGTTTGAATCAGATTCACAAAGTGCCATTCAAACTATATTGACAGCAAACATCCAAATACTTCCTCAAGGACTGTAGAGTTCTTGGAAAGAAATGGGATTTGTAAGCCAATGCACACCGTGAGAGAGTGTAATGGTTTTCCCCCAGACCATGATCTCAGCTCAATAGGGATTGAAGTGAAGTTTCTCTCTTCCCGTAGTTCTCCTCTTTGACCCCCATAGGTAGTGGTGTAAATGTTGGTAAGACGAGTCTTGAGTGTTGTTTGACATATCAAGTTCGAAGTATTTGATGTGTATTTGAATTTCATTGTTAATTTAGATTTGTATGTGTTTTGGGGTTGATACACGTGTCCAAAGTTTAGCCATCAATTTTACTTCGATAAAATGACAATAGATATCGATTTCAAAGTCACGTAACACATGCTAAGGGGATTTTCTCTCGTCTAAAAATATGGTTAATTACATTCTAATATTCTATAATTTGGTCCCGATTTTAAATAAGATCCTTTATTAGCAATTGAAATAATTATGCCGTCTAATTTATAATTTCATTTTGATTTTGACCAATTACAAAAGACTGTCCCAAATTATTAACGATAATTATTCATGTATCAGACGTGTAATTGTTTAAATTAAAAGTATAGAAATTCATTTGAATTCCATATAAAATTATAGAATACTATTTTAAAGTCTTATGAAATTGTAAGTTACTAAAATATAATTATGTGTGATTATGTGAACGACTCTAGTTAATAATTTGATACGATTATTTAGAATTAGTTTCATGTAAAATAAAATTATAAATTGAAAAATTGAAATGTTTTATTTAATAATAAAATATTTTATTAAAATCAAAATAAAATTAATGATACTAAAATGTAATTAAACAAAAATAAAAAAGAAAGAAAGAGATAAACATGCGGAAAGTATGTTTATCAATCAATGGGCTTAGTTAGCTTGAAAACAAACCTCGAAATAGGAAGAAAAAAAAAACATTTAATTTATGGAAAAACGAGTCACGTTCGAGAACTAACGAGTCGGCAGCATCCCACATTTTCAACTCTGCGTGTTTGGAAAGCCAGAAAATGATAGAAAACCTGATGCGTCGGCCAACTTTCCACTTTCCTGCTCCGGTTTCTTGACCCACTAGCGGGGCCCGGACCATGGCCCCTACCAAGCCCACAAAAAAACATAAGGCTAGCACACAAACACCTCGGTTGTTGCTGCTTTGCCTTTTGTCGTTTTATTTTTATTCCATTCATTTAATTATCATAATAAAAGCTGACGTAAGGGTCATAAAACCTACTAGCTGTGGACCCTACGGCCTAGAGTTTAGAGCTTCACAGGTCGGGTTTGGGGATCACCGAGCTAGAGAGTAGAGAGTGGAGACTCAGTCAGTAATTTAATCAGGTGGCTATATCATGCGGGAGTATATTAATAAAATAATAGTAAAGTAGTGAAGCATTACCATTTTATTCCGCACCTAAACTCCCCTCAAAGCACAAAGCACAAAGCCAACGTCATCTCTCATCGTTTGATCAAAGTCCTAGGTGGGTCCATGCCTTCCATTATGCATCAGTTTCACTGGCCGACGTCATACCTTACCCTCTTCTATCAATATTAAAGTTAATATTGCTGTCGAGGATCGCGAGACAGTATCATTATACTATTTTATTTTAATCTGTTTATTTTATGAATTTTATAATAATATTTAAATTATAATAAAATAACATTATGTTATTATTTTATTAGATTTTTCTTTATCAAAAATAATATTTATGATTTAATTTTTTATACTTAAATTAGAGAAAGTGGTTAATTACTATTTATGTAAAACTTATTACATGTAAAACAAATTTTGAGTGAACAGGGACTTTAAATTTGTGATGATGGTTTCACATGAACGGCAATGATCACAATGGTGGGACCCCACGTTATGGGATTGGAACACGTCCTGGATCGTACGGTATACGATCAAAGGCAAGTACGTATTATACTGGTATGCCATAACGTATAATAGTGTGTTTCAGTTCAGCCCTTCACATAAGAAAATATCAGTCTGACTCTGACCACACGTCAGCATCAGCTGCAATGATACGAGCAGCTCACTTTTCCTTACCCACAAAGACCACCCACGTCACCCAGAGCCTTACAGCCTGGCTACAAAGCTCCTCCATTATTCACACCCAACCACTTCCCACCACGTGGCACTCCTTTGATGTTGACACCTCTGCTCCCATCGCTGCCCCCTCCCTCCTCACTCTTTCCCCCACTATAAATTCGGGATTTCCAACCTTACATTCCAAGTTCACGAACCAATACCTCTCCTAAATTAAGACTTTGATTATGGCTTCTCTTTACCGTTTTGCCACCGTGTCTCCATTTCTACTACTGTTCTTCTTCTTTGTCATCATCACTCTCGTCGAACCCTCCGTTGCTTCTACGAGGAAGCTCACAGCTCTAGTACCGCAACAACCGCTCATTCTGAAATATCACAACGGTGCTCTTCTCAAGGGCAACATCGCCGTCAATCTCATCTGGTACGGCAAGTTCACTCCAATCCAGCGGTCCATAATCGTCGACTTTCTCCAGTCACTCACCTCTCCCCGGGCCCCACTTCCATCCGCCGCATCATGGTGGAGAACCACCGAGAAGTACAAGGGTGGCTCCAGCACTCTCGTCATAGGGAAACAAATCCTCGACGAGAACTACTCTCTCGGGAAATACCTGAAAAACTCGCATCTCATAGCTTTGGCTTCCAAAGCCAGTCACGTCAATTCCGTTAACGTCGTTTTAACGGCGAAGGACGTCGGCGTTGAGGGGTTTTGCATGAGATGCGGTACCCATGGGTCAACTCGGGGGAAGATTCGGTTCGCTTACGCTTGGGTGGGTAACTCGGAGACTCAGTGCCCGGGTCAGTGCGCCTGGCCTTTCCACCAACCCATTTACGGCCCACAGACGCCGCCGTTAGTCGCCCCTAACGGAGATGTCGGAGTTGACGGCATGATAATAAACATAGCCACCGTTTTGGCCGCCGCCATTACGAACCCGTTTAATAATGGTTACTTCCAAGGGCCCGCTGCCGCGCCGTTGGAGGCAGTCTCGGCCTGTACGGGCGTTTTCGGTTCCGGGGCGTACCCTGGGTATGCGGGCCGGGTCCTCGTGGACAAGACCACGGGTGCGAGCTACAATGCCCACTGGGGTGAACGGGCGCAAGTACTTGGTTCCGGCGATGTGGGACCCGCAGACATCTGCATGCTCAACGCTTGTTTGATATGAAGACAGAGCGAGAGAGAGAAATATACGGTGCGGACAGGTGTACGCTTGTTGATATACGGTTAGCGGATAGGGTTCCTCTGTCTTTGTGTTTGAGGTCTGGTACATTGAAGTTTGTCGTATTGCGTGACGTGTAAATTCTGTTTCTCTTTTAAGAATGAAAAAAATGTTTAATAGAGGGAAATAATAATTAAATTAATAGAGCAAGTGGTTAAATAACTTTAATGGATTAGCATTGTCTTTTTTTGTTCAACGTAAGGTTATATGGTTTTTGTGTTTGTTTTTGTTCTGGAGATTTTGGTTTTGAAGAGATAAGATGAGGTTAAAGTGTATTTAGTGCTGCTGGGGCCTGGTGACCATCATAGCAATATATATATATATATATATACACTTTTTTTTTCTTTCTGAAACTATATTTTCTTTTTGTAAAGTCAAAATTATCACAAATAATTTAAAAACTTTGTTTAAATAAAAAATAATTTGTATAAACACAAATTGAAAATTTAATTTTAAAACTTAATTAAATGAACCGAGCCGAGCACTGTTGTTCAAGTTTGATGGTTCTAGTGACTTGTTATAATAAATAAAGTTTAAATTGTATTTAAACTTGTTAATTTTAAATCAGTTTTGAATCAAGTTTTAAATGAATTGATTACAAGTTAAGTTTAAGTGACTTAATTTTTTTTATATAGTATTAAAATATTTTAAACTTAACGAGTTGAATTTAAGTCGAATATAGTAAATTAACTAAGTTTTAAAATATGTTTAATTTGAAAAAATAAAATTGTATCAATGAAAAAAGTTGTCTTCTTATTTTTTTTATGACAATCATTATTTTATAAATTGGCAGGATTCTTTTAATTTTGAATTTTAGAAAAATTAATTACTATTCAATAATTATAAGATAAAGTTCATCGTTATTTTACAAAGTCACATGAGTCTTTCAATTTTAAATCCTGTAAAATCTAACAATTATGTAATTATTTAATAATTACATAAATAAATCTAACTTAAAACTTAGATAAATAAATTTTGGCTTCTTTTTAGTAGAGAGTGAGATCAAAAGTCATGAGTTAGTAATCAGGTTAACTTCAACTTTATTTAGCCTTAATGATTAACAACTGTAATCCAAAGTTTGTAAGTATCTTTAAAATAATTATATGCATAGCCCAAGACATGAAGTGAAGGGAGAGCAAAATTTAGGAATGAAAGATAGATGAAGGGCAAAGAGGGGAGAGCTTAATTTGGGAATGAATGATATCTTTGAAGAATGAGATGTGCATAACATCAATTACATATTATGGACTGTTTAGAGTTGGGAATACTAAACATAAGTATATGATAATCTTTATTTTAAATTAAAATAAAAAATGGGAAGAAAAAACAATTGTAAGACTTGAGATTTAAATCATATTAATTTTATTAAGGATGAGTACTTAAAGATCTTGAAGGATGATGTTGAAATTACATAAATGTGAAGAAGTTGCTTCTAGAGGTTGAATGAAAAACATATAGGTAGCTTATGTTTAGAGAACCTTGGGAGAATAGAGATAACATAGGTTTTCTTTTATAAGATTAGGGTATTTGAGGTTAAAAAAAAAAGCCATTGAAGAAGATGAAAAATAGATTGAATTGTAGTACAAAATGGTATACCTACTAAGCTTGTAAGTGTTTAGGAAAAGAAAAGTGTCTTAACTAATAAAGTTATTTAATAAGATCCTAATAACAAAGAAAATATTTGATGAAAACCAAAAAGTATTTTAGTACTTGATATAAAAAATAAATAAAATTAGATATTTGAAATTAAGATAATTACTAATTAGAAATTTAGTGAGAATTTTACATTCAGGAAGGTGAAAGATAAGATAAAATGTGTGGTACTATTTGCGAATGATGGAAGTAATACTGTGAGGTGAAACTACTCATTTTGTGTAAGAGGCACGAACCCTGAAATAATTTCAAGGTGACCCCGACCACTCGAATAGGGACCCTATGAGGAATACCCCCACATCGAGGGACATGTTAAGAAAAGAAGGGATCAAAATTAAATAGTAAGATTATGATTTTTTTTTTTTGTAGATTTGATAAAGAAAATAGTAATGTGTGATCAACTTTAATGGTGCCATAATAACAAGAAATAGAATAGCCAGTAGTCAATGATTCAAAGAACTTAGATCCTAAGGGCTAAGAGACAAAAAGAGGAAGGTGAATGCCTAGCTGATCCTGGAAGTTGGTTGACTGCCTTACTGAACTCATTTGTGCAGAGAGCAATATTAATAAAAGAAGTTTAGGTATGAAACCTAAAGATTATTTGGTAAAAATAGTAAAAATGAAGGGATAAATTAGATATCAAAAGATCACATGTTTTTCAAAATTTTATACAGAGGAGAGTAATTCTGATATTTAGTATTTAGGGTTCAAAAATAAATCCACATAATCAAAAGAAACTAACCTGATATCAAACAGCAAAAAAAGGTGTAACAGCCTAGGCAAATAACTCACATCATGGTGACAAAGTTCCATCTTTAATATGTAACAGATTTATTTATATCCAACAGCATGACAGTAGTAATTGTTCAACTATAGATCAATATTTCTTAAGCATAACATCACTTGTTCAAGAGAATACAAAAATAAATTACCCTAAAAACCATGTGCTAAGATTTATGGAAAAGGTGGGCAAACCAGAGTTTCCTAGAGCCTAATAGATGCTAGAGAGTGCTGGGGTCCAAGCCTTCGCTTCCGTAGGCGCTCTGCTGATAATGAAAGCAAGCTCTAACGGATTGAGAAGCATTGAGCCTTGGATCGCAATGGGTATGGTAGCGCGAGCTCAGATCGTTATAAGTGATAGTTCGTGAGCCTCCAACACACTCTGTCACGTTCTGCCCTGTCATCTCCAGATGAACTCCTCCAGGGTAGCTTCCTTCTTGATCATGCACATCAAAGAATGCCCTCACCTCGGCCTACCGACAAAAATCCATTAATGTTATTAATGTTATTATCATGAATCATGAATACTCCAGAAATCCTCCCCTCACTACAACAAACCATCACCGAACATTGGTAGCCACAATTACAATAACAAAATTAATAAAAATAAATAAATAACAGACAATATACGCTTGTGTTTCAAATTAAGCTCGACCTAACACATTGACAAACACAAACATCATGATAACTAAATAAGAAATTGTATAGCTTGAATGCAGGCTGAAGTAATCTCATTGACTATGTTACCTCGAAGTTACGCGTCAGATGCTGCCTCTTCCTTACCTACTACATCTTGTTTATTATGCGCCAAGCAACTCCAATTGAAAATTGCTAAGCAATAAATTACGTCATCTAAATGTGCCATCAATTGGGACTTTATGGGACACAGTTTAATAAATCAGAATGATAAAACACTAAATGAAAGTAATCAACAGCTATTTATGAAAATTATATATGCTAATAATTTCCAAACTGAAAAATTCTATAGCTTATTAAATACGGTACACATCTGGATACTCTGAATAGTTACCAATTTACAGACCTAAGCTTAAAGACCAAGTGCCCATTACTATTGTGAAAGAGTCAAATTATGAATTGAAAAAAGAGATTCCTCTGCTAATTGGATTTACACACACAATGTACTAAATAATTGTGTGTGTGTGTGATGCAGACCTATCAACTATACAGTCGGGATATAATTTTACAGACCCAAGTACCAAAATTAAAAACCACCTCATTAGGAGTGTGAAGGAGTGACATAAGATAGTAAACATACCCTGATTGCATCGAAGGAACGGGTTTTGAGTCCACAAGGAGCTTTTATGGTGTTCCCGTGCATGGGGTCACTAACCCAAGTGACAATCTGACCTGCTCTGCGGACTGCTCTAATCAGATGGGGAAGCTTCACTCTCATGTTCTCAGCTCCCATTCTTATAATTACTGTTATTCTTCCAGGCTTGTTCTGAGGATTCAGAATTTCAACGAGCCTAACTAGCTCATTTGGATCCATCTTATCACTCACCTGCATCACAAATGCCTTTAGCTGCTTTTTGTTTCTTAGCAAATACTTAATCATATCAAAGCCGAGCCCATTATTTCGAAATAGAAAGAGGTATTAAAAAAAAAAAAAAAATACAAAAACCATGCCAAATTTAAGATGATTTCATATATTAATACATGACTTTTAGTGAAATTATTGATCAATGCAAACAAAAAGAAGTTGGTTTTGTTCAGCATAACTAGGAATAGCAAACTGAAGAAATGAAATAAAAAACCAGAGAGTGATTTTTCAGAGAGAAATGAAATGTACTCAATCATACCTTGATGCCAAGTGGGTTGGTAACTCCTCTAAGGAACTCAACATGAGCTCCATCCAATTGCCGTGTGCGCTCCCCAACCCAAAGCATGTGAGCCGAGCAGTCATAATAAAGGCCGGAAGTTGAATCCTCCCTTGTAAGTGCCTGCTCATAAGGTAGAAGCAAACACTCGTGGGATGTCCAGAACTCTGTTGTGGTCATGACTGGGTGACCCACTGTGAGTCCAGCGGCAGCCATGAAACCTATGGCCTCATCAACTCGGTTAGCCAGCTCACGATACCTGTTATGACACACCAATAACAAGAAATAATTTAACATAAACTAAAACAAGAAAATTGCAGAAGCAAGTCAATAGGGTTATATTTAAATTATATTTAGTAGAAAACATACCTATCTCCTTGCTCACTGTGCTCAGTGAAATCAAGATTCCACTGGGTCACCCTCTGCATGGCAGCATAGCCTCCGGTAGCAAAAGCCCTGAGGAGGTTCAGTGTTGCCACTGATTGGGTGTAGGCCCTAATCATCCTATGGGGATCTGGAACTCTTGATTTCTCATCAAATGCATCTCCATTCACATTATCACCCCTGTAACTCGGCAGCTTCACCCCATCCTTCTCTTCAAATGGCTCTGATCTTGGCTTTGCAAATTGGCCCGCCATTCTTCCCACCTAAACAGTCACGCCCAAAATTTCAATCACTCAAAGTCAAAGCCAATTCGGATATTGATGAGTAGTCCTAAAACAACAAAAGGCTAAGAACTCCAATAACAATAGCTTCACAATGCCATCTTACTCATTTCTGATGAAACAACAATGAATGGATCTACTCTTGGTTTTAAAGACCACTTGACATTTTTTTTTACTCCAAATCAATCATATCCGTGATTACTAATTCGGTGTTATCTCATAAAATTTCTGAAATCTTAAGCAAAGATGAGCCATTAAATCGGAATAGACCAGTTTCAATCTCAAATTTGCAAATTGATCCACAACTGTATCCACCAAAAAATCAAACCCATGACTTCTGATCCCATCATACATAATGTTTAAAACCATTAGGATCTTGATCTCACAAATTGAACCACCATTCTTTACATTCAAATGATGATATCCACAATTTTTAAACATATAATCTGAATTTAACTGTGCAGAATTTCTCAAATCAACAATGAATCAAATAAAAAAATGAAAAACTGCTCTGCTGCTGTCCCCACATGTTGACCAACAATTCTACCAGCTTAAATAATCATTACCCACAATTTTCTAGTCAGTTTCAGTGTCATCGAACTGAAATTTTCAAATTGACAATGAACCAAATAAAAAGAATTTTAAAAAATATGCAATTTTACTCACAATTCCACCAACCTAAAAAATCAAGAAATTTCTAATCAGTCCAATTCTACCAACCATACATACGTTAGGACAGCCAGTTTCATTGTATTTGTCTATGTCAGGCATCTTGCACTTATCTGGAAAATTTTCGTCTGGAAAAATGGCCAATCCCACGCCCCTGCAATTTCACTCACAATTCCACCTACCTAAAGAACCAAGAAATTTCTAATCATGTGTTCTCTTAACATACGTGCATACATGTGTACGTATGTTACATGCATACATGTATACGTATGTTACATACATATATGTATACCCACAATCAGACACATGTATCAACAAATTTCCCAATTCACCAAATAATTCCAAAAGAAAAACCAATTTTAAGAGAACAAAGAGAAGAAAATATAATCCACAATTCAACCTAGCTAAACACCCGTTTGCAGAGGTCACAATGTTCAAATTTTACTTCCTGTTCGATTTTGTGTTCACATAATAAAACATATACATAACTCACCCATCCTCAAAACCACCAAAGAGATCATAAACAACATCCAATTAGAAAATGAGAAACAGAGAGAAGGAAAGTTTATGACCTTGATAACGGGCATTTGTCCACCAAACATGAGGACAACACTCATCTGAAGAAGCACCCGAAAGGTGTCCCGAATGTTGTTAGCATTGAATTCCTTAAAGCTCTCGGCGCAATCGCCTCCCTGCAAGAGAAAAGCATTTCCAAGAGCGGCCTGACCCAGCCGCTCTTCAAGACTCCGAGCCTCACCAGCGAAGACAATAGGCGGGAACGATTCTAAAGTTATGAGGACCGAGTGGAGCTCGGTCTGGTCAGGGTATTCGGGAAGCTGAAGGGCCTGTTTTGATTTCCAGCTATCAACGGTCCACTTACGGGGAGATGGGTTGGCGGTGGTCGTTGAATTGGGTGACTTCTTGGCAGAATGGTCGGCGGCGTGAGCGGCCGAGATGGGGTTGATAGGTCTTGGTTTAGGGTTAGAAATGGAGGGGAGGGGAGAGAGAAAAATGGGTCTGGAAGAAGGTGGGAAAGGCTGGGTTTTGAGAAGTGGATTAGAGGAGAGAGCCGAACTGCTGTTAGAGAGAGCCATTGTTCTTTCTTCTTCTCTTCTCTTTCTATATGGACGAAGTGAATGCTAAATAGAGATTTAGAGAGAGAGAGAGAGAGAGTGGAGGGAGAGGAAAGGGATCTGAAGCGAGAATTTATAACTGTTTTTTTTTGCCGGGGGAGCAACTACCCCCGGGCTTGAGGAGGGATGATGGTCGCGTGACCTCACGCTACAGTGAGTGTGACTGTGTAAATGAGTAAAAATTATTGAATGAACTATAGTAAGAGTTTCAACATTCAGATGATAAATTATATATACATATATGATATTTAATGTAAGTAAAATTTTATATCACAAATTTTATCACTTTTTGAATTTATAAAAAAATTATTTATTATAAATTTTAATAGAGTAATAAATTTTTTAAGACATCGTTATATTATATTAAATAATAATATAAAATAACAATTTCATCAATTAATTTCTCGCAAATGGAAAGTCATTGAAAATACCTAAAAGTTAGGTTAGTGATAGTGTTTTACATCATCACCTAACGAAGCAATTGACTAATTTCACTCACATTGGTTTATGTTTGGTAAAAACCCTTTTTATGTATTTTCAGATAATCAAAATAAAGTAGTTGAATCTAATTTTTTTTTTTTAAAAAAAAATTTATTCTTTTTTTTTTTTTTTTGTTGCTTCCACACAGGAGAGAGTAAAACCTATTGTAATAAATAATTATAGATACCTTAATCTTGTATCTAAAAATAAAAAATACATTATGTATTAATTTCTTTTACGTCACCCGTTTCCACTCTTACCTAATCTCTAGACATACTATAATAAATGCATATACATGTCTTAACCTTATAATAAGATTAAAAAAAAAATCATTACAAATAATCACTCATTTTATGTGTTCGAAAATACATAATTACTACTATTAAAAATAAAATCGGCAAAAAAGTTGGTGGCATGCTACACACACCTAGTTTTAGGAAAATTGTAAGGCACAAAGGTCGTGACAACTGCAATAACTGCCAAACAGCACAAAACTATGTTCTGAAGCTGAAATCCACATCAAAACGTGATAAGCAGTATACAACTACTGCCAAACGACCACTAAAACAACGTAAATCAAATTCTCTTCAGCAAGCAATAAACCATTTATCGGCCATCAAAATTAAATCAACCAGCACACCTATATTCTAGAGATATCGGTTATGGGTTCAAAGTCGCAGTCTCTGTTTTTTTTTTTTTTTGGCAAGAATGGTTGAAATAGGATCGTAACCAACCACTTGCTCCCCCTGGTCAATGCAATTGGAGTTTGTTGCGATAACCACAAAGAGCCCTCGTCAGAATGATGAGAGAGCTTGACAGTATGAAATCACAGAGCCTGTATCATATTGAATACATTGCGTGAATTTTGCGCCACATTTTGCAATCTCGCTTTAAGATGCTAAATCAACTTAGTCCATTATGAAAAACTAAAATTGTCCATATTTTGATTCAACCAGAACCGGATCTGCACAAGCTTTTAAAGATGCAGTGGGAATTCACCCCCACCATTCAATATTGACATCTATAACACCTGCCAAAACTGCTTCCACAGAGGCCACAACCCAAACATGCAGGTGGGAAGCATGACAGGGGCAAAGCATCATGACTTCGTCGCTTACCATTGAACTCTACTAACAACTCAATCCTCACACAAGTCACCACATTGACCAACTGTGACAAACCCCTCAATCTTCCGGAAAGATCTTTCATATGGGTGGGAAAGATGTTTACTAAGATGTTCATCTATCAAACTACCATAGGATTTGTCTAGAGTAAAGCTAACTTTCAGTAGTAGGGGCTGTATCGCATTGGCATTCTGAACCTGGGAACCTTCCTGCAATAGAGAAGGAATAAAAAAAAATCACTTTCACCATTTGGTCTCAAAAGTCGAGGCAAATAAAGAAACTGGTTGTGGTTGGGATTGAGGCATCTAAGTTGATCCATTATACAGTTAGAAGGCATAATAAACAAGCATTATTCCATACCCATATCCATATGGAGAGTAGAGATTAGGAGGCATATACGGGATCCTGGATCGGTGCCCCATAAGGGGGTTGGGACGCGGTGAATGGAACTGCTTCATCCCAGGAATGTTAGTTCTCTTAGCTGATACCTGCAATAATATTACAAAGGTATATCATTAAAGAAAATGAGTTGTGAAATGAAGCTCGTTATAATTTACAGCTTCATGATCATAAAGGTTTTTTTTTTTCATAAAAAAAAAATGAAGAAAAAGGTTTGTCTAACCTTTAATTGTCGGCCATGGAGTTCAGATTCATTCAGCAAGAGAGCCTCTTGAACAGCCTCCGGTTCCAGGAATTCCACATAAGCATAACCCTTTGGCTGGCCATACTTGGTAGTGCGTATAGTGACTCTATTCACTGTGCCACATGATTGAAAATGTAGCTGCACTTCCTCAGGGGTACATGAATAATCCACCTGCAGATCAAAGGTGTTATTTTTCACTCTACCTGATTCTTTTTGGCAATGGAAACTAATGCATCAAAATTTGAATGGCGGGCAAATTATCAAATGAACTATGTTTAGCTTTGTTAACAGCAGAAGAGATCAAAATGTTAAGAGGGGCCAGTTCAACCAGTCAATCTGGGCTGGTGTAGTGGTGTTCTATACCACGTCACATTAAAGGAAATAACCATATAAATTCTTCACATATATGCAAATTATCCACATACTTCAATATCAAATCCATGACCCTACTATTTCTAAGCAAACAATTATGGAAGGAAAACAGAAATAGGGCAGCGGTGAAAGACTGCTAATTAGGCAACAACTGATACTCAACAAGGATAAAACCTAGATTATTAAAAATCTTCATTTGAGATAGGAATTTGCAATTCTCATTGTTAAACCACAGAAAGGCAGCCTTTGATTACAAAAGCACATACAAGTGTTACAAAATATATGAATCATTTCATAACTTCTCTTGACAGAAAAAGTAATGGAAAGCCATGTAGGTTGATTACCTGCTATTCCCATATCAACACCCTTCAGCCCAAATAAAATTTTCTATAGGTGGAGCATGCACGTTACAGAACAAATGAGGGAAGAAAAGAGAGGAGAAAAAAGAAGTAACAGAAGTCCGAAGGTTGAATTTTCAAGAGACCAATCATCAACAAAGGGAACTTGCATGTCATTTCCTGAGGAACATTGTCTCATCCCAACAAACCTGACACTAGATCAATCAATAATGACAATACTGCACCTATTCTATCTCATGTCAACCACTTCATAAACCACGCCACTCATAATAAGGATACTCTATCACCTAAAATTGCCATTTAGTATTCAACTTGAATGCTAGAAAGCAACCAGAAAGAATTAGTTATCATTAACATATGGTATTACAAGAAGGGGGACCTCTGTGTAACAATACTTGTTTCTTCACTTTTACCCCTTCATGAATGCATGTACACTCAAAATTCAACCAACAGAAAAAATCTTTGAAGCCCTTATTTGTAACTTTTAGTGCTGTTATGCGTCAATGACTGGAGATCAGAATTATGTTAAATCTAATGCATATTTTGTAATATATTATATAACTACGAAAGACAAACAAGAGAGCATAACAGAGAAGAAATAAAAGGACCTTGTTTATCCTGAGCGAGGAAACAAAAACGATAATAGAGAGAGAGAGAGAGATCAAAGACCCTTCACCATAAAGAGCAAAATATCTAGATTTTCTTGGAGCATTAACCACCACCAACAGCAGCAATCTGGCTAATAAAACCAGCATGGAGCCATGGCTAGTCTCGCTCTTCAAAGGACATTATTCCTCCAAGTCTCAGTACAGGAATCTTGAATCGCATGCTTCTTCTTTCCAACTCGAGTTATATAAACAAACTCTTCACTTCATTCCCAAGATTTCTTCTTACCACTCCTCCATTTTACTTTTTTTATTTTTCAGCATAGTAGGAAGATTTTTGGCTCTCACTGATTTGTCCTTTCTTCCCTCTTTTCTTTTCCTCATTTCATAACCAATTTTTTATTTTTTTTCAAATTCTGGTCTTGTTCTCTCTCATTCATTTGTTTTTTCACTCGGAGAATTTTTTTAAATTTTCTCTCACTGTCTAACTACTATTTCTTTCTCCTCCTTTTTTTTTTTGGGTTAAATTACTAGCAAGGAGCTTTTTCTTTTTTCTTTTTCTAGCACTAAGAATATTTTACGTCAGAATGACTTCTCACCCCCAAAACTAGTCAATCAGAGAACTTGAAGAATGAAGCCTGACCCTGCGATGGTAGCCAAACATAAAGTCAAAGCAGAATTCTAAAACTAAAAAAAAATCCCACACGCTATTGATAAACTATAATACGATATAGGCCAAGGAAAAAAAATTAGCTCTTGAACCCAAATTCCAAACACACCGCAAAAATCATAAAAGAAACTATAACTGAAACAAGAAAAGAAGTGCGTGCCCACATATCTCAAACACACGGGCTAAAAAAAACACGATTTTGTAACAGACCTGCACAGTCTCATCATATCTGTCATGGGATGCATAAATTTTCTTCACAGTTTCATCGTTTCTGTCATGGAACATCTAAATTTTCTTTCTTTCATTTTTTTTTTGGGGGCAAGTGTTACGGGACCCAGAGATTTGGTCACGACATTCGACGCTGTTCTGTTGGCACTGATGGGAGCATTGCAAGGCCAGGCTAAGACAGTAATTTGGACCTTTTGAGTTTTGATACAAAAGGCAGATATATAACTATGTTATCCTCCCCATAAATGCTGCCGTTAGCAGCCAAAACAAAGAGCCACAAGGAAAATATGGTCTAGTGGTCAAGGGAAGCTGGCCTTCCTAGGCCAAGAATCTGCCAAGACCTTTGTCATACCACACGTATGTGGACACTGGAGCCAAGGATGAGTATTCAAAAAGACTAATTTTATATAGGATCTCTCGGCAAAAGTTCAAAAGCAGTTCACCATCCTCCATTAAGCAAGTCTCTAACGGAGTCGAGGGATATGTTCCTGTCCTAAACGGAGGAGACAAGGAGTGAAATTTCCACATAAAAAGAAGAGTAAAGATACTGATAAAACTGAAAAAATTATACATTTCCACATTTTGAACATAATAGTTCGAAGGAAAAAAAAAAAAGAACAAAGGAAAATTAATTGTCTATCAAAAGGTGGACTTCATTCAGAACTGTTTGAAGTGTCACTGCTGCTGTTGACTTCTGCTTTCTTCTATGTTGCATTTTCTAATTTTTGCCAATTGTAGCTGTCTACAATTTGAACCTACCCATAACTACCTTTTACCAACAGGTCCGATGCCAACTCCATCACCCTTAAAACTTCATCTCAAAACCCTTTTATTCCTTAAACAATCCACCTTTTTGCCTGGCTAGAATTCACTAGTGACAATTACATGAAAACTTATACAAAAGGAAGGATGCATGACCTCTGAAATCTGCACAATGACGGAGCAATTATACTAACACATACAATATTTATAGAAAGGATCGCAATCTAAGAAGCTTTTTTTCTTTGGTAAATAACAATCTAAGATTTGAACTTTACTATGTTAATATTTGTCTCAAAGGATAAATATAACTTAAAATTGAGTTTCTCATTTTAGAATAAGAGAAATGGTGAAAAAAATTATGGAAATAAAATCAAGACGTTTTTCCTTATGAGACCTGCTATATTCATGTGGTTTAACGGGCTGCAACAAAACTCAAAATGTAAGACACTGATTTTTTTGTACTTGTCCTTTTTTGTACTTAGCCAAAAGTTGTAATCAACTTATTTTTTCTTAAAAAACTACCAACAAGCTCTAACTTGGCTGGTATCTCCTCCATCTCCCCATATGGGAGGTTGAGAGTTCAAGTCTACTTGGCAGTGAAGTATCTGTGTGTGTGAGAGAGAGATTTACTTATCAAAAACGAAAAAACAAAACAAAAATCTTAAAAGAGTGAACCTAATTTACCAATAAGATGGCAGCTTTACGCCCTTACCGTACTCACAGACCAATTTAAAGATTCAGACATAAAAGCCTAGGCCTTGAAAACCTAGGCCCCATATAAGGTGCCTATTTTTATATCTCACAAACGCATTGCAATTCTTGAATACACTTCCAATGCCTAAAAAAGCACTTCCATTGACACACACAGCAAATCAATGTTAATAAGGACAGTTTTAAAATCGTAAAATTTGAGCCCCAAAGGGTGCTTCCCCTGAAAATATTATATGTCAGCACCTCCTGATATACACAAATTCCAGATTTACAAAATAATAATTTTTTTATCGGTAAATAAGTTGTATTATAAACAACAAGCCCGAGCAGGGCAACCCATAGTTACAAAAAGGAAGAACTAAAAAAAAGATCCCACCAAAAAATCAATTAAACTATGTAAATACAACGGAAATTTATTAGAGTTCAAAAAATAATAATAAACAAATAAAGAAGGGGCATTTTTTTTTAGATCAGTAACAAATAAAGAAGGGACATGATAATAGCATAGAGTGGAATATTAATTATTGTTAAATTATCTTATGATTTAACATGTGAAATAAGCACAATGGGATAACCATATTTCAGCCAATAAAATTTTTGCTCTTCATAAAATTGGCGAGAGATAGAGAGAACATTTTGGACATTGTATTAAAATCAAGAATTGTTCCAAGTTTTTCGTCAAAGAATAAAAAACCCAAACTGTCTGATAAATAGTTCAATAATGCTCCAAACACATACCCAAAGTTTTCATGACTAACACCCCGAAGAAAAATCCAAATCATTCGAATGACATAAATCCCAAGTCCCAGACTTTTCACACTCATTTCAACCATGTAATGCATGTTTGGACAAGGATGCATGTAATTATGTAAAACATAAATACATTCGTTTGTGTGTGTGTGTAACGTGTATACAATCTAATCCTCTGCGATACATGCATCAATTATGCAATAAATTATTTTTCCAATTAAGCCATACATGTTGCCAATTCTTACAATTGCAAGTACTTTCAAAAATTCTTATAATTGAAAGTACTTTCAAATAAAAGGTATAACCATAGTTGTCAAAACATTTATCGAAAGCCATATCATTTTTTAAAAAAATGCATATCGTATCGTGTATCGTAGATACGTGTAATTTTTTTAAAAATACATATACATATATATATATATGAATATATAATGTTTAAAATGATATAAATAATATTTCAATTTACTTGTCAATTGTCAGAGAAATTAGATATATAAATTATTATTATTCATCCAATTATTAAAAATCAAAGTGGTACCAACTACCAAGCTAATTGTCTTGTTTTTCAAATATATTGTATCATGTTATATATAATATTATATTTATACCGCATATAAAATGTGTATAAAATAATATAATTACATTTTAACTCACTTATAAAAAAAAACTTAAATTTCATATAATACAAGAATCAATATAAACATAGTTGTTAGTATAGTACGATACGTTTCGATACAGTAGAAAAACAAGATATTGTGGTATTTTGTATCGTTTTGCACCATATTGTACGATATAGTTCCGATACGAAACATGCAAAAATAAAAAATGGCATTTTTTTTATTTTTTGCGTTTTGGCTCAGAGAAAAACTATGTCGTGTTGGCTTAGTAGAAAAGCTATTATGCTTCCTCACTTGCACTGAACGATCATGCTCTCCAACTCTGTCATTGACCCATCAAACTCTAAGTCTCTATTCTAGCAGTGTTTGCATTATGTAACTTGTACAAATTTCTTTGTGGGTTTCATTCTATTTGTACTTTATATATATATTTTTTTGTTATAATTTATAAAATATGTCTTACCAAAAAGAAATTTTTATTCTAAAAAAATGAAATTTTATTATTGTCTAATTGGAACTTGTAGTATTTAATATTTATAATTTCTTATTTTTTGTATTGTATGGACTATGGAGTATGAAGTATGAATTATGGAATTTAAGCTGAATTTTTATTTTTATAAAGGAGTTGAAATGTTATTATATCATTTTTAACAATGTGTATTTATATATTAATATGTCTATATATTTATAAATATATTTTAAAAATTGTGCATATCTTACTGTACACATTTTTTGAAAAACGATATGCCTTCCGATACACATTTCGACAACCTTGTTTATAAATACTACCAGTTTCAATCAATATTTACAAATCGATGCCGTTTAACCTGATTGCTCGCATCACTTGTATTGTACAAATTGAAACATATAGTAAGATACATATCGCGTATCATAAGATACAGCGCAAAAAGATACAACTATAAGATATATATCATTTTATGTCCATATCGAAATGTATCGTAAGATACTAACAACTACGGATATAACAATATAACATTTCCCTTTAGAACCTAAAAAAAAAAAAAACTATTGAAATAACATAAATTATAGGTTTGGTTTCAGCTTATGCAGGTTTAGCTTTGAGAAATACTCAAAAGTCTATAAAAATGGAAAATAACTCCATATCAATTGTGGAGTTATTTTGGGGCCACGAGAAAAATTTTTAAAAATGTGAACTGGAAAAAAAAAATTTACGTTTTCAATCATAACCAAACACAGCCTCAGTCTCTAGAGGGCTTAGGGGTAAAGGACTTGAGAATCTTCAATACAGCTCTTCTAAAAAAATGGTTATGGAAATTTGGGGATAGTGACAAAGATCTCTAGAAGGAGATCATTGTGTCTAAGTATAGGTGTGATACTGGCTAGTGTTCGGGCAGTGTAGATGGGCCAATGGGCTGTGGTCTATGGGGTTACATCAGAAGAAAGTGGAGACATCAGAAGAAAGTGGAGACCTTTTAAGGAAAGATGCAGGTTTGTCATAGGCAAGGGTGACCGGGTGAAATTTTGGGATGATGTGTGGAGTGGGGCTATGCCGCTGAAGATGAAATTCCCCAGGCTATACAGTTTGGCTACCAACAAGTCGGCTTGGGTTAGCGAGTATGTGGTGAGCGCTGGGAATACGTTTGTTTGAACTCCATCTTTTAGAAGAGATTTTTATGATTGGAAGCTTGAGGAGGTGGACTCATTTCTTAGTCACATCTACAATTTTCCGAGCAGTGGAAGGAAAGAGAAGATAAGAGGATTTGGATTCCGGATAAGTCTTCCTTTTCTGTGAGTTCTTTTTACAAGAGTTTGTTTGCTTCCGCAGGCATTCTCTTTCCTTGGAAAGCTCACTTGGCTTTCAAAAGCCCCTCTCAAAGCTTTCCTTCTTTGCTTGAGAAGATTCTTGGAAGGCCATTTTAACCAGCAGAAAATCATGATGAAGAGAGGTTTTCTGATGGTCAGTAGACGCTACTTTTGTAAGAATGACGAAGAAAGAGTGGATTCACGCTCTCATTCACTATCATGTCCCCTAGAGCTGCTGGAACCTAGTTCTCACCATGTTTGGATTCTCACGGAGTCATGTCAGGCTCCTTCAAAGATCTTTTGTTAGCATGAGAAGGTTTGCATCCTTCCTAAAGAAATTAAAAAAATCTGGAGACAGACCCCCATCTAGCCTCTTATGGTGCATTTGGAAAGAAAGAAACAATCGTGTCTTTGAAGATAGGGAGCTTCCCATTCCCTATTTTAAATATGCTTTTTTGCGTTTATTATTTTTTTTAGACCAAAGAGGCTTTTCCTGTAAATGTTTCTTCTTTTGTTGACTTTTTGGAGATCTTTAAGACCGATTTAAATCTTTTTGGGGTTTTTGCCCTTCGCCCTTCTTGGGTTTCTTATATATACTTCTTACTTATAAAAAAAAAAAAAACCACCTACTTCCATGTCGATAAGTATACAACACTTTGCTATTAAAACAACCAGCATGAAATTCAAGGCGACAATCCCAATGGTGGATATACAAATATCTGGTTGAAGTTAAAAGTACAATTCAAGTAAATGGTGGCATACTAATTTGTTGTACCGCTGTCAGAACTCCATAACCATAACAGCCCCATTCATTAGCTATCATGGAAATAATTTGCAAAAAAAACACTAAAAAACTAGCTGCACTTCTAATAATTCTGCTACATGTATATGATATGCGATAAAAAAAAAAATAGAATTCTGCAAGTGCAGGTCATAAACGAAGTATGGTAAAGAGGACTCACATTGCCAACAAACACTGATCGAGAATCAACTTCCTCCTTTGTTGCTTGAGTAACAGCTGCAGTAGCAGGATCTGGGTTGGAAATAAAATAAGTGGGAGAGAAGTGCAGAAGATATATCTACATTTATATAAATGTCAATCCATCTATTATTATTATTGATATTATTACTATTACTACTGATCAAAAAAATATATATATTATTACTATTACTACTGCTGCTGCTGCTACTAAGAAATAAAAAGAAGCATCATACAAACGCTCATAAAGATAAATAGAAGAAATAATAACTACCTTATCCTCAACATCATCTGAATTTAATTAACAAATATAGTTCTTATAAAGTGATAATCTATATTTTAATCTTATCAGTGACAGTGAGTGTATCAAACCCCACTTAAGTCCAAACTCCAAAGAGTTGTTGAAAATTCAATTTAGGATGGAGTCAAGGCGAGATTCTATATCAATAAGATCAAGTTAGATAGCACTTGATTATCTTAGTGGTTTAGCTATCAGAAAGGTAAAAGTAAAGGAAATAGAGTGCACCAAAATGCAGGTTGAGGTGGAAGCTTCAATGTCCTAACATCAATTGCCATACTCATCTTAATAGAAATTCCTTCAAAATGAAAAATTTGAATTCAGCTGGGATAAAATAAAAGATTGACTAATGCAAGGCACATGCAAGTGAATCTAAGCCATGTGCAGCCAACAGATCCTTAAAATCAAATTAGCACTGCCCCATTCAAGCCTAACCCAGTACCACTACCATCCCTAACAGCCGGTGAATAGAACACACATGCTACTAATTTAGGATAATCCTTCGAGCCAGAAAAATTAGCACATCACATTAAAAATCCATGGTAGACTGGTAGTATATGGTTGTATAAGATCCATCTCCTGACTCCTAAGTCCAGAGTATACACTTCCAAATATAACAACTTCCTTTTATAAGAACAATTATAATAACCTAAAAACTTAATTGCACCATCCACATTCCTCTGTAAAGCATACAACAAGACCTATACTGGGAGCAGATAGTACTTTAAAGACCACTGTACCCAATCTAAACAGGCAGCACACCCCATCTATTGCTTCCTGCCCCAGCATTTAATCTTTGAATACATAAAATAAAATTAAAAAAAGTGATGAGCCACTTTGGTAAATATGCAGGTTTAATGGCTTTTATACATCGGTCAAATAGAAAATATTTAATTTATTGCATAAATATGCAAACCCAAAACATTTTGGAAAAAAATAACTCCACTATTGAAAATAATAATAGCAAAAATAAAATAAAAAGAAAATAAATAAAGGCACCATAAGTTGACATACCCAAAAATATCAGAAATTACAACCATAGGGGACATTTTAGGGGGCTTATGGATCATCGTACTGTTAATTTTAGAAAAAATCGATGCTGTCTTTTAAGCTTATAATTAAATTTAAGAATATAGAATTTTTGTGTATAAATATATTCAATCGTTTCTTCTTCTCATTCTAGGTTAAAATTTTCAGTTAGCAGAGACAATAACATATGATTATATGTATTTGACGCGTCTATATATTTTATATTTTATTGAACAAAAGCAACAGATAAACACTAGATAAATATGATAAAAACCACAGATTTTGAAAACACTAAAAAAACGATTGAGACGAAGACCGACCTTGAACGGCACCAATTTCGTTCTCAACCTTGGCCTGCATCTCCCGCAGAGCGGCCGCTTCTTCCTCCATCTCCTTCAACCGCGTCTTCATGTCATCCACTTCCTGCAAGTTCCAAGAGAAAATAGAAAATTAGGGTTACAGAAGCACACTAAGAGAGATAGTAGAGGGAGACAAAAACAAAAAAGCGAAACCATGAGAGCTCCATCTTCTGCCCCGGCCATATCGAGGTCGCCTTCCATCTCTCCGTCCGGATAAGCACCACGAACGAGCAATGCCAACATATCATGTGGTGTGTGAAGACGCGGGGGTAATTTCGTAAATTAAAAAGGATAAAACCTACGACTACAATGACTTTTTTTTATTTTAATTTTAAGGTTTTTACATTTCTACGTATGTTTATATCTTTTTTAAAATTACATTTCTACGTATCTTATTTCACAATTTAAAAATTATTATTTTTTATTAATTTTTTTTAAAAAGATAAAATTATCATTTTTATAAAAAAATATTTATATTTTCTAATTTTAACTAATCTTATTAATTTTTTCATTTTCAAATAAATTTAAGATTTTTAAATAAATATTAATTAAAATCTTAAATTTATTTTTATATAAAATAAAATTAATTTATTTATCTTAAGTTTATTTTTATATAAAATAAAAAATATATATTTAAAAAAAAATTCTAAATAAATATTTATAAGCTAAGGTTCAAGAAAAAATCGTGTAACTCTAAAATAATAATTGTAATTTTATATGGTATGAGCCCAAATTCAATAATGTTAGTGATGTAGTTACTTTATATATTTTATTTTTGATCAAGTCATCGATCTATCACAACCAAAGAAAAAGAAAATTTGGATTGAAGCTATGTACATAACACAATGAAGCCCGATTGAAACACCAAATTGAAGTTTTGTTCGTCCAGATTGAAGGTCGTTCCAAATAGATCTCATCATGCAACAAAGTGGTGAGTAATAAACTATGAATCAATTGTGATTTCTATGAAAATTGATTAAAAAATCCACTGATCTCGTGGTTGCCGCAAATCAAATTAAACAGATTTCAAAAAATATGATTGATAACAATTATACTGACCTTCTCTAAATTTCTAAGATTACATTGACCTACTATAATTTATTGAAGAAATTTCAAATACCTGATCTAATTAATTTTTTTTTAAATAACAAAATTATCTTATTTATTTATTTATTTTCATATTTTTACTTTTGACCAACTTTCTAAGTTTTTTTAAAGAATTTATTTGTTTTATATAAAAAATTTAAGTTAAATAACTTATTTTTATTTTATATAAAAATATATTTAAGATTTTAATCAATATTTACTTAATGAAAAAAATAAAAAAAAATAATCAAAATTAAAAAAAATGTAAGAAAAAAAAAAAAAGACGTTTTTATCATTTTATAAAAGAAATTGATTGGAAGAAATATTTTATATTTGTCAAGTAAAATATAAGAAGTGAATATAATTATCATAAACTTAAGAAGATATAAATGATTTACTCATAATATTAATCAAAGAACAAACTCCATGTACTTTACCCATGATTTTATTCAAAGAACAAAGTACATTTACAACATTATTGCGCAGCAACATTATATATATATTGGAATTTTTGATATTACAAACTTGCTTCATGTAATGGTGTACTAGTGGGATTCACCATCACTTGTTTTGTGTGCTTTGATGGCACAGACATGAAAGCTCTAATAGCAGGCTTGGCTTTCTGAACAATCTTGATAATAGCTAAGAAAAGGCACCGATACAGAATCACCATCCCTAACAAGATGGCAAGATTAACCCACTTAGAATAACCCATTTCCACTTGCCAAACATTTCTCAGAATATCATCGCCATGGATGACGACCGGCCCTCCGTCTTGATTATTCGGAAACGTCAATCCTTCAAACTCATTTTTGAACAATCCTTGGAATGCATACTTGTGAAAGGAAATGTAGTATAATGGGCATCTCCAGAATGGTTTTGGAAGATCATTTGGTAACCTAAAAAACCCACCTCCTAACATCATCAACCCTTGTAATCCTGCACCAGTTATTATACCCATAAGGAAATTGGGAACGATACTTGCAACGATCATCATCAGGCTTTCAACCAGCATCATACAGAAGAAAAGCACTGTAACAAAATACATCAGATGTCCATATCCTCTCTGAAGTCCAGTAGGAAAATAACTGATTATCCCGGGAACTAGTGAAATCAGTAACAAGTAGGGAAATGAAGAAAGTGTATTGCCGATGATAAATACAGTATCGCCGTAGTGCCCGTTTAGCCTTTCACGTTCATAGACCTGGATTTTTGAAGTGATAGTCACACCGAATAAACAAAAATGGCCCGTGCAGTTCCTCATCAATTCAAATATATATATATATATATATGAGATGATGAAATTGGAAGATCAAGATATATGAGTTATACCTTCATGTCTTCCACAAATGAAGGAAATCCACCAATGGTCATGAAAGTTAACACTGAAACAATGAACATGATCATTGAACCTCTGGCCTGAAATAATTGAAACCTTTTTTAATCTGCAATAATGATGAAATTAAAATATTTTGTTCTGATTTTAAATTTAAGCATTCTCTTCCATTTTTACCTGAATTGAACTGTAACTTGAGCCAATATCAAAGAAGATGGTGCCCAAACTGAAAGCCATTATAACATAAATAGCTCCACGCAACCAATAGTAGCCAAGATCACGATACATGTTCACAGAAGATCTTCTTGTCAGAACAAAGCATTGGGCAAGGAAGCTGGCATGGCTTCTCTTATTTTCTAGTGCTCCACCTTCCTGAAATACGCACAAATAATAATGTAATAGTGGCATATTCTATATAATTGTAAGAAATATTAATGGTTCTTTGTTTTAAAGTAGGACTCAAATTTGCCACATTGTTCTCTATAAATTTTTTGTTTATTTGGCACTACACTATTATATACAATATCATGAAAAAAAAGCATATTTTTTTCTAACCAATAAAAAAAAATTGAATATATTTGAGTACTTTAAAGGACCATGATTTTCTCAATGTGGTTTTGAATTTGCTATTAAATAAATAAACAATAAATGATATAGCATGCATCCAAATTTTAAGATATCTTGAGAGATTAATAGGATCCATAAGTAATGCAGATGACTCATGTCCAAAATCTAAAATTAAGTTTCGTACTTTTTAAAAAAAAAAATTCTTAATTTTAACCAACTGGACTAACACGGTTGGTTATCCAAGCCCTCGTCCACTTTCAAATGAGAGGTTATAAGTTCAGGTTTCACTTCCCGTATTACGGAAATGTGATTATGATGTTCACAGTAATTATACTATTCAGTTGATGTATTAATTGTAATACATGAATTTTAACATACCGCTTTCATAAAAAAATTTAAAATTTTTTACCACATCCTTTAATTTTCATAAACATTTTTTTAAAAACAAATATTACACACAACACAATTTATTTTTAAATTTCAGTGGGGTCAATTGAGCCCACTGATTCATATGCAATTCTGCCCATGTCACGATATGAATGCATGCATGTCACGTATACGTATACATATTCATTCAATTTTTTAAAAAAATTAAAGAATAATATTAATATGGCAGAAAAATAATTTCAAAAATAAAATATTTTTTAATAGATAGTTATCAAAATTATTTTTACCTTTCACATTTTGATTTTAAATAAAAACTAAAAAACTAAGAAATAACCTGTTTAATTATTAAAAGAACCATATAAGACCCTAAGCAAATGAAAATTAATTCTTATTAAAAGCACCTTTTTACATATTAATTCAGCAACTTGTCTTTGAACTTCTTGGTAACTACTTGATGACTTGTATGACTTGATAAGAATGTCAATCACTTCCTCTGTGGTTTTCTTTCCAGCTGAACCTTGTTCAATGTCCTGTTGACAATAGTAGAAACTTTTTTAGAATTCTAGGTGTAAATCTAAGACCATGCAAAATTTTCCAAGAAAATATATATTTATATATATATATATGATACCTCATCAAAATCTTTGTTTATTGTTCCAAGGAAGTGATCAGATGGATTCTGAAGAGTTGGGCAAGGGAATCCATTCAATGCAAAAAACTACATGGAATTAAATACAAGTGTGGTTAGTTGTATTTGCTAATTAGACAACAATATATATATGGGTATATTACAGTGAACTCTGCTCAAGTTTATGATAATTATAAAGATTTTTTTTAAATTTTTTAAAATTACACTATTTTCCTTTACTCTTACCAAACAAATTACACATACTTCACATTCAATCCGTTTTTTCAAAATGATAAAAGTATCCCTTTATTTATTTTTATTTTTACTTTTTTCATTTTTTAATTTTGATAATTTTTTCACTTTTTAATTTTTAAATAAATATTGATAAAAACAATCTTTATCAAAAATAAAATGTAAGTTACTTAAAAGTTAAAAAAATTTAATCAAAATTAAAAACTATAAATAAAAAAAAAAAAACTCAAAAGGGGTATTTTTTCTATTTTGAAGAAAAATTAGACGGAAATGTGTAATTTTTTAATAAAAATAAAAGAAATATTATAATTTCAAAAACTTCATAAAAGACAATATAATTTTCAAAAAACTTAGGAGAGTTTATATATGTGTGTATCTTCAAAATTCATTTATTTACCTGGTTTGCTGCACTAGCAATGCCAAAATACACTATTCTACCGGAAGACAGAAGACAAAGATTGCGAAAAAGAGCAAAGACTTCACTGCTAGGTTGATGGATTGATGTGATGATAGTCCTTCCTTCTCGTTGATCAAGACGTGCTATTCTGCTCATTACATAATATGAAGCTGCACTATCAAGCCCACTAGTTGGTTCATCAAGGAAGAGAAGCTTTGGGCGAGTTAAGATCTCTATGCAAATGCTAACTCTCCTTTTTTGGCCACCACTGAGGCCTTTGGTGCCCCATCCTCCAATTCTTGTGTTCATACAAGCTTGCAACCCCATCTCCCTTATTGTCATCTCTGCTCTGTGTTTCTTCTCAGATTTTGACATGGAGTTTGGGAGTTGTAGTTGAGCAGAATAGTATACTGTTTCTCTAACAGTTAACGTCGAGATTAAAGTTTCATCTTGTGTCACATAAGCCTAATTAAGTTGATAAAAGCATAGGAAAAATTGTTAAAACAAAAAATAAGTACAAAATCATTTTGTTTTGTGTTTAAACTTCACAAATGATCAATCAAGAAAATATCTTTTAGTGTTTTGTCCTTACTGATGTTCCATATGCTAACGCCTGTTTGTGACCATTTACTAAAATATCACCAGACTGCTTTGTGTTCGAGCCTAATCTCCCTGCAATATGAAAATAAGTTAAACATAGCTATCATCACATGTTAATGGAGCAGGCCATGCCATTGCCATTAGATCCCTTTTTGTAGCATAGCTTCTTTATTTTTAGGAATCTAGCAGATTGTGCCTTGAACGGATCAACCAGACTAGTTTCTATCACAGTCATTTTGTACGAACTTATACTTACAGATATAAAAGTAAGTTACTATTTTTTTTTCCTTAAAAGAAACATGCCTATGATCACATGTTGAAGGAATAGGCCATGCCAAGAGCCCAAGAGATGCTATTGTAAACAGAAAAGTCTCCAATTATGTTTAAACTTAATTTATTAATTTTTTAACTCAATTTCGAATGAGCTTATAATTAAACTAAACTCGAATGACTTAATTTTTTATATAATATTAAACTATTTTTAGTTTAACGAGAAAAACTCAACAAATTAACAAATTTTAATATATATTTAAGTTTAGCTTATTTATTTTATAAATCAATCATAAATAAGTTTTTAATCAGGACGATCACAAACCCTAATTAGGGCTCTTGCAGATCTCATGTAAGCCGTTAAATCTTAGTGATAGTCTCGTGATAAGATGATAGCACGGGACTTTTTTCTCCCTATTTGTTTCATATTTAGTGTTACATATGTTAAACTGGTTAGATAACAACTAAAATCACCTGCTAAGGCATCAAGGAGTGTAGACTTGCCACAGCCAGAGGGACCCATTATAGCCAAGATCTCACCAGGCTTGGCATAACCAGTGAGTCCTTCAAGAATTGATCTGCTACTGCCTCTCCCATCAGCAACAGTCACCCACAAATCCTCCCATGTCAAGAAAACGCCATTGTCGCCCAAGCCTGCAACGTTTTCAATGGCAAGAGCATTTGTGTTTCTCTGGTTCGGCACTGACATAATTTCTACGTCTAGTGAGTTCCTGATCTCTGGATTAGTATGTGTGGCTCTGGTGTTGAAGTTCGTGAGTTCATAGTCACTCATATCAGCTTGGTTAGAGGGAGGAAGAGAAGCAATAGAGAGAGAGATATTGCTAGATTGGTTGGGGTAGTGTCAAGCTTGCGAGTATCTGGCAGTATATATAGACTTCAAGTGCATGCAGGTGAAGTATCAAAATAAGAAATATGTTCTATTTTAATAAAATAATAAAATTTTATAAACTAATTGTTTTGCATTTGATTTTGAGGTATATATATTATTATAATGTAATGAATTTCAATCCTTATATTAACCCACGTGATTAGTAAAATTAATAACCATATGTTATAGGCTTATTCAGTTGGATCTTAAATGACAAATTAACCATGTTGTTCAATGATCATCATTATGACCGATATATATATATATATATATATATATATAAAAGTTATGTATCTTCCATATATGACATTCTATAGTATTTTTGAATTCTACGTTTTGTAATTTTTAAAATTATCATACACTAGTTACAAATATAAGTGAAAATATAAATTAAAAATATCTAACATTTCATTATTATGACATCATCTTAAATAAAACAATTGAATTGCAGCTTGAGGTATAAATAAAGAAGTTGTTTATGATAAAGTTTTATTTATATTAAATACGTTAAATTATATTGACTTTTCTTAAAAATTTTAATAATTACACTGACCTTTTCTAATGTGTCTGAAGTTACATTAATATCTCATACTTTTTTTGAGAAACAATAAATACTCCTCTATGATTTTTTTTTTTCAAAATGACAAAATTACCTCTTTCAAGTTTTTTTTTTTTTTTTGTATTTTTTCAATTTTGACAAATATTTTTTAAAACTTTTATTTGAAATTGAAACAAAAAAAAATAGTCAAAATTGAAAAATGTAAAAAAAAAAAAAAAAAACATGAAAGGAGTAATTTTATCATATTTTAAAAAGAAATTAACTTAAGAAAATTATTTGTATTTTATCAAATAAATTAAAAATGATTAATGTAATTGTCAAAAATCTCATAAGAGATTGATATAATTTATCATATTTAAATTTCATTAATTTTTTGGTTGATAATCCTAAAATATTACATTTTGATTAATTAAAAAATTGTGATTTCTTTAGAATTTTTTTTTGTTTTTTATAAGTCATTATCCGACTTTTTAATTTGACTAATTTAAAGAACTAATCCTACCATCTAAAGAATTGACCGAGTAAATGATAGACAATATCTAAAAATTTTACCTCCCAAAATTACAAAAATCCAACAAATAACATTTTTTCTTGAAAACAATCCGAACCTGAAATATTTGAATTCGAACCTGCGAATCAATAAAATCTGAAAGCCAAGTGTCAATACTCAATAGTGGTGGATTAGAAATTGTGATTGAAAATGGACCAAAATGTGCTTCTGGGAGATCCATCAAAGTTAGGTTTTGTCAGCTGTTTGATATTAATGCATGAGGGAGCCCAAATCTATATCGTGCACATGGTCATCCAGTGCATTGATGGTATTATTGAGTGCTTGGCAGTTGAGGGTACTAAGAGGGTGTTTGATGGCACTTGAAATCAGCAATAAAAGAAGTCTCGAGTTTCAATTTTTTTTTTTTATGTTAGTTATTGATAATTAAAGTTTATAAAATAAATATATTGTTTTAGAAGAAAAAACTTAGTCTAATATGTATAAATTGATTCAAAATATTTTTTATTGATTTAACAATAATAATATATATATATAATATCAAATTATGTGTTTAAAAATATTATCAATAATATAATATTACATTATATAAGAAGGAAAATTTAGTAAAAAAATTGAGGAATATGATATCATTATTTAAAACATGTGTTTTTTCAACCAAAAATTAAGTGAGCATGTGAGAGTGGGCCAAAAGAGTAAGACATGTTTCTGCCTGTATATCATGTGGAGAGAAGAAGAAGAAAAAAGTATTTTTTCAAAAATTCTTTGCCTCAATTAGAAAAGAAGATTTATTTAAAACATGTCTTCTTATTATATTTAATATGAAAAATCTGAATTTTTGTCTGAAAACAAAAAAATTAATTAATTTTTTTTTTAAATTGGTCAAAGTTTTCGACTAAAAATTTTTGTTTTGTTTATTAAAATTCATTGAAATATGTCATTGGCATTGGTTCAATTGCCAACCTAATTATAGTTAAGTTAATTATACTGCCAACCAACTGGATAAGATAGCATTGATTGATCTTTCATTCTATTTATTAGTCTTAAATTTTGCTAGCAACTTACCATTTTCAGTAATTTTATTTTTAGTTACAATTTTATGTGCCGAAAAATAAAAAAATTATATTAACCTCTCCGGAATATACTGACAAATATACAAAATTCTCCTGTATTTTTTAAAATTATATTATACTTTTTTTTTGCATATTCTTAAAAATTACATATTCTCCTTGTCATATAATTGTCCAATAATCGTATAACGACAAATCATAAGAAAAAATATGATTTTTTTTTAAAAAGGCAATATTATCCTTAAAAATAATATAAATATTATTATGCCCTTATTATTCATGCACTATTCATTTTTATAATTAGTCTCAATTAATAATTGAATATATTTATATTATTTTAATAAATATTTAATCTTTAAATTAATGCATCCATAAATTGATCTTCTTATATTACCTACTATTTATTTATTTTGAAACTATTTTTTATATGGTATAATAAATAATAATAAATTTCAACACGAGGAGTAGCATAGATAACGAAATGATCTTTGTGAATTGTTCACTAAGATTTTATAAAAAAATACTGAAACATTAATGATTAATTAATGCAATTTAACATTCGTAACGAGCTTCTTCTTTTTTTCATTTACCAAGTTTATTAATTATAAGAAAGTTGATTGTACTTATGGTCATGGGCTGTAGAGATGAATTGTCATTCCGTTAGGAAAGGAATAGACATTCCTTAGGTTTTGTCAAGGAATGTTTATTCATGTACTAAGTGGAATAGCCATTTCGAACGGAATGAGCATTCTAACATGTTTAAGCATACCAAATGTGGGAATAGAACAGGGGCATGAATACTCATTCTATTCCTACTTCCATTCTTGCGTATCAAACGGGTCCTAATAAGTGAATCTTCAAACGGTTTTTGTTACCATAATCTCAGTAATTTTAATCAATATGAAGGTGAGTACGAGGATGTGACTTACCATTTTAAAACTTTTTCGTAGCTAAATATAATTTTATTTATGTCAATTTTATAATTTAATATATTATAATACAAAAATATCAAATTTTATTAATTTATTTTAATATTAAAATACTATTTTTTAATATAATAATTATTTTTTCTTAATAAAGAGCATGAACTCACTTTAATTTTCATTTAATATTTATTTGATATAATGAAATATTTTATAAATATTGTAAAATGAAATTATATATTTTTAATATTAAATATAACATTAAAAATAATATTACTATTTCTGGCAAGTCAAATGAAGAAATTTCTGCATGCGCAAAAGGCGGTAATGTAATATTTAAAAATTTTATTAAAAGTGTTAATTTTTATGAGTCAGTAATTTTATATAAACTGAATATTACATTATAATATAATATTATGTGATATCTAATTAATATAATATTATTAATTTATAAAAATAAATAATTTTATAAAATATAAAAATAAGACTAACATTACTCTTTTTTTAACTCTATCTCTCACCTCATCTACCTCTCACTGTCATTTAATTTTCTTCTCTCACCTCATGCCAGACGTTCTTCACTCTCCATTTAATTTTTGCCACATTGCCGCACCCTCACATGGCTTTTATTATATGTTTTATTTTTATTTTTTATTATAATTATTTTTAGTAATGTGTGTGTGTGTCTCTCTCTCTCTATATATATATATATGCATTATCATAAGTGTTTTATTAGAAGAAAAAAAAATATATAAAAAATTTATAAAGAGAAATTAAATTGATTATGACAGGAGGTTGTGTGGGGAGTAGAAAATTAAAAGATTAATTATACTTAGTATTTTGAATTTTGTCTCGATTTTAAATAAGATCTTAAATTATTAATTATTAAACTTTTGATTTTTAATTTTATTTCAATTAAAATTAATTTTAACAGGCATTTTAAATTCTTAACGATAGTCTTTTAAGCATTAAAATTATACGACCTTATTTGAAACTAATATAAAATTAAAGAGTCTAGTTTGAAATTTATATAAAATTATAAGATACTATTTTAAAAGTCATATAAAATTATATGATATTAAAATGTAATCAATTTGAAAAAGTCATTAATGATCATTTGAAATGAAAATTAAAAAATTAAGAGATTAAATTATTATAATTAATAATAAAGAATCTTATTTAAAATTAAGATAAAATTTTAAAATATAATTAACTCAAAATTAAAGGAAGTGAGGGAAAGATATCTGAGAGTAACTCCAACGCGGGGTGCCAAATCCATAACCGCCGAAATAACATTCCAAACTTAAAATTTTTCACTCCAATGGGGGTGGCATCTGCAGTTGCAAAATGGCACCCATTGGGGTGCCATTTTTTCAAATTTTAGAGAGAGAAAAGGGAGAGGTAACATTTGACGGTTGGAACCATTTCTATTTTGACTGTTACAATAGCTACCATTTTAACAAAAAATTCTATAAATATAGAAAATAACTTACCAAAGCCCACCAAAGCCCAGAAAATACAAGAGTTTTGTTATTTTTTAAATTAATCTTTTAATTAAATTATTTTTTATAATTTAAATTGATTTTTTTATTTTTAATTTATTTTTTAAGTTATGATTTTTTTGTTAATTTAGGATGATTTTATTTATTTAACTAATTTTTTTAATTTAGTTAATTGTTAGAATTTAAATTAATTTTTTAAATTAAAGAAATTTTTGTAATTTAATTAAAAAAATTAATTTAAATCAAATCGTTGTGAAAATTATATCCGTTAAAATTTAACTGTTAAGTTTAATTATAAAAAATATTAAAATAGCATCCTATTTTGACCCTATCATTAAAACAGATTTATAATTTTAAGATAACATAATACTATTTAAGATTATAAATAAATTTTTTGATACCTTAAAATGACAACTCCTTTCGAAATTACTCTGATATGATATAAGGTGAAACCGTAACAGACGATTTTTGATAAATGAGTGTGAGGAATGGAGGAGGAGTGAGAAAATAAAAACCATTGCCTTCCGTTTGTCAGAGTTAAGTGGCAAGTGGCGAGAATCTATTGGCACAAGGCACTACATGAGACTTACAGCGTGGTGTCTTTCGCGCACACAAAAATTTCTCAATCAAATGACATATTATTGGAATAGTTTTTTTTTACATCAATATTAAATTTTAAAGTTAACACATGAAATTGACATATGCAATGAAGTTGGCTCTTACTAGTACTTCTTATTGTGATTTCACAAGTTTTGGCTAATACATTTTTATTGGTATCTTAAGTGTAAATTTTAAATATATTTATCAGTTTTTAATATATTTTATTTATTTTCTAATTTATTTTAATTTTGGAATTTCATAAATAGATCATTTAGTTTCTATCTAATCATTTTTCTTAAAATGATAAATAATTAAATTTTAAATAAATATATTATAAATAAGAGCACAATACATGACCTTTTTAAATAAAAGAATAGAAAAATGAATCGTAATTTAGAATATTGATATGATTGGAATAAAAATGTGAAGAGATTAAAGGATGAATTTGAGAGAGATGAGTTAGTAAGTCCAGATGCTAAAAACAAGCTCCTCTCCTCTTTCAACTCACCACTCGCTCTCTTCCTTGTAGGTCAGTTCTATTATTAAACAAATAAAATAATTTTTTTAAGTTTCACTTAAAAATAAAGTTTTAAATTTTATGTATTTATAATATAATTTAATGATGGCGTTATTTGGGTTCCACCCAAATCCTTTTGCACTCCACAATGAATTGAAAGGACAAAAAAGTCCCTCTCCCCCATTTTCCTCTTAATCTCTGACCTCTTTGTCTGTTAACCATTTTTCTCCCTCCCTTTTTTCTCTAATAGTTCTCTATCTATAATGGCGGTCAATCTCATCTCTATCACCACCACCATGCCACCCCCCCCCCTCCCACCCTTTAGCCTCCGTCATTGATTCTCCCCGCCATCCTCCATCAACACCACAACAACCATCACTAACCTTTGGCCTCATCATCCATGTCAGTGGTTCATTTCCTTGACAAATGGGGTTGGGAACAGGGACGGAACCAATGCAGGCCCGGCGGTCAATTGTTCTCCTCAACTTTTTTTATTTGAATTTTTTTAAAAATAAATTCAAATATATCCCTTAAATTTTTATTGTTGCCCTTGAGTTTAAACTTTTTCACAATTAATTAACCTTACCAAGATTCAATATAACTCATCTTCATTTATTATTTTCAAAAAAGAGCTGTATACAATTAAAAAGTATTCCACTTATAATTATTTGACCCAACTACAACATACTTAAAAGGCTAAAACATAATTCTACTTTTAAAACTTTCTTCTACGCTTACACCAAGTCTACGAAAAAACCCTTTGCCCCAGTCTAACAAAGAGGTCTAATTCTAAGTTGTGATATTAATTTTACTCAAAATTGTAACATATTTGTATGTAAAATTGAAATATGATTTTAATTTTAGAGTTTTTTTTTTTTTAGTGTGATTTTATGATAAAATAATTGAAAAACAAAATAGGGTGTATTTTACTCCAAGTGAAAAAAGTTTTCCAATTGGATTAGTATAATGTTACGTATGATATATATATATATAAAACCAGCATGGAGCAACAATCTGGCTAATAAAACCACCACCAACAGCAACAATCTGGCTAATAAAACCACCACCAACAGCAACAATCTGGCTAATAAAACCAGCATGAAGCCATGGCTAGTCTCGCTCTTCAAATGACATCATTCCTCCAAGCTGATTGAGTCTCGGTACAGGAATCTTGAATCACATGCTTCTTCTTTCCATCTCGAGATATACAGACAAACTCTTCACTTCATTCCCAAGATTTCTTCTCTCGACTCCTTCATTTTATTTAGCTCTTAAACCCATATTCCACACACAACAAAAATCATAAAAGAAACTATAACTGAAACAAGAAAAGAAGTGCTTGCCCATATATCTCAAACTCAGAAGAAGAAAAAAAACACGATTTCCTAACAGACCTGCACAGTCTGATCGTATCCGTCATGGAAAGCATATATTTTCTTCATAGTTTCACCATTTCTGTCAAGGAGCATCTAAATTTCCTTTCTTTCATTTTTTTCGAGCAAAGTGTTATGGGACCCAAAGATCTGGTTACGACATTCAATGATGTTCTGTTGGCGCTAATGGGAGCTCGGCAAGGCCAGGCTAAGTCAGTAATTTGGACCTTGTGATACAAAAGGCAGATATATAACTATGTTTGCTGATCCTCCCCGTAAATGTTGCCGTCAGCAGCCAAAACGAAGAGCAACAAGGAAAATATGGGCTAGTGGTCAAGAGAAGCTGGCCTTCCTAGGCCAAGAAACTGACAGGCCTAATTGATGATATCATTTTCTGTTTTCGACAGTGGATACTCAAAATCTTTTCTTTGAGATATCAACAAAGAAGGGATTAGAAGATCACCGGTGGAAGTCCGGCGAAGAATCTTCCATCGGTCAAGTTAGTAGTTTGAACAAGGAACTACAGAGAGTGAGTATAAATTTTAGAGAAAAACGTACCTCTTCTGGTTGAGATCTTACTCCTTTTACAGATGTTGAATATTTTGTTGTTGAGATATTTCCAAGAAAGTAGGGATTTGATTCGATTCTTTTGACTTAGTCAATTACCGCATATTTCTGAATAATTTATTCTCCGTCTGTATACCTCAGTACTGAGTCATGAGATTTGGAGGTCATCCTTTCAAATTCGACTCAGCACTGAGCGATGAGGTCTAGATAGTATCCTTTTGAAATTCGATTCAGCATTGAGCAGTGAGGTCTGGACAGTATCCTTTTGGAATTCGACTCAGCACTGAGTGGTGAGGTTTGGACTGTATCCTTTTAGATTTCACTGCCAGATGTCACTCTTCCCTTGTGAACTGAGTTTGGGTACATCAGTTACTCCCCTCTCAAGCCTCATATCTCATGATCTGGGGCTAAGGTTCCGAGGTCCGAGCTTAATGCTCTGTTACCCATGGTTATGATCCGTCGATTCACTTTTCGAGGAGCCAAATTGATGAATCGCTTCGTAAAATGATCAGGCATTTATGAGATTTCATCATTTTAGAGTTTCAAGGACAATCATTGTTCAGATCTGTGTTTTGCCTTGGATTTGTAGAACGTATTTCATCTTTTCTAGTCTTTAGAAAACAATCCAAGTTTGAATACTTAGTAATATATAAAAGCTCTTTTAAAGGAAATAAATACTCAGAGCTTTAACATCCTTGAGCTAAAAAGCTTCGTGGATTTAGCATTTAGAACTGTAACATCCCGAGCTGAAAAGATTTCGTAGAATTTAAAGTTTTATATCATTTAAAGCTGTAACATCCAGAACTCAAAGGTTTCGTAAAATTTAAAGCTTTATGTCATTCAAAGCTATAACATCAAAAACTCAAAAGATTTTGTAGAATTTAAAGCTTATTTACTAATAATACTTCTTCAAGTGCTCTATTTGACCTTGTGTGTGAGGGGGGGGTTGCTCCTTTTTCTTAGCCAACTCTTTAGTTTCTTTTGAGGAAGACCTTACATCTTCCAATGTGATGTACTTTTGAGATTTTAGCAGTAGTTTAGACATGTTGGTTGGAAGACTCTTATAATGAGAGAATCCCTTAATCTTCCAAGAGAGAGACTGGAGGTTAGAGTTGTGACTAAAAATCATTCTTCATATTCTTCCACCCAACTAAGCTCCTTATTGAATCTCCCGATAGAATCCCTCAGAGATTCGCCCTTGTTCATATTCATTTTTATAATAAGCCTCAATTAATAATTGCTTATCTTTATATATTTAAGAAATATTTAATTTTTAAATTAATTCATCAATAAATTGATCTTTTTATATTACCTACTATTTATTTATTTTGAAACTATTTTTTATATGTGGTATTATATAAAAAAAAAATGATGATCAATCTACCTTCACCACTTCCAATAATTAAAGTTTCAACATCTCATTAAAAACAACAAATAAATTTCAACACGAGGAATAATACAAAGATTACATTGAAAAATGACCTTTGTAATGAAAAAATACTGAAGCATTAATTTTTCTATCCCACAATAGATCGGTTAATACAATTTGAAGTGCGTAATGAGCTTCTTTATCTTTAATTTGCTTTTGCAAATCAAGAAATTATTAGTATTATTTTGTTTCATCTACCACCAAATCAATATCGAGGTTAGGATTGATATGCGTTATCAAGTCATAAGATGTTACAAGCTGAAAATGAATGTAACAAATTATAACTTGAAGGTAAAAGGCAAGGGAAAGAATGGATGAAGAAATACCTTAATTAATTCTAAAGTGATTCAACCAAACGTAAATATTAATTTTTGAAGAAAAAATGGAAATTATTGAGAAAAGAACTCAGAATTCCCAAATAGGTGAATCTTCAAGCGATTTTAGTCACGATAATTTTAGTCAAAAGGTGAGAATAAAAGAGGTAACTTACCACCTTACAAGTACTTGTTATTGTGATTTCACAAGTTTGGGGCTAACACATTTTCCTTAGTTTTTTTCATGTATTTTTTAAAATATATTTATTAGTTTTGAATATATTTTATTTATTTTCTAATGTATTTTATTTTGCAATTTCATGAATAGATCATTTAGTTTCTATCTAAACATTTTTTTAAAAGAAAAAGAAAAGTGATAAATAATTGAATTTAAAATAAATATATTATAAACAATTACATTTTGGATAAAAATAAAAGCACAATATGTGATCTTTTCAAATAAAAGAACAGGAATTTGGAAAATGACCAGTAATTTAAAATATTGATATGAATGGAATAAAAATGTGAAGAGATTAAAAGACTGAATCCGAGAAAGATCGAAAAACAAGCTCTCACCTCCTACCAACCCACCACTTTTTCTCTTCCTTGCATGTCGGCTCTATCATTAAACAAACAAAATAATTATTTTAAGTCTCATTTATAAATAAGATTTTCAGATTTTATGTATTTATAGTATAAATTAAATTAGAATTTTAAGGTACAATAAAAGTCTTGAATAATTATTTTGTATTATTTATAAATAAGTATTTGTATTATGTAAAAATTTTATTATTAAAGTTGTTTTTAACATCTATATCTCTCTTCTTAAAATACTATTATAATTTTATATTTTATATATATATATATATATATGGGAAACAAATATAAAATGGTTTATATATTTATTAGAGCTTTATTTATATTAAAAGCTGAACTCTTATAATATAAATATTTTATCATTATTTCAAATCGTGTTTTTTTAACTTAAAATTTTGTTATTCCTTACGTTTCAAATGATGAAAAGAAACGTAAACTTAATAAATTCCTTCACCTCGTAAACTTAATAAAACTTTACTAAACAAGCAAGAAACTTGATTTTGAGAAGAAAAAAAAAGGTGCACTACAGCATATTTTAAAAAAAAAAAGATTACTTTCTCATGTGAAAGTATAACTAAGAGACTAGATTTTTTTTTTTTTTCTCAACAACTTGATTGGCAAGAACAACCATCTCAAATAAGACCCAATCAACTAATATGTTTTATCATCTTCCTTAGAACATACCATAAGAAAGAACAAGAAGTCTTTTCCATGAGAACAACTCAAAAGCAACAAGCCCTCCCTCGAAACATATAATATTCTTGTTCAAAACATTTCTTTTTATTTTATACTTAATACGAAAAATCTTAATTTTAACCTTTTAAATTATTTTTTTATTGAAAATAATAAACTTATGAAAATTTTGCCTTTTTTTTTTACTAAATGAACAAGAAATAAAGGGTAAATTACACTGATCTTTCATGAGACTTCTAAAAATTACACCGACTTCTCTTGAAATTTTTGAAATTATACTGAATTCTCCTGTTTTACCTAACAATATACAGATATTTTCTTCCAGTCAATTTTTTCTTCAAAATGATAAAAATACCTCTTTCATGTTTTTTTTTTCAATTTTTTAAATTTTGATCAATTTTTTCTCATTTTCTAAATAAATATTGATAAAATCTTTAAAATTATTTTCGTATAAAATAAAAATAATTAATTTACCTTAAATTTATTTTTAAATAAAATAACCTTTAAAAAAATTAGAAAAAATTAGTCAAAATTAAAAAATATAAAAATAAATAAATAAAAATGACGTTTATGTCATTTTGAAGCAAAAAATTAACTATAGGGAGGTATCTGTATATTATGGAGTAAAGTAAAACAAGTAAATATAATTTCAAAAACCTTAAAAACGATAAGTGTAATTATCAGTAATTTCAATAGAGATTAGTATAACTTACTTAAAAATAAATTATTTTTTTTCTGAATTTTGAATTGAATATTTTTTTGATTTGAATCTAAATTGAGTTGGGTCATATTTAATTGAAGTACACAATATCTGATAAGTGTAATTATCAGTAATCTCAAGAGAGGTTAGTATAACTTACTTAAAAATAAAAAATAAAAAATTTTATGAATTTTGAATTGAATATTTTTTTAATTTGAATCTAAATTGAGTTGGGTCATATTTAATTGAAGTACACAATACCTGATAAAAACTGTGGGACCATTTGGGTACTGGGTATTTATAGTTTATGTCACGTGCCTAATATATTATTGGAAGTGAAAAATACTAGATAAGATACACCAAAAAATAACTCTTGTCTCTTCAACTTTGGCTTCTCTATCAATGTCACCGTTCTATCCAGAGACAGAGAGACGAGACGCCAATTTCAGGTAACTTTCTTGTAATTTTCTTGTGTCTTTCTATATTTCTATTGTCTAATTTATCTGCTCAACCATTTAATTTCCTTTCTCTCAGTATTGCAAAACCAATTAATCTGTGTATAGAATGGTTGGTGCTAAACTAATTTCAAACAGTGAAGAGTGTAATGTTGATAGCAATACTAATTACTAATTATGCCTTTGCTTTTATTCTAATCCTTTTAAATTGGCTTTTATACATTCGATCAAATAGAAATTATATAATTTATTGCATAAATATGCAAACCCAAAACATTTTGGAAAAAAAAACCTTTGGATTGAAGCTTTGTTCTTAACACGATGAAGCCTAATTGAAACACCAAATTGCAGCTTTATTCATCACAATTGAATGTCGTGGAAACAGATCTTATCATGTAACAAAGTGGTGACGATGAAGAAATATTTTATATTTGTCAAAAAAAAATATGAAAAGTCAGTGTAATTATAATAAACTTAAAAAGATATAAATAATTTACTCATAATATTATTCAAAGAACAAACTACATGTAATTTGCCCATGATTTTATTCAAAGAACAAAGTACATTTACAACATTATTGCGTAGCAACATTATATATATATATATATATATATATTGGAAATTTTTATATTACAAACTTGCTTCATGTAACGGTGTACTTGTGGGCTTCACCATCACTTGTTTTGTGTGCTTTGATGGCACAGACATGAAAGCTCTAATAGCAGGCTTAGCTTTCTGAACAATCTTGATAATAGCTAAGAAAAGGCACCGATACAGAATCACCATCCCAAACAAGATGGCAAGATTAACCCACTTAGAATAATCCATTTCCACTTGCCAAACATTTCTCAGAATATCATCGCCATGGATGACGACCGGCCCTCCGACTTCATTATTCGGAAATGTCAATCCTTCAAACTCATTTTTGAACAATCCTTGGAATGCATACTTGTGAAAGGAAATGTAGTATAATGGGCATCTCCAGAATGGTTTTGGAAGATCATTTGGTAACCTAAAAAACCCACCTCCTAACATCATCAACCCTTGTAATCCTGCACCAGTTATTATACCCATAAGGTAATTGGAAACAATACTTGCAACGATCATCATCAGGCTTTCAACCAGCATCATACAGACGAAGAGCACTGCAACAAAATACATGAAGTGTCCATATCCTCTCTGAAGTCCAGTAGGAAAATAACTGATTGTCCCGGGAACTAGTGAAATCAGTAACAAGTATGGAAATGAAGAAAGTGTGTTGCCGATGACAAATACAGTATCGCCGTAGTGCCCGTTTAGCCTTTCACTTTCATAGACCTGGATTTTTGGAAAAAAAGTGCACGTTAGAATAATAATGGCATCGTGTTCAAAGAATTTGGATTTTTTTTTTATTTTTTGGTAATTGAGTATTTTATTACCAGAGGAACAAAGACAATTTGAAACTTTTTATTTAGGAAAATACTAGACATACATATCTTCTCACTCTTAAACATTATTGGGATAGAATGAATAAATCTCTCAGTCTTAAACATTGTTAGGACAATATGAATAAATTTGTAGATTTTGAAGCGTATTTAAATACACTTTTTTTATAACGTAATTTATTCTCACTCGGTAGAGTTTGTTGATGGGTTACTGACAAAGTCGTCTTCAGTATACAACAAAATCTTCGGTTTAAAAAACTGCAACCAGCAAAGTTGAAAGATTTCCTATAAAATCCTTTGATTATAATTTTTATTCTGAGAGAAAGTTTGATTATATTTTTTTTTCAATTCGTACTACGGTATTTATAGATACAGGAGTGTCTTTTCATAAAAATACATAACATTTTCAAATGAATTGTTTTTAAAAGAATTCACAACTATTTCATTCAATGTGTCTTTTGAAAAAGACACAACCTTTCTAAAATACCCATTGGACACACTTATTCATGAAACACCTATTCAATGCACCTATCCAATCACTTATTCATGAAACACCTATTCAATGCACTCATCCGATCATTTTTTAATATGGATCGTTAATCAGGCGATCAAAAAATGAAACACTTATTCAATTCACCCATCCGATCATCTTTTAATATGGACCGCTGATCAGGCAATCAAAAAATAAATCAATAAAAAATTGATTTGCCTTTGATGAATTTGCATTGCATGCGAAGACGTGCGCGAATTATTGCGCGTTGCGTTTCTATGGACCATAGCTCATTTGGGGTTGGTTCAACCTATGGGTCAACAAGGACTTTATAGAATCTAATTTAATAGAAGAAATAAGTTTTAATATATCAACATACAAAATAAATAACACAAAAATCGATGTGGGACAAAGTTAAAAACTATTATGCTATCAAACATAAGAGCTTAGGCTCAACAAACATAATTTATATAATAAGTTCCACCACCTTATATCTAGTAGTGAAAAAATAGGGCGAAAAATATCGGTTATATTTAAAATTTACATGTAAATTTCCTTCAAAATTTGAGAATAAAAAATGTTTTCCCTTTAAATATTCTACTCTAACTTCAAAAAAAAAAAAAAATCATTCCTAAAATTTTATCCAAAATTTTTTTAGTCCTATTAACTTTTTTTTTTTTCTGTCTCCACCCTTACTGGTAGGCCTGGGTAAGGTTTATCTATTTAAGAAAAAATTATTGAGTGAGACAGTTATTCTAAATTATTATCTAAATATGAAGTGACTGCCCATCATAAACTTTATCATCTATCTAGAATTTTAGATGAAAAAACTTCCTTATGATTTAGAAAAATTGCTAATGATTGAGAAAATCGTCATGTTAAACCAAATAATGATATGAAGTGATAGTGACACCAAATAAACAAAAATGGCCCGTCTGAGATGATGAAATTGGAAGATCAAGATATATGAGTTATACCTTCATGTCTTCCACAAATGAAGGAAATCCACCAATGGTCATGAGAGTTAACATTGAAACAATGAACATGATCATCGAACCTCTGGCCTGAAATAATTGAAACCTTTTTTAATCTGCAATAATGATGAAATTAAAAATATTTTGTTCTGATTTTAAATTTAAGCATTCTCTCTCATTTTTACCTGAATTGAACTGTAACTTGAGCCAATATCACAGAAGATGGTGCCCAAACTTAAAGCCATTGTAACATAAATAGCTCCACGCAACCAATAGTAGCCAAGATCACGATACATGTTCACAGAAGATCTTCTTGTCAGAACAAAGCATTGGGCAAGGAAGCTGGCATGGTTTCTCTTATTTCCTAGTGCTCTACCTTCCTGAAATACCCACAAATAATAATGTAATAGTGGCATATTATATATAATTGTAAGAAATATTAATGGTTCTTTGTTTTATAGTAGGACACAAATTTGCCACATTGTTCTCTATAAATTTTTTCTTTATGTAGCACTACACTATTATATACAATATCATGAAAAAAAACATTTTTTTCTATTTAATAATAAAAAAATTGAATATATTTGAGTACTTTAAAGGACCATGATCCTCTCAATGTGGTTTTGAATTTGTTATTAAATAAATAAACAATAAATGATGTAGCACGCATCCAAATTTTAAGATATCTTAAGAGAAATTAAGAGGATCCATAAGTAATGGAGATGACTCTTGTCCAAATTTAAAGAATAATTTTTGTACTTTTTTTAAAAAAAATTCTTAATTTTAACCAACTGGGCTAACCCGGTTGGCTCAAGCCCTCATCCTCTTTCAAATGAAAGGTTATAAGTTCAAGTTTCACTTCTCGTATTACGGAAATATGATTATGAAGTCACAATAATTATACTATTCAGTTGATGTATTAATTGTAATACATGCATTTTAACACACCGCTTTCATAAAAAAATTTAAAACTTTTGACCACATCCTTTAATTTTCATAAACATTTTTTAAAAACAAATATTACACACAACACAATTTATTTTTAAATTTCAGTGGGCTCAATTGAGCCCACTCACTCATATGCAGTTCCGCCATGTCACGACATGAATGCATGCGTGTCACGTTTATGTATACATATTCATTCAATTTTTTTTAAAAAAAAATTAAAGATTAATTTTAATATGGCAGAAAAATAATTTCAAAAATAAAATATTTTTTAACAGATAGTTATCAAAATTATTTTTACCTTTCACATTTTGATTTTAAATAAAAACTAAAAAACTAAGAAATAACCTGTTTAATTATTAAAAGAACCATATAAGACCCTAAGGAAATGAAAATTAATTCTTATTAAAAGCACCTTTTTACATATTAATTCAGCAACTTGTCTTTGAACTTCTTGGTAACTACTTGATGACTTGTATGACTTGATCAGAATGTCAATCACTTCCTCTGTGGTTTTCCTTCCAGCTGAACCTTGTTCAATGTCCTGTTGACAATAGTAGAAACTTTTTCAGAATTCTAGGTGTAAATTTAAGCCCATGCAAAATTTTCTAAGAAAATATATACATATATGATACCTCATCAAAATCTTTGTTTATTGTTCCAAGGAAGTGATCAGATGGATTCTGAAGAGTTGGGCAAGGGAATCCATTCAATGCGAAAAACTACATGGAATTAAATACAAGTGTGGTTAGTTGTATTTGCTAATTAGACAACAATATATATATATATATGGGTATATTACAGTGAACTCTGCTCAAGTTTCTGATAATTATAAAAGTCTCTTTTAAATTTTTTAACATTACACTATTTTCCTTTGCTTTTACCAAACAAATTACACATACTTCCCATTCAATCCATTTTTTCAAAATGATAAAAGTGTCCATTTATTTATTTATTTATTTACTTTTTTCATTTTTTAATTTTTATAATTTTTTTAAATTTTTAATTTTTAAATAAATATTGATTAAAACAATCTTTATCAAAAATAAAATATAAGTTACTTAAAATTTAAAAAAATTTAGTCAAAATTGAAAAACTATAAATAAAAAAAAACTCGAAAAGAGTATTTTTTTCTATTTTGAAGAAAAATTAGACGAAAATGTATAATTTGCTAGTAAAAATTAAAAAAAAATATATTATAATTTCGAAAACCTCGTAAAAGACAATATAATTTCCAGAAAACTTAGGGGAATAAACATATGCGTGTATCTTCAAAATTCATATATTTACCTGGTTTGCTGCAGTAGCAAGGCCAAAATACACTATTCTACCGGAAGACAGAAGACAAAGATTGTGAAAAAGAGCAAAGACTTCACTGCTAGGTTGATGGATTGATGTGATGATAGTCCTTCCTTCTCGTTGATCAAGACGTGCTATTCTGCTCATTACATAATATGAAGCTGCACTATCAAGCCCACTAGTTGGTTCATCAAGGAAGAGAAGCTTTGGGCGAGTTAAGATCTCTATGCAAATGCTAACTCTCCTTTTTTGGCCACCACTGAGGCCTTTGGTACCCCATCCTCCAATTCTTGTGTTCATACAAGCTTGCAAACCCATCTCCCTTATTGTCATCTCTGCTCTGTGTTTCTTCTCAGATTTTGACATGGAGTTTGGGAGTTGTAGTTGAGCAGAATAGTATACTGTTTCTCTAACAGTTAACGTCGAGATTAAAGTTTCATCTTGTGTCACATAAGCCTAATTAAGTTGATAAAAGCATAAGAAAAATTGTTAAAACAAAAAATAAGTACAAAATCATATTGTTTAGTATTTAAACTTTACAAATGATAAATCAAGAAAATATCTTTTAGTGTTTCGTCCTTACTGATGTTCCATATGCTAAGGCCTGTTTGTGACCATTTATTAAAATATCACCAGACTGCTTTGTATTCGAGCCTAATCTCCCTGCAATATGAAAATAAGTTAAACATAGCTATCATCACGTGTTAATGGATCGTAGGCCATGCCATTGCCAATAGATGCCCTTTTTGTAGCATAGTTTCTTTTTTTTAGGAATCTAGTCGTTTGTGCCTTGAACGGATCAACCAAACTAGTTTTTACCGTACCATAATCATTTTGTACAAACTTATACTTACACATATATAAAAGTAAGTTACTCTTTTTTTTTTTCTTATAAGAAACATGCCCTATGATCACATGTTGAAGGAATAGGCCATGCCAAGGGCCCAAGAGATGCTCTCGTAAAAAGAAAAGTCTCCAATTATGTTCAGACTTAATTTATTAATTTTTGGACTCAATTTTGAATAAGTCTCTAATTAAACTGAGCTTGAGTAACTTGATTTTTTATACAATATTATACTATTTTTAACTTAATGAGCTTCAAGATATATTTAAGTCTGACTTATTTATTTTGTAAGTTGATCTCAAACAAATTTTTAATCATGACAATCACAAACCCTAGTTAGGGCTCATGCATATCTCATAGAAGCCGTTAAATCTTAGTGAGAGTCTCGTAATAAGATGATAGCACGGGACTTTTTTTCCCCTATTTGTTGCATATTTACTGTTACATATGTTAAACTGGTTAGATAACAACTAAAATCACCTGCTAAGGCATCAAGAAGTGTAGACTTGCCACAGCCAGACGGACCCATTATAGCCAAGACCTCACCAGGTTTGGCATAACCAGTGAGTCCTTCAAGAATTGATCTGCTACTGCCTCTCCCATCAGCAACAGTCACCCACAAATCTTCCCATGTCAAGAAAACGCCATTGTCGCCCAAGCCTGCAACTTTTTCAATGGCAAGAGCATTTGTGTTTCTCTGGTTCGGCACTGACATAGTTTCTACGTCTAGTGAGTTCCTGATCTCTGGATTAGTATGTGTGGCTCTGGTGTTGAAGTTCGTGAGTTTATAGTCACTCATATCAGCTTGGTTAGAGCGAGGAAGAGAAATAATAGAGAGAGAGAGATATTGTTAGATTGGTTGGGGTAGTGTCAAGCTTGCGAGTATATGGCAGTACATATAGACTTCAAGTGCATGCAGGTGAAGTATCAAAATAAGAACTATGTTCTATTTTAATAAAATAACAAAATTTTATAAACTAATTGTTTTGCATTTGATTTTGAGGTATATATATTATTATAATGTAATGAATTTCAATCCTTATATTAACCCACATAATTAGTAAAATTAATAACCATATGTTATAGGCTTATCCAATTGGATCTTAAATGACGAACCATGGTTATTCAATGATCATCTTATGACCTATCTATATATATATATATATATATATATGAAAATGTTATGTATCTCTAATATGTGACATCTTATAGTATTTTTGAACTCTATATTATGTGATTTTTAAAATTATCATACACGAGTTACAATTTCACTATTATAATATATATCATCTTAAATAAAACAATTGAATGGCAGCTTGACATATAAATAAAGAACTTGTTTATGATAAGGTTTTATTTATACTAAATACAGTAAATTATATTTATTTTTCTTAAAATTTTTAACAATTACACTGACCTTCTCTAATATGTCTGAAGTTACATTAACATCTCATACTTTTTCTGACAAACAATAAAGACTCTTCTACAATTTTTTTTTCAAAATGACAAAATTACATCTTTCAAGTTTTTTTTTTTTTATTCAATTTTGACAAATATTTTTTAAAACTTTTATTTGAAATTGAAACAAAAAAATGGTCAAAATTGAAAAATGTAAAACAAAAAAAAAAAAAACATGAAAAGAGTAATTTTTATCATATTTTAGAAAGAAATTGATTGAAGAAAATTATTTGTATTGTATTAGATAAAATAAAAGTGATTAATGTAATTGTCGAAAATCTTATAAGAGATCCATGTAATTTATCATATTTAAATTTTATTTTTTGGTTATTACTTCAATGTGATAAATAATTGGATAATCCTAAAATATTACATTTTGATTAATTAAATAATTGTGATTTCTTTGGAATTTTTTTTTTTTGATAAGTTGTATCCTGATCTTTCAGTTCGACTAATTCAAAAGACTAATTTTATCATTTAAAATATTGACCGAATAAATGATAAATAGCAACTAAAAAATTTGCCTCCCAAAATTCCGATATCAAAATCCAACAAAAAAAAAAAAAAAAACACTTTTTCTTGAAAACAATCCGAAGATGAAATATTTGCTCCTTCAATGCGAAAATTCGAACCTGCAGATCAATAAAATCTGAAAGCGGAATGTCAATACTCAATAGTCAATAGTGATAGATTAGAAATTGTGATTGAAAATGGACACACGTCTTGGATCATAATGTGCTTCTGGGAGATCCATGAAAGTTAGGTTTTGTCAGCTGTTTGATATTAATGCTGAGGCAGCCCAAATCTATCTCGTCCACATGATCATCCAGTACATTGATGGTATTAATTGAGTGTTTGGCAGTCGAGGGTACTAAGTAGGCGTCTGATGAAACTTGGACTGAGCATCTTTGCAGGATGCACTAATTTGATGGAACTTGGGATGAGCCATCTTGCACTGATTTAAAATATTTTTTATTAATTTAATAATAAAAATATATATATAATATCAAATAATGTGTTTAAAAATATCATTAATAATATAATGTTACATTATATAAGGAGTAAAATTTAGTAAAAAAATTGAGGAATATGATATCATTATTTAAAACATGTGTTTTTTCAACCCAAAATTAAGTGAGCAAGTGAGAGTGGGCCAAAAGAGTAAGACATGTTTCTGTCTGTATTATCATATGGACAGAAGAAGAAAAAACAATAAAAGTACCTTTTCAAAAATCCTTTGCCTCGATTAGAAAAGAAAATTTATTTAAAACATGTCTTTTTATTATATTTAATATGAAAAATCTGAATTTTTGTCTGAAAATAAAAATAAAAAATTAATTTTTTTAAAAAAAAAATTGGTCAAAATTTTCGACTAAAAATTTTTGTTTTGTTTATTAAAATTCATTGAAATATGTCATTGGCAGTGGTTCAATTGCCAACCTAATAATAATTAAGTGAGTTCATATATAATTATAGAGTAATACTATCCTTATTTTAATATTTCATCAAAAAATTTATCTGTTGACGTGACTTTTTGGTGCTAGTGAATTCAGTTTCTTTATGCTAATAAATTCAACCTCTTGGTGCTAGTCATGTTAAGTAAGTTCAAGAGGCTTAATTGACTAGCACCCGCAAATACCAAAATACTTAATTGACTAACACCCGAACAATTACGTCAACAGATAAAAAAATTTGATAAAATTTTATAATAAGAATAGCATTACTCTATAATTAGATTATACAGTAATCTATGATATAAAAAATAATTGAAAGAATATCTCTTGTACCATTATACTGCCAACCAACTAGAGAAGATGGCATTGATTGATCTTTCATTCTATTTATTAGTCTTAAATTTTGCTAGCTACTTAAACAACAACAAAATAGAAACACTTTTTTTGGTAAGTGAAAATAAAAAACACTTTTTGGCTTATATTAATTTTATTTTTAGTTAGAATTTTATGCGCAGAAAAATAAAAAAATTATATTAATCTCTCCATAATGTACGGACAAATATACAAAATTCTCCTGTATTTTTTAAAATTATATTTTACTTTTTTTTTAAAAAAAAATACATATTATCCTTTCCATATAATTGTCCAACAATTGCATGTGTAATGACAATTATATCCATTTGTTACATTCATTTTCCGCTTATACCACAAATCATATCCATTCTTTCATATTTAATTTTTCAGCTTATAAGTGTTAATGCAATTTGAAGTACGTAATGAGCTTTTTTATCTTTAATTTGCTTTTGTAAATCAAGAAAGTATTAGTATTGTTTTGTTTCATCTACCACCAAATCAATATCAAGATTAGAATTGATATGTGTTATCGAGTCATGATGTTATAAAGCTGAAAATGAATGTAACAAATTATAACTTGAAGGTAAAAGGCAAGAGAAAGAATGGATGAAGAAAGACCTTAATTAATTCTAAAGTGATTCAATCCAACGTAAATGTTAATTTTTGAAGATAAAATGGAAATTATTGAGCAAAGAACTCAGAATTCCCAAATAGGTGAGAATAAAAGAAGTAACTTACCACCTTACTAGTACTTGTTATTGTGATTTCACAATATTTTTATTAGTTTTTTCATGTATTTTTTTAAATATATTTATTAGTTTTGAATATATTTCATTTTGCAATTTCATGAATAGATCATTTAGTTTCTATTTAAACATTTTTTTAAAAGAAAAAGAAAAGTGATAAATAATTGAATTTAAAATAAATATATTATAAAGAATTACATTTTGGATAAAAATAAAAGCACAATATGTGATCTTTTCAAATAAAAGAACAGGAATTTGGAAAATGAACAGTAATTTAAAATATTGATGTGAATGGAATAAAAATGTGAAGAGATTAAAAGATGAATCCGAGAAAAACGAAAAACAAGCTCTCACCTCCTACCAACCCACCACTTTTGTTAAATTACCAACTCAACTAAAAGTTTAAGCTATCAGAGAGATGGTGTAACTTTATTATTATATTCTCTAACACGCCCCCTCACGTGTGGTCAATTTGAACCTACACGTGTTAATTCAAATTTGGAGGCCCAACTCCCAATTAACTCGTCCTTAAAACCTAGGTGTTAAGGAAAGGTAGAGAGGGCCCTTATATATAGATTAGGGGAGTTAGAGACGGGCGATGTGGGACAATCCAACACGCCTCCTGGACCACATTGCCCGTCAGGTGAGAGTGAGCGCCCCCCATGCAGCTAGCCCTCTGGCTTGGCTCTGATACCATGTTAAATTACCAACTCATCTAAAAGCTTAAGCTATCAGAGAGAGGGTGTAACTTTATTATTATATTCTCTAACAACTTTTTCTCTTCCTTGCATGTCGGCTCTGCCATTAAACAAACAAAATAATTATTTTAAGTCTCATTTATAAATAAAGTTTCAAATTTTATGTATTTATAGTATAAATTAAATTAAAATTTTAAGAACAATAAAAGTCTAACTCTTAAATAAAAGTACTAAGTTTTATGTGTTTCAAATTAAAATTTTAAGATCAATAAAAATCTAACTATACAAAGAAGATCCATAAATGATCTACCAAACAAAATTCAATTCTATTACTATAAGTTTACATAAAAAGAACGTGAATAATTATTTTGTATTATTTAGTTTGTATTTTTGTAAATAAGTATTTGTATTATGTAAAAAAATTATTATTAAAGTTGTTTTTAACATCTATATCTCTCTTCTTAAAATACTATTATAATTTTATATTATATATATATATATATATATTGGAAACAAATCTAAAATGGTTTATATTTTATTAGAATTTTATTTATATTTAAATCTGAACTCTTATAATATAAATATTTTATCATTATTTCAAATTGTATTTTTTTATTAAAATTTTGTTATTCTTATGTTTCAAATGATGAAAAGAAAATAAAATACTTAATTTAAAATTATTATTTTATTTTAGATTCTAAATTATCTTGAGCCGACTCTACTCTCTAACGCTAATTCAAGGGGCTTTACTTTTTCTAGAAAACCTGCATCCTCCAGCCACATCTTTTCAAATTGGAAAGGGGATGGCCTTCTCTTTATACCTCCCCCCTCATCCTCTTGGCTAGGAGAATGGGGATATGGTCCAAGATGGGTTTAAGAAGTGCTTCCTGCAAGACGTTGAAAAAAATGCTCTTCCTCTGAACATTGCCTCCATTTTGAGGTAAATCCACCAACCATTTTCTCCTCACAAATTCAGAAAAACACCTCATGCTTGCTGCTTCTCGGCTGAGAATCTAAAACCACTGAAATCATCTCATTCGAATTAAAGAACTTGGAAAGGGTAAACAATGTAAAATGAATTCCTTCACCTCGTAAACTTAATAAAACTCTACTAAACAAGCAAGAAACTTGATTTTGAGAAGGAAAAAAAAGTGCACTACAGCATATTAAAAAAAAAGATTACTTTCTCATGTGAAAATATAACTAAGAGACTAGTTCTTTTTCCCTTTTTTTTTTTTTAACAACTTGATTGGCAAGAACAACGATCTCAAATAGGACCCAATCAACTAATATGTTTATCATCTTCCTTAGAACATACCATAAGAAAGAACAAGAAGGAATCTTTTCCTTGAGAACAAACTCGAAAGCAATAAGTCCCTCCCTTGAAACATATAATATTATTGTTCAAAACATTTCTTTTTATTTTATACTTAATACGAAAAATCTTAATTTTAACCTTTTAAATTATTTTTTATTGAAAATAATAAACTTATGAAAATTCTGCCTTTTTTTTACTAAATTAACAAGAAATAAATGATAAATTACACTGATTTCTACTGAGACTTCTAAAAATTAAACTGACCTCTCTTGAAATTTTTGAAATTACACTGAACTCTCTTATTTTACTTGACAATATACAGATATTTTCTTCTAATCAATTTTTCCTTCAAAATGATAAAAATACCTCTTTCATGTTTTTTTTTTTTCAAATTTTTCAATTTTGATCAATTTTTTCTCATTTTCTAAATAAATATTGATAAAATCTTTGAACTTATATTTTGTATAAAATAAAAATAAGTAATTCACCTTAAATTTATTTTTAAATAAAATAATCTTTAAAAAAGTTAGAAAAAATTATTTAAAGTTAAAAATATAAAAATAAATAAATAAAAGTGACAGTTATGTTATTTTGAAACAAAAATTAACTAGATAGAGGTATTTGTATATTGTGGGGATAAATAAAAAGGTAAGTATAATTTCAAAAACCTTAAAAAAAATAAGTGTAATTATCAGCAACCTCAAGAGAGGTTAGTGTAACTTACTTAAAAATAAATTTTTTTTTTTTAAATTTTGAATTGAATATTTTTTTAATTTGAATCTAAATTGAGTTGGGTCATATTTAATTGATGGAAGTACACAATACCTGATAAAAACTGTGGGATCATTTGGATACTGGGTCTTTATAGTTTATGCCACGTGCCAATATATTATTGGAGGTGAAAAATACTGGATAAGATACACCAAAGAATAACTCTTGTTCTTCAACAATGGCTTCTCTATCAATGTCACCGTTCTATCTAGAGACAGAGAGACGAGACGCCAGTTTCCAGGTAACTTTTATCTGCATCTCTGGTCTATGCATTTTGGGTTTCCTATATTTCTTGTAATCTTCTTGTGTTTTTCTATATTTTTATTGTCTAATTTATCTGCTCAACCATTTAATTTCCTTTCTCTCAGTATTGCAAAACCAATTAATCTGTGTATAGAATGGTTGGTGCTAAACTAATCCAAACAGTGAAGAGTGTAATGTTGATAGCAATACTAATTACTAATTACTAATTATTAATTATTAATTATGCCTTTGCTTTTAATTCTAATCCTTTCTCACTATATGATATTACAAACTTATTTTGTGTTCTTCTTTAAGCATCAACTCAACTTTGTTATAGAATTTGTTAAGTTCTTGATACCAAATAGGGTTTTTTATAATTCTCTAGAAAATTAGGTGATTGTAGCTTGAAATCTTGCAAACACTATATCAATTTTTTTTAAGCAGATTTTAAATTTTCTTGGGCAGATAATGAAAATTATGACCTAAGATATATAGGCGTTTATTTGGGTTAAAACTGTTGCTTTTTGATAATTGTGCTCAAGCATTCACATGGGTCATTAAAAAAAGTTTGTTTTTGAAGTTATTTTCACCTGAATTATGCTTCAATAGATTATCTAATCTTTTTTTCATATTCAAAGAACTGGAAACTTTTTGTTTAAGCAGAACTAAGGAATTAGCAGACAACTTTTTAAATCTGAGATTGAAGGAGTTTCAACCATGCAAACAAAAGAAGTCCTTCTATGAACATGACCCTTGCCTGAAATACTTGTTTCCTATATTTGTACTGACATGGGAAATAATCAAGGGTAATGATACTATAAGCTTGAGTTTATACGAGACAGGTGTTTTAATCATTGGATGGCCTCGGAACTAGAGATAAAGTGATTAAAATAAGTGAAAACTGAATTTCGAGACCATCCAATGATTAAAATAGTCTGCCTCATATAAGCTCGAACTTACAGTAGCATTAATACAGCTACAATGCCAGACCTGTATGGAGTAGTCATTAATGTCATGTGCATTGTGTGGTGTAGGTGAATTGCCCGGTCCTAAAATCTTGCATGATAGGGTAGAATAAACTCCAAATCCAAATTGGCTGTCTCTTTGTAGTTTGTAGTTTATTGCTTCAAGTTGGGTTGTCAGTGTACCTTGTGATCAGACGCTTGCACACATCCATGGCATTAGTATGAAGTTAGGCATGAATCTAAAGCACATGATATAATTTCACAACATTTAAAATGTAAAATTTGGTATAAAACATTTGAAACATATAATATTATTGTTTAAAATGTGTCTTTTTATTTTTTACTTAATATGAAAAATCTGAATTTTAACCTTTTTTCTAAATTTCTTGACTGAATTTACCCAAGTTTATTAAAATTCTGCCTCTGTTTTGCTAAATTAACAAGAATTAAAATATTTTTCTAAACTTTTGAATTTGATCAAACATTTTGGCTAAATAATCAAATTTTGTCATTTTGAATTATACAATATGGCCCCCGGATGCGTTTTATAAAATGGGTAAATTATACAAACATTCTGCATTTTCACTTAACCCTTTAATGTAGGACAAATAGAGTACCCACTAAAAACATGAATACATGTTTAAGAGTTATTGTATAATTGTTTAGTTTTTAAAATTTGAGTTTATTTCAAATTGTTTATTTTAGATAAAATATCTATTATCTTTCTTTTTTTCTATTCAAAATAGGATTTTTTATTTTATTAGGAGTAGGATAAGGATAAAAGTTATGATTTTCTAGTCAAAATAATAATATTCTAGCTTTATAGATATTATGTAATAAGTTTTTATTATTCAACTTTTTAATTAATATTAATATAATTTTAAATTTTAGAAATTTTTTTTTTATTGATTGTTCCCCGTTATGGATATTGACATTAATTGTATCCATCCTTTCACATTTCCGTTCTGCATTAGTTGGTATTAGAGCGAGAACTCGTCTGCATGGATGACAATTGATAGAGATGAAATAAAAACTTCTTACCACAACGTTTGTACGAGACAATCCGTTATTCACACATTAATTTGTTTTCAAATTGTTTAGGAAAAAGAGAGTTTTAGGTAGCATTAAATCATTAGTTACTATTCAACCAAAATCATCTCATTAATGACAATATTTAGGAAAATTGTATCCCAGTTATTAGTATTACTAAGGGGTGAATTGAACATTTTGAGTGGAGCAGACCAGGGGAAGACACAAAATCAATTTACAAAGTTTTCCCTTATTAAACAGCTAAACATCAAACCAGTCCTGATTTTCTGAACTTGATCAAAACTGTGGGACCATCTAAATACTGGTTGGGTCTCTTTATATTCTACACCTATGTGCCAATATATTATTGGTCATAAAAAATACCAGATAACATAAGAATGACTCTTTAGAGAGAGAGAGAGAGAGAGGTAGCCAGTTTCCAGGTACCGTTCATCACCATCTCTGAAGTTTGCATTATCGGTTTTGTATATTTCTTGTAATCTTCATATGTTTTTCTAGGTTTATATGTCTAATGGAATTGGTATTTGTATGTGTAATGAAAATTAAACCATTTAATTTCTCTTTCTTAGTATTGGAAACCGAACCATCTTGTATAGAATGGAGTTGCTGCTAAACTAAGTTCAAACAGTTATGATTGTAATTCATTACAAAATTGATAGCAATACTCATTTTAGATGATGCTTTGCTTTAAACTCTAATCTTTTATTACTACATGATATAACAAACTTATTTTGCGAGCTTCTTTAGCATCAACTCAACATTGTCATAAAATTGTTTGAATTCACGATACCAATTAGGGTTTATAATTATGAAAAATTAGGTCACTGTGGCTTGAAATCTTGCAAACACCGTTATCAAACTTTTTTAAGAAGATTTTAAAGTTTTCTTGGCACACAAGGAGAAATATGACCAAGATTAGACGTTCATTTGGGTTCAAACTGTTGCTTTTGGTAATAATGTGCGTGTACGCATATTGTATGTCATTGTACGTGTGTTCAAGCATTCATACAGATCATTTTTTTTTTTTACTCTTGTTTAATTAGGTATGGGGTTTCTTTTTGAAGTTTTTTTCACCCAAAAATGCTACTATAGATTATCTAATCTTTTTCATATTGTCAAATTTTTCCTGCTTTTTTTTTTTTGGAGGTAATCGGTAATAGTTACAGGTTAGTGCTACCATATGATGCTGTAAGGTGTTCAAATTATTTTTAAGGATTTTAGCTGGTTCTTTTTACATGGAGGTTATCAAATTATCAATATGTGAAAATTAGGGCCTAAAGTTGTTGAGTGATTTTTGATGTTCACATCCACAGGAAATCAATTGTGCCTCCTTGACCTGGATGTGCCAAAAGAATAACTCAACAGCTTTACCAAGTGATAGAATCAGACACGCCAGAATATAATTCAATATTGTGTTCGTTGACAAGGTGTTCAAATAAGTTCGTATGGAATATATGTATGTATGTGCTTAGGAGGGCAGGCCTTTTCCATTCACAGGGAAAAGGCTGCATATATTTAACTTTTTCCAGACCCGCAGTGGCAATAGTCTCGTGCATTGGGACTGCCTTTTAAGAAGTATGTATGTGCTCCCCCTTTAGAAGTATGTACGTGCTTAAATGTGCACATGTTGGGTTAGTTGCATTCTACTTGCTTTTGCATAGACATGGAGACGAGTCTAATCACATCAAGTTATTCCCCCTGCACACGATAAAAGAGAGTATAAATCCACATAAAATTATGTGGGTTTATACCAAACAGATACATGTAATTCCAAATAAAACAATTTAATGTTCAATACGCAGAGTTTGAGGTTTTGCAACTTAAAGTCATCATAAACAATTTGAAATCATTTTTATTTAAATTTTTGTATACTTCTTCATAAAATTATTAAATTTTTATTTTTCATTCTATAGTTTTTTACTTGGGTTGGGAGTTGTTATTTTTCCTTTATTTTTGTACATATTTTTTTGATAAACCAATCTCTTTATGGTACTTTAGGTAGGTGGTTCCTAAGTTGGGAGTTCATGGACATGATGAAATGAATAAACATATCTTTCCCTCTTTGCAGGTACTATCCACAGAGGTAGCTAGGAATGGCATCCACATTCTGCAACTTAACCTATGGTTCTGGCTTGAAGAAACTCAATGAGTGTCTCATGAACCGAAGTTGCATCACGAGGCAAGTCCAGTTTCTTTGTTGAACTATTGAAAAATTGTATGCCTGTTCTATTTATTTAATTTTTTGATAAGTAAAGATGTAAATGACTTCCTTTCCCAGTTTGGTTTTAATACTATATCATGTTGTTCACTTGCAAGCTGAGGGAAGGGGTAGAGAACATGTCCCCTGCATCTGGATTGGCTGACACTTTTATTTATCAGGCCTTACCCGATAGGCCCCTCGTCAATTGTTGTCAAACAATCATCACGATACTGTCACAGCACTCAAAGATATTTTAAGAGGACTTGTATAAAGCAACCAAAAGTTTATCAACAGCGCTGGCAGCATCAGACCTTGAAGAGTAGAGCAAAGCATTGTGACAGTGCATATGGAAAGGAAGAGGGAGAGGACATTTCTAAAGCAACCTTGATATGGAGGGCAGTTAAACTACCAATTTACTCCGTCGCCTTGGTTCCTCTCACTGTACGTTTCTTTAACTCTTTTAGCTACCTTTCAAGGCTTCATTGAAGTTTATATCAATGGAGCTTCTATTTTCAAAATTCAGAATGTTCTGTTCTTGACAAATGCCCTAAAAAGTACTGACCCTGAGATAACACAACAAAGACACATTGATACAGGAAATGTGGATATTTATATGTACAAATACTTTGATGACTCAATTCCTAGTACCATGTCAACTTATCAAAAAAAAAAATTTCCTACTACCATGTCCAACATTTTATAAAACTTCCTGTGTCTTCTATTTTTTCAGAATAAGATCAAACCTTTTATAAATTTTATATGAACCTTTAATTTGATTTTTCCTTACAATTATAATTTTTCCTTTCATGATAGAAGAAAAGCATATATAATGTCCAAAGTTCATTGGTCACATATTGACAAGTGTCCAAGAAGTGCAGGCCATGTGTCCACATTAGGAATTTTATTTTAAAATTACCGACATGTTTAAGGTGTGTCTAGAATGTGCCTGGGAATGTCCTAGAAGTATCAATGTCCATCACATGGCTTACATGGACATGGGTCCTTAGAAGCGTCTGTGCTTCTTAGTAAATGCCAAAAGGATAATCAACATATAATAAGTCACGTTATTTACACATACATGCACAGGCACCCAGATACTAGTGCAGTGCATTTATACTATGTCTGATACGCATTCCCTCATAGTGGATCCTGGACTGTGACTTCAGCCAGTATTCAGTGAAAAGGAGAAACTAGGCTTTCCGAAGAAGAAAGTGAGTCAAAGTATAGAGGGGAAATGAGGAAGTGAAGAGTCTCCTTGTGAGATAATGATGGGGGAAAAAAAAGAATCAGTCTTAATCAAATCCCATTACGGCATTATCACAACAAAGAGGAGTAGCAACCTGAATTTAATTCCCACTATCGCAATAGAGAGGGGTAAGTGTTGAACTAATTGGGGGGAAAAGAAAAGGCTGAAGTAATGAAATCTAAATGGCAGAGGGGACCTATCAAAAAGAAAAGTCTAAATGGCAGAGGGGACTGGGCTCAATGGTTTTGTAAGATTGAAACTAGAGATGATATCATGATTCATGTCTCTCCTTTAAGAAAGTGATATTGTTGTTGAGGAAGATATAGAGGCCAATGGTGGAGCATCAATTGGAAACATTACATCCCGTATTAGATTGAAGGAAGCGCATAACTGCTGTAATGAACAGGGTAAGAGAAAATGAAAAATGAATTTCTATGAATTTTTATCTAAATTATAATAAATATCTGAGCGTGAAACATAATTACAAAAAAGTAAGTACTTGATCTCTTTAAATTAAACAAATGTAAAATATTATACAATTCTTTCATTTTCCTCATTTTCCCATTTGAATGTGATGTTCTTTTGGTTCTTCTATGTCGGAAAGAACAGTCACTACCCTTGATTATTTTAACTGGGACAACGCTAGAGCACAAAAGTGATTTTCAAAGAATTTTTTGAGTAATGTTTGCATCATTTATTTTGCATATACTAGATAATTCAAATATTAAAACTCAAAAAATGCTATATTGTGATCTAGATATGCAAATGCAGAGCGCCGGCTGTAACAACCGTGATGTTGTCGTGTAACAGAAAGACAGAAATGGGATTTAGAGTAAGTTGAGAAATTTTAGTATTGGCATCAGAAGGCACTAAGCAGTACTTGGAGCTCATTCATCCTAGAGGGAGATAGGAATTTTTTCTGTAAGAATGGGTGCATTGCTTCCTACTTTATAAGCACAAAATATTGGATTGTTCGTGAAATAAAGAGATCAGGTCATGAATGGAGCTGATTGTTAATTCTTATTTCCTTAAGTGCCCTGTTTAGGATTTTAGGAGTTCTTTCTCAAGAATATCTCACTTCTATATTCTGTCACTATAGAAATGTATTATAAGCTGGTAGAGAAAGAGGGTGCAATTCAGATTGATTGGGAGGACATTTTAGATGAAGACGTTGGAGCCATGAGTGGCTTAAATTTTCACCACCTCATTTCATTTTTCTTCCTTAAATCCTCTTGAAAAGCCATATGGGTAAGGGCTGCTTTTTTTGGCAGATAGTATTTGACTCATTGCCTATCAAAATTAAAAGAATAGTATTTGACTCATCTCTGTGAGCTGTTTAACTTGAGGAGTTAATTAATTTATGTGTTTGATGGTATCTCACATGTATTTCAAAGTCAATTAAATTTTCTTACATTTTTTTCTCTCTTTATTGTTTTGTTTTTGGAATCAAATATTTGATTATGTGCACATGTTTTTCCACTACAATCTAAATGATAAACCCTTTGTTTGTATCTCACTCTTTGTGGTTTCTACCGACAGGTAGGAAGTGCAACTGCTTATTTGCAGACAGGCCTATGTTCAGCTGGGCGCTATTTTGTGCTCTTGGCTTCCTCAATTCTTATCATCACTTGGCTCAACTTAAGGTGAGATGCAATGATGTTCTATGGTAATGGGCTCGATCTAGTTGCTCCTTTCAATACTATTCATTTCTTATCATAATGAGAAACTGTGATGGAGTTCATCCTAAAATCCTAGACTGGACTCCTTGATTGGTGCCACCTACATAATTGTTAAATGTTGACATTTCACCATTGGAAGACTCTCATTACATCTCAATGGCTGGGTTCTCATTTACTCCTTTGTTTTGGGCTGTGTATTCATATCTTTGTAATATGGGCAGCAACGACGTTTATGATTTTGATACAGGAGCAGATAAGAACAAGAAAGAGTCTGTAGTAAACATAGTTGGAAGGTACGATTTTGTCTCCTATAAAATTCTTATTTTCCTATATTCATTTCTGTTTTGGCATCTATGCCTTCTCCTTATGTGTGTGTGTGTGTGTGTGTGTGTTTGTGTGCATGTTTGCTTCTATGTATAGTAATAACAATTGGCCAATTGTACCTTTCATTATATTTTGAGAAGCCGTACAGGAACCCTCATTACTGCCTACTTGCTACTAGCTTTTGGCTTCATGGGGCTTACTTGGGCATCCATAGAGGCTGGAAATATGCGTTCAATATTATTACTGGCTTGCGCAATCATTTGTGGTTACATATACCAGGTACTGAAAATAACATTGGTACTTGGTCAGTTTAGAAATTTTGAAGGTATTGTGGCAGTTATATGTAATTATTTGTCAAGCACCTGTAGTACTTGATTTGCCTCTTAGTTTGATCAGCACTGTTGTCAGCCAGCTTTAATGATAGATATTAAATTGATGGTGTCTAAGACATCCTTTAACGATCTTATTTAAAATTCCAATTATAACAAACTCTAAATATATCATATTTGTTATTGTCAAACCTTCAATTTGCTTCAAAATTCCTTCCTATGGTCAATTTACATTTCTTGCCTTCTTGGCAGTTCAGATTTAGACATGATACCTTCTTCTTCTTCTTTTTGGCGGGGGCGGGGGGGGGGGGGGGGGGGGTCCTAACTTTTTAAGAATTTTACCAAAATTGCAATAGAAAAGAGGGTTTCCAATTTTTTGTGGGGGCAGCCCCCCTCCATATTCACCATTGTTGCTTGGGTCTGGCTTCTTGCCTTGTTGGCACAAAGCTTCAGGCTTTGCTTTAGATACGACCCAAAGCAGGGAATTTCTTAAGCCATGCCATTATACTTTTATGTGATATTATAATAATCCAATCAGAACAACATAATACTTATTGTTTTTTCAGGAAATTGTGGAACATCCATCATCTAGCTTGTTAAACACTAATGCTACACTTACCACGTTGATCACCACACTCTCATATGGGTAGGACCCACTACTCATGAGGCCCGCTATGGGACTCACTAGTGAGACTCATCCATGTGAGAGAGTGGTAACCAAAGGTGGTATAAAGAGGTGGCGAGTATAGCATTACTCCTTGTTCAATGATCATACTTGCAAAAATGTGCTTTGCAATTGGTTGTATGTATCGTGTTTGCATTGTGAGAGGCCAGGTTTTCATATCTATTTAAAATTGTATTTGTTGCAGTGCCCACCATTTCGGTTAAGTTACCAAGGATTGGGAGAGCCCTTGTGCTTTGTGGCATTCGGTCCATTTGCTACTACTGCTTTCTACCTATTGCAGAGCAGCACAAGGTTGCATATATATTCTTATTACTTGCTATTATAGTCTCGAATCTCAGGAACATCTCTTCTGAATATTGATTTTGGGTGATAATGACAGTGAGTTGAACTATCTTCCCATCACCGGCACAATCCTTTCTGCATCATTCCTTGTTGGCTTCACCACAGCCCTAATCCTCTTCTGTAGTCATTTTCATCAGGTCATTTTGCTGCTCATTTTAATTTTCCATACTTTTTTCCTCCAACATTACTCTGCATCAGCTGACATGAATGTGGTACTAGTCAGGTAAATGGAGACAGGGCTGTTGGAAAATTTTCCCCTCTGGTTAGTGTTCTACTCTGAACCTTATATGTCAAAGAAAAATCACAAGAACAATTCTCACTTTTTTTCTTCATGTTATCTGAATTCAGGTTAGGCTTGGTACCAAAACAGGTTTTGAAGTTGTGAAAGTGGCAGTGATCGCACTCTACTCACTTTTGTTTGTTTTTGGTCTTAGCAAAGCTCTTCCTCTTACTTGCATAGTAAGTTTCTTGTTTCTATTTTTTTTTATTATTTAAATATGATGAATACTCGAGGTGTTATCTTGTCCTTGGTGCTTGATAGAGTATTCAGTTTTGGATTTCCTCCTATTACACTATTCTGTATCTAATCATGGTTCTTTTCCAGTTTCTCTGTGCCCTGACCTTACCCATAGGAAAACTAGTGGTTAGCTATGTACAAGAGAACCATGAGGTGAGTGGCTAACCTTTTTTAATCTGTTCATGTCTTGGGGATCACTATAATTGGGAACCAGAAGAACTGGAAAAGCCCTAGGGTTGGAAGAAAACAAAAACTATCTTATTTCCTATTTGTAATTCTGTGATATGTAATTCTAACTTCTGGTTTTGAGAATACATTCTTATAGGACAAAACAAAGATCTTTATGGCGAAGTATTACTGTGTGAGATTACATGCCCTGTTTGGAGCTGCTTTGGCTGCGGGGCTGGTTGCAGCTAGAATGGTCTCTAGAAAATACATTCCGAGTCCGTTATTCCCTTAGACTTTGATTCTGTTTCTCGGATTTTGAAGTTTGGATGGATGCAGATATTAGCAGGTGAGAATGAAGATATGAATTGAGATTGCATATTAGGTTTATATTAGATAGTCTGCTGTGATCAGCAACTGATTAAAGAGTCAAACCGCCCAAGCATATTTGGGTTGTTAAGAAACTAAGCTGTGTTGTGAAGTCATGGTTCTTAGAAATAGCTTCTCTACCTTTTCAAAGAACATACAAAAAAAAAAAAAAAAAAAAACAGATTTATTCAGTAGCAGCACCAGAACATGTAGTTTAAATGCATTTGCCTGAATTTTTAAGAGCTTGGGTAATCTTTCTTTGGATCTGACTTACTTGAAAATGACCCAGGGACCGCACCGAATCATTGAAGCTGTATGGGGAAGCTGCCGTGGAAGAGATGAGCCATTTTCATTGGAATTGAAGGAAGAAGAACAAATCCACACAATGAAAGGCCACTCGAGAAGTACATTAGAAAGCTTTACATTAATTTCAAATATGCCGCCATGAAACACAACTCTGCATCTGGCCATGGGGTAAATGGGAAACATTCTACCAACTAGGCAAAGCTTTTGTGAGTTCAGTTCTGCCGAACTTGCATCCTGACTCTTTACTTTTCGAGCTGATTGAGTGACTACGACAGGGCCCGTATCATTCACTGTTGAATCAGACGACTCGGTTTCAATTTTTTTTAACATTGATCTTAGTTGTTTTCCCATTAGACATTGTATTGGTTTGCAATTATTGTTTGCCAAATTGCTAGTTTTATAGAAAGTTTAGGGGTCACTAAAGTCAGTATGGCCTTTTGAGGTCTATAATCTTGCTTGCCTCTTACTTACTGTTGAATTGTTTTACATTTTTTTACTTTCTTAAATTAAAACAGGCAGAAAAGAGAGTGATTATTATAACTCGTTTGTTTCCTTGAGAAGTTGTGTTTCATTGCATAAAATCGGGCTTTTGGAATTGAAATTGGAATACCATATATTAGATCCAAAGATTGATGATTAGAACCTTGCTTCCTCTAGGGATTCAATACTTGGATATCTAGGGTTGTAAAACAAATCAAGCTATTCGAATTTAGCTTATGATTGGTAAAATTAAAAGCTCGTTAGAAATCATATATTTTAAAGTTTGTTAATTTATTAAATTTATTTGAACTCATCTCAATATGCTAAAATAATTTAATATTATATATAAAAAAATTAAGTTATTTCAATTTGGTTCAATTAAAAATTCGTTCAAGAATGATTCAAAAAAATAACAAACCAATCTTGAATACAGTTTGAAGTTTATTTATTTCAATGTGGTTCACTTAAACAACTCAGTAGTTGTCTCGTCCAAATAAAATATCAAAAAATAGAGTTTCGACAAGAGGGGAGAAGAGATGTAAAGATCAAATGAATAGGCACTCACCCGAGCTTGAAAATTTGTCTCCAAGTTATTCTCTTCAATCAAAAAAAACCAAACAAAACAATCAAGTTTCTTCTCCCGGGCCAATCCGCATAGCCGCATGATCAAGCTCACTGGATTTGCACCTGTCTGATCAACCAGTTCAGCTCAAACAATTGAAATAGTGTAGCAGCAACCATAATACACATCCCTTTCCCCAAAACAATTCCACAAAAATATCAAACAGACAAAACAGAGATTTTCCCCGCAAAGAAAACCTATCGCGATGAGCATAATTCCACAAGTTCTTGCTCTGAATCAATCCCTTTAGTATGCTAAACACTGTCTATTCAGGTTTTCAATCTAAGTGCAGCCAACACCCTAGCATTCCCCCAAAAACAAGAATTCTGATAACCTCTAGAATTAAATGCCCTGGGAATTCAGTCATATGACGGCTGTCTAATCCTCCAAATATAAATCACTCTTTAAATGGTCACACCTTCAAAACAATTTCTTAATGTAGAGAGAGACACATCCTTCTACAGTTTTGTCCAACTGGCTCTCCCTGAAATTGCAGTATCTGAATATATCTATGAGACTTTAAAGTCCAGTAAATCAGTTCCTCTACAATTTTGATTTAAAATCCCATAATCATAAGCCCATATAAACTATAAAATCCCAGTATTAAGAGTGAAGTAGTGAACAGCTTGAGCTTACAGTAAAATTGTGCAGTTACAACGCAATCACACTAAGAACTACACAAGTTCCACCATATATTTCTGAACTATACATGTCATAGTACATCCAATTAACTCTAACATTTTAAATTTGTTAAAAATCTATCATCTTTCAAGACAAGCACAACTTTGTCATAGCATAAACAAACCTTGTCAAAAAGTATTCAATCAGGCAGAAAATAAACTTGAATATGTTTTTGACTATAATGAGTTGAAAATGATTCTCAGCATTTTCAAAGATCACAGCCAGGCCAAAAAAGGCAAAAACAACTCCCACAACCTCCGATGTAAAGCAAAATAACTATTAACAAGGGTTTAATTCCTCAATCTAGCCCAATATATGAAATGTAGAAATCCCAAAGAAATTGTGAGTACATAACACTCCATTGGAACTACTTTTATTCAAGATCCATATTTAAATGTTCGTTTAAAATCCCACTTTAATTTTAAACTCAGATAAAATATTAAACTTGCTATCCATCAGTAATATAAAGCAAGTCAAGAGGCTTATTGCTGGAATTCAAGACATTCAAACTCTTACATAATATACAGCCAGAGAATGTGCATGATTTAGGAGACTTCTGTTTATCCACCCAACCGGATTAGGCCGAAAAGAATTGTCAGGTAACATCAGTACTTCTTAAATAGCAAGTCCGAGAACTTCTTTTCAAGTACTTAACAAAGTTCTAGGGACACATTTACTTGGTTCACTTAAAATTTACCAGTCCGAAATCTTGTATTTGAAGCTATCCTAAATTTCCAATCCCATATTACAGTAGATGATTTGAAAGAGCCAGCAAACTTCTGGATGAAGATCTTCAAGTAGTCAGTCACCTACTTCCACAAACTGAAAAGCACTCAAGTTGACACTATGGGGAGGCCATCAAGCTAAGCTCCACTAATTCAAGCTTCCAAAGGTAACTTAACATCTGCTTATATATATTGGAGATGTGCTTCATGATGCACATTTGGAGAAAAGTTTTCACAGTGAGCCCTAGGCAAACTCACCTTAACAATATGAGTCTGAACCCCTGCCACCTGAGTAGCCATCTTTTATGCGACGACTTGAGTAAGCAGAAGAGTATGAACCTCTACCCAGCTGAGCAAGAAAACCAGAAAAAGATGAAGAAATTCCCAAAGTAAGACCTACGCGGATAAAAGAATTATTTTCAAGAACACAAGGAAGGGAAACACACATCTGATCGAGAAGGCAAGTGATCGCGGGATGCATAATCCCTGCCATAGCTGGAATACATCTCCTCTGCATCTCCTCTGCTAATCTCCACTGTAAGAATTGAAATTATGAAGCACGATCCAAAGCATCAATAAGAAGACAGAGAGAGAAGAAACTAAAAGAAGTTATTTTCCAATACCTCTTCTGTACCCCATACTTGGTGTGCTTGAGTCATACAGTTCATGAGAATGCCCTGCAGAACTCCTCCTACCTCCATCATACCCCGAACGAGAGCCACGCCTCAACCTAACAAGTAGCTGTAACAATCAGTGAGATGAAAAACAAAGAAAAAATCATGTCCAAGCAACTGATAGACCTTGAAGAGTCATTCACATATGAACTATCATCATATGGCAAGCGAGAACTGCTACTCTCATAATCAAAACGTGTTCTTGACTGCCTAATTGATGGTTCAGCATAATAAGGATGAGTTTCCTCCTACAAGAAACCAAGGGTAAACTTCATCAGTACCGAAATCTTGATAATATCAACAAATGAAATAAACAAAAACTTAAAATGATTACAGACAATTTCAGAATAAGAACGTTTTGATCCAGAAAAAGGACTGTAATCGTGGCTATGATTATCTCGATAGCTTAACGGTCGTTCAATATATCTCTCATAGTTATCATCTTCATCATATATAGGAGATAGTCTACGAGCAACTCCACGAGAAACACTTCTTGCAGAACTTTCTGAGTACCCAGATTCATGTGAAGGGTAGGCATCTCTATAAGAATGCCTCTCCGTAGGACCTCTAGCAAAATCAGGTGCCCTAGAAAAGGAATCATCTTGCTGCATGTAGTCTTTCTGTAAGCCACTCTTCCCATAAGTTGAAACTGTACAAAAGAGCCAACAACCACAATTTGAGGGAAGAAAATCCAAGGAAAATCACACACTTCTTGTCACAATCATGAATCACATACCAGGAGACCTTCGACTGAAGGATCTATCTGGGGAAGAAAACTGCCTTCTGCTTCCAACTCTATTAAGAACCACATCCACCATTGGGCGTCTATCCCTAGGATTAAGTGATTGTTTAAGACCTCCAGTATACGCACTATGACTTTGAATGCTTCTTCCACTATGGCCCGTAAGCTTCCGAGGATCCATGTGAGACAAACTAGAGTCCCATGCAGCCTTGACACGCCAATGATCACCATGTCCAATTGGATAACCGCCTCGAGCATGTTTAGCAGACTTACCTCTCTGGCGCGGCCTAGATAACCTTGCCCTAATTTTCATCTACATAAAATTACTTGTGTAAACATTGGAAAACATACCAAAAGTCCAGATAACACTACAAGTTTACAACACTTGGATTAAGTTGAAAAGGCGAGAAATAAGCAGTTCATATCACACCTATACCTTCTCTATATGCTTCAAGACCTCCAAATATAGCAAATTACTTCCATTTAATGATTTAAAAAATCAGAAAACAAAAAATTCTACCATAGAATTTAGAGAAGTCATTTTATGCTTGAACATGTTGAAAGCATTGTGCAAACTAATACACACAGCATGGAAAACAACAAGATACCTTCTTGTCTCCATAACCAAGCTCAGCATTATTAATACCATCAACACAAGCCACTGCAGCATCATGCGTATCAAATGTTATAAAACCAAAATCTGTTCTTTTTGCAGCCGGCATATTCCGGGCAAGTTCAACCTTCTCAATCCTCCCAAACTTTTTGAGATGCTCCTTGACACGATCCTCATCCCAAGTAGATGGCAAACCATCAACAAATACAATCCTGACCTGGAAAAGAGGCAAGCATGGAAATTCTTGAAGCTAGTGCAAGAAAATTTAGATATTAAATTAAATATGAACACCTCAATTTTAGCATATAATGGTCACACAATATCTGCATCAGTTCATGATCATCAACAAAATGCATCTGAAACAAAATGAATTTTATAGGGATTAAATGTAGAATTGCCAAGATTGAAACAAAATGCATTTACAAGGGCTTAAAGGATCTCAGTTAAGTATCTGAAGCCCAAAACTGAACAGCTCGTTAGTACAAACCTCAGGAAGATGAAGGTCATGATATAAAAAGAGAAAACTTCTAGCACTTTAAACTCTGCGCATGGGAATAAATGCGTCATTCAATTAAAATGTTTTTTTCTTTTCCACTCATGCCATATGCAAACAGTTGATAAAGAAGTAATACAACAGGTATGCCAAGAATAAATAAGGATAAAATCCAAAATAGCCCAACTTAATACATCACAAAAGAAACCAATAAAATATTAGCACTTTATGCACCATAGCATCTCCAAATTAGGGGAAATACAAAAAAGTTCTCTTCCATCAGAATTTCATCCAGAAGTTGTGACTTCTGTACAAAAATGCTCTTGCCACTGGCCCACTACAAGCTAGCTTTATTAAAAGGATAGAATACCAATGTTTGAAGATTGGTTTGCCCTTCAATTTCTCACTTTGGATTTCTTAGGCATTGAGAGAGAATATTCTTTCAAAATTGAGCAGTTAGTCCTTTAAAGAGGTTAAGATGATTTTCTAACATTTGCATATTAGTCTTCTAAATTAAACCATATTAGCAAGGCACATTTTTGTCTGACTCTGAAATGTGCAATTTTTTCAGCTATGGTTAACAGAACTCAAACATTTGCTTTGCGTGTATGATCTCATAAAGGAAAAAATAAAATAAAGTATACACCAAAACACAAGTACGAATGAATAGGGCAACTCACTTCTAGAAATAGTCAGTGATTCTTATGCAACCAATAAATGAAACAAGAGCCATCTATGAGTATCAAACCATTATTTTTTCAAGAAATTTTCTATCATTAACATAAATTCATCACTATATTAAAGGAGTATATCTCTTTACGAAGCAATTGGGCATCAACTGGGTAAGACTAAGCCAAGGACCTTGTTGCTAATACTTGCCTAAGCCCTAATCTAGGCACTAAAGCAGCCAACAAAAGAAGTTTCCTAGGTGTTGCCCTTGGGATGCTTTGACTAAAATGAAACATATTTTAAATATGTATGTGTGTGCATTTGTAATTCACACGTCTGTAAGATCATTTCAGAAAGTGGGCCGAAAAAAGAGAGTCAGAAAGTGGGTCAGACCTCATCTATGCACGTCAGATTATCTGGTTGAATTGAAAACCAACTTAAAATCTGCTTTCAAATCTCACTGCCTTCGGTGTGTTCTTGCAGATAAGGTAAAATCTAGTTTAAAATCTCGCTGCCTTTAGAGTGTTCTTGCAAGTGAGGTACAGATGCAACCTTCTTAACTCAACTACATTAAGTCAAAGGACTCAAAACCAATCACTTTAACGGTTAACCCCAGGTGACCAAGCCACTTAATCCAGGTTTGACCACATCTTAATGCAATCTTCAGCTACTATAGGGATATGTTAGTCAGTGAAGATAAATCACAAATACCAAGCACCAACCTACAAATTTACACCCAGTCTACAAGTTACCAACCTCTGGAAAATTAGTTATAATTTTCCCAACCTTCTCCCTCTTTCAATCAATCATGTTCATTAACAGAATCATGTGCAATTGTGCAATATTTTTTTTAACCAGGATCAACTCCCACCCCAAAGGCCTAAGTACCTATCAAAAATAAATAAAAACAAAAATATTTTTGTTTAACCACGTGTTATTCCAATGTCAGACATTACAAAACTGTGTGAAGAGAGAAAACGACCTATGCATAATTGCATGTGGATACAACACTACACATATCCGAGAAGTGGTGTTCAAAGGAATTAGGAAACAAAGACAACAAAAGATAAGTTATTCTTGTCCTTATGCATCAAAGAAACTCAGTTTGAAGCTAAAGCTATTCAGAACAAAAACATGACAACACATAAATGTCTTGAGAAATAAACTCCCCCCCCCCCCCCCCCCCCCAAAAAAAAAAAAAAAAAACAAAACAAAAAAGAAAATAAATGCTTATGACCACAGATTCTCCAGTGAAAAGAAATCAAGGACCCAGGAGCAGAATACCAAATAAAAAAATACTATATGAGTTTTACATTAATTGACAGCTGATATGAAAAGAAACCTATAAAAAAATAAGATAAGTATATGAAACATGCACATACCTGTGACATGATTTCATCATTAGGTTCGATAAAGGTATCTGCAAATGCAACCCTAGCTGTTCGATCTGTGCCAAACACAACATCCCTCCTTTGCAAGAGCTTGCAAGCTTCCAAGGCATCTGCTCTGGAAGAGAAATCCAGAAAAGCAAATCCCCGATTCATACCCTCATTTTTAGTATCTTCGACCAATGTCAACTCCTCAAACTTATCAACACCATAATGGGTAAGCTCTTCCTTCAGCTATAAAAACATCACCACCATGATCCAGTATAAGCAATTTTATGCGGCATACTTTTTTTTTTTTGTTGTTGAGAAAATGGCAACATACATTTTTTAGTAAACCTGGATTCAAAACCAAAAAGTTGGTAGTTTTTCAAAGAACTTACAGTTTCTTTTGTCCATTCCCTGCATATGTTACCAACAAATAGCGTGTCACTGTCTTGACTTGGAGCTACCCCACATTGCTTCCCATTAACCTGACAAAAAAGCATCAGTCATGTGCTACGTCACATAGGCACAAACATGAGATATGGATACAACACAATATAAAATCCTTATAATGTTTTCCCCATGCAATTCTCTTTTGATACATTGAAAGACAGTTCTCCCTCAATGCAGGTATGTCGGACACGGATCCGTGTGTCCAAGAAGCATTAGCCAGATTTCCAAATTACAAATAGTATTTTAACTCGCAGACATGTTCAAGAGGTGCCAAACACATCTCTAAGAGTGTCCAAGAAGTATTGATGTAGTATCACACATCCGACTCAGACAACTTCTATGTAGAAGTGCCTGTTCTTCTCAATTCATATTTGATCATCTTGTGACAATTTAATACAGCTCCATTTGTGTCAACAGATTAAAAAATGAAGACATCAAAGCAGCCTGTCACAGAGATAGATAGTAGGCGGCAAACACAATACAAGTGCAGAAACAATTAGGGGAAAAAATAGGACAGCAGACGTTAGAAACGGAATGAACCTCAGGAAGGTAAATTTGGAATTTTGTTACCTATGACCTGAGACCAATGTCCAAGCCATGCATTTGTCAGCAGAATGGCCTATTGAAGAAGTAATTTTGAAACTAACCTTGACTATTTTCACATTTCCATTTTTTTTTAAACGCGCAAGTTGCAACAATTGCTGCATTCTTACCTAAAAAGAAAAACTATATTTAGGGTAATTTTGAGAGTTTATAATTTTACACATGCAGCACAAGACCCTGCACACATACAAAAGCATCCCTTAATAGCCAAAGTAAAAATAGACAAGTTCACAATAAATAAACAGAAAAAGTTGCCACATACTTTCATTTGTGAGAATTATGAATTTTTTTCTGGCATGAAAGTGAACAGCAGAGTGAGTTGCTTAAAAAAGAGTTCAGCAGCCCCAAATATGAAGAAATTGAGGAGTAAACATATAGATATAGGAAGTTGAGTGATACCACTGGATGCTTAAGTTCATTGACAGCACGCCTTGCCTGCTCAACAGTTGCAAACCGTAGGAAAGCAAAGCCCTTGTTCTTCTTAGTTACTGGGTTCATCAAGAGCCTCACTTCAGTGATCTCACCTACCTGACCAAAAACCTTCCTAAGATCCCCATCAGTGGCATCTCGATCCAACCCCCCAACAAAGACCTCAAATTCCTTCCTTGTCCGCCTCTCTTTGACAACAACATGATGCTCCTTTTCAAACCGATCTAGCTCCTCACCATGATCAACTCCAACATCCTCCTCATGCTCTTCCTCCTCCCGCAACTCCTCGTCACCTTCCGTTATATCTCCCATCATATCTTGTCCACCTTCTTCTTCCTCTTCTCTACCTTTCATCTTCCAGTGCTCTTTCATCCAAACATTTGCCCCATCATTCTCTTCTGCATCAGCTTGGGGATCATTATCTTCAAGTTCCAACCTTTCTGACTCATCCACTGTTCTCGGGAAAAATTCCTTATAGATCTTCTCCCCTGATACAAAGAAGTAAAAGTCCCCCAATTATCATAACGGGAACAGTCTCGCCAAAGAAAAGACGATGCAACAATTCGCTCAAGCTCAAACTACTATAATTATACAAGTGCTTTAAATTTAATTCATTATCAACCTAGAGAACGACATGACATTCAAAAAAAATTCTAAGCACCGAAGTAATAAATAAAAAACTGAAATCAGATAGTTAAAAAGATAAACGACGAAAACATTGGCTTTTTTTTCTTATTTTTTAAAATATGATTTCTAATTACCCAGAGGAAGCCTAATACAATGTCAGGGTGCTGAGAAAATGTGGGAAATATTTTTTGAAACTTTAGGTTCCGAACATTTCATAATTCAAGATCCAAGAAACAATAAAAATGAATCCAACTAAGGCAAAGATGATGATTTTACTTTTGAACTTGAGTGCTTTACCCATTACCATTAGGAAACAAAAATTTAAAAACAGAAACCTAATTTTTGTTAATCGTTTCGTTTCCTTTACATTCTTAAGAACCAAAGAAAGCCTACATTAAAACTAATTCTCCTCTTGATTTAGTTCTTGGGAGGTTCCTTGTTAAAAACCTAATCACAAACATCATGGTAGATCTCAAAATTGTAGACCAGGAAACACTCAACCTTAGTAAGAAGAATAAAAATTACAAGTACACAAGGGTTCGCGATGATGGTCCTTACTTGTGGTGGTGTTGTGTTCAGCTATGCGAGGCGGTTTGTTCTTAAAGGCGGTGGCGGTGGCGGTGGATGTTCGTTTCAATACGCGCGGAGGCATATTTGGGGATGGCAGCGGCACAGCTACTGAATCTTTGGAGTATAAATATAGCTGCTGTATATATAAAGTGATACAGAGGGTTTCAGAAAGAGTGAGACTGTAATCAACTTATGGCGAAGTCTGTCGTGTTCTGTTCTTCGCATGAAAGCAAGATATCTAAACCTGTAAAGTCGTTTTGGTTGACGTTGACTCCATTGGCGTGAATTAGACGGCTGGATGTATGCGTTTTATGAACGGTGTGATTGGGGTTACAGTATCTTTAATCCCAATCGCATAACGTCGAAATTACGAGAGTGATGGTTTTTGACGATAGAATTTCTTCCTCTGAATCCGTCGGGACTGTCACATCTCTTATAAAAATTAGTTTTGGAAGACGACATCCATCGGCGAGGAACCAGACACGAGGAATGGGATGTGTCACAATTCTAATGTGATTATTTAATTTTAAGAAAAACTTTAAAAAATATTTCGATATTATATATATATATAATAAATTACAATTAAGACACAAAAACTTATTAAATTTAGAACTAAATATTATTTTAAACTTTTATTCCAAATGATGTAATATAATATTGTCCTTCCAAAATTTTATTCTAAATAATTTAGTATTAATGTGACACTAAATTACTAATAATATTTTAAATAATGTAATTATGACACATAAATATTATATCATTCGAAATAAAAATTTGATATGCAAATTTACAAACATAAGATTTTTTTTATAAAACGAGAGAGAGAACCTAATTAATACTATGATAAATTACACTCACTTTTCTTGAGTTTTTGAAATTATACTGATTTTTCTTACTTTATGAAATAATATACAAATATCTTTTCTTCAATTAAGTTTTTTCTTTAAAATGACAAAACTACTCATTTTAATTTTTTTTTAAAAATTTTGACCAATTTTTTTCATTTTTTAAATAAATATTGATAAAATCTAAAATTTATTTTTATATAAAATAAAAAATATGTTATTTACTTGAAATATGTTTTTAAATAAAAAATTAATTTTTTTTAAAAAAAAAGTTAGAATAAATTGTCAAAATTAAAAAAATATAAAAATAAATAAATAAAAGTGATCGTTTCGTCATTTTGAAAAGAAAAAAAAATACAGGAGTGAAGAATCTGTATATTATTTTACAAAATAAGAAAGATCAGTGCAATTTTAAGAAAAATAAGTGTAATTATCATAAATCTCAAGAAATATTAATGTAATTTATTCTTAATACTATTAATAATATGTGCACTATTAAAAAACAAAATTTTTTAATTATAATTTGTTATATATATAATGCACAATATTGTGATACATGCTTGGATAAAAAAAAAAAAAAGATTCCTCCCAAGTTAATTTGAAACCAATTCTTGTCCTAAACTTAATACTAGTAATTCTTAAAATAAATTATACAAGTAATCTTTACAATTTCACTAATTTTCCCTTGACCATTGTAATTTAAAGATTGACAAAGACTATTAAAAATCAAATTCAATGGACAAAATAGAAAATGCATTTTGACACATGTAAAACTGTATTTATTAACTTTTAAATCATAAGAAATAAACTGAAAATTAGCAAACATCATGTATGATTTTTAAAAATTTTATATAATATACATATATAAGCATCTGTATTTTTGCATTTTAATAATGAATACCATAAATGAATTGTTTTAAAAGAATATTTAATTATTAAGTAATAAAATTTAAATGTTAAGTATTATAAGATTAACTTATAAATAAAAAATCTCAAAACCTTGATAAATATTTGATGAGACGAATTATATTAAATTATAATATATTTTATAATTAAATGTGTTAAGTCGTGTTAAACTAGTTGACAATAGTAAAATCCAAACACGACCTGTTTATTAATCGTGTTATACATGTCAACCTGTTTATGACCCAAACTCATTTATGCTAAACTCAAACTCATTAATTTCGTGTCGTGTTATCGTGTCGTATTAAAAATTGATAACCTTAGTGTGCACTTTCATATAAAGAAAAAATAGGACTTATATATATATATATATATATATATATATATATAACGTGCATTATGCATAATTGGACAAACTCGAAATCCTTTCTTAGTCTTGTACCTTTGTCAATTTTTACAAATATTCTAGAAGTTTGGTGTACATAGCATAATTGACTAGTGTTAAATACATGAAATTTAATTTCTACAAGTTTTTAGGATGACATGTCATCCAAATTATTGAGCAATATTTTACTCTTTCCTTTTTTCCTTTTCTATTGTCATTGACCATCCTAACCACCCGCCAATAATGTATATAAGTTGTGTATTAAAGAATTGACTCAAGATCGAACTACTATTTAAGTGGTCTAAATGTTCATTTTCTGTATAATTAAATTGATCCGACAAGTATTATATCAGTGTGTAAGTTGAAAGGGTTAATTATACTTTAATATTTTATAATTTTGTCTCAATTTCAAATAAGATTATCTATTATTAATTATAATAATTTAGTTTTTTAATTTATAATTTCATTTCAATTTAGTTAAATTACAAATGATTATCTCAAATTATTAACTGTAACATGTATACGTATATATACACACTCTGTTATTTTCTTTTAAAGTATTTCAATTTAAGAGTCTCATTGAAAAAATCAATATTCTTTAATTTGTGGATTTTCAAAACTATCCTTCATTATAATATATAAAATAACTGATTAAAAATTAAATAAGGGTACTATTAAAAATTTAAATAATTTTAAAATAATAAAATAATATCTCTTAAACAGTTAAAATTTAAAAAATAATTCCTTAATTTGTGACAGAGCCGGGGAGTAATAGATACCATTTTGATGCATCTTTCGGAGATGGCCTTAGTTATTAAGTTTGGCAGACATATAATATACTATTAATTATTGAATACTTCCAAGGGTGAGATGGTGTGCTACATGTATACAATACATATATGCAACATTATCTCACCCTTGAGAGTGAGTATGTAGTAGAGAGTATAAAATAATTTATCCACTTATACAACTTTTTCCTTTTTATTTTTCTTTGTTAGGGGTTGTTTGGTCATGGGAAACAACATATATAAGAAAAAAGAAAAAGAGTACAAGTTTTGCTTGCAATTAGAAGCAACCCAATGGGCAGCTTTGTTAACTAAATTCCCCCAAAACTTAGCCATTTTAGTATTCTATTAACGTTTGGTTCAATCATTTCATTAAAAATAATAGCTTTAAGGTTTGTCTGCAACAACTTTTTCATTTCTTTTTTACTTTTGTGTTTATAAAAGTTGTCTCGAAAACAAGTTTGGTGGGTTGACCAAACTTTTAAATTATTAGAAAAAATATTAAGAAATTTTTAAAATAATTTTTTTAATTCAAAAAGTTTATAATATATATTTTTTATTTAAAAGATTCAAAAAATAAACTTTTAATATAAAAAAAGTCCAATTGTTAACTTTTATCTTAACACCGTTAAAAAATATTATTGATTAGACCAAAATAACATTCAAGATACATTTTAAAAAATAATAAATAATAGATACAACAAATTCTTCAATAAAAAAATATATAATATTTTCTTATTTATCTAGAATGCCTAAAAAATAAATTTTTATTTTATAAAATATTTTGATTTTTTAGGATTGAAAATTTTATTTTATAGATTTTTTAGTATTTTTTTTCTAAAATATATCTTGAATGTCATTTTAGTATAATCAGTAATATTTTTTAACGGTTTTAAGATGAAGGTTAACAATTTAACTTTTTTGTATTTTTTTTTTTTTGACTTTTTAGATAGAAATAATGTATCATAAATTTTTTAGATTGAAAAAAAATTAGTTTATGGATTTTTTTAGTATTTTCGTTAAATTATTTGTGTTGATTTTGAACTGTTTTTTTTTAAAATGTATTTTTTTTTTTTTTTGTGTTTGGAGAAACAACCCCAAACACACACTTAATAAACAACTTCTAATCTAGGGTCTGTATTCTTTTTTATGTCAACTAAATGCAATGCCCATCTACATGCTATCACCTCTGCTGCTAGAGTTAAGGAGTCAGGAAAAACTTTTAAAAGTCCTCCATTTGAAAGAAAAAGGAAAAACTTTGAGAAAGTCCATGGTGAATATTTAATTATTTTTAATAAACTTTAAGAGATACAATTAAAATATTAATTATTAGAATGAAAAAATGTGTGTGTATATATGCATATATAAATGTATATGTTTTTTATAGTATCACATACGTTATGTTTTAACAAATCAACTCAATATTTTTTAAGTTTATAAAGACAGAAAGATATTTTTAAAAATGGGACAACAATTTGTATTTTTTATTAAAATATTTATATAACAATCAATGGGTTTACTTAAGTTATATGAAATTTTAAATTAGACCGATAATTAGCATATGTATATTTAAGTATTTTTAAAAAAATTAAAAGGATTAATAAAAACAATGGTAAATTATACTGATCTCTCTTGAAATTTATGACAATTATACTGATTTTTTTATTTTATAAAATAATATATAGATACTTCCTTTTTATTAATTTATTTTTTCAAAATAACAAAACTGTTCATTTTATTTATTTATTTTTATATTTTTTTAATTTTAACTAATTTATTCTAATTTTTTAAAAGATTTTTTAAATTTTTTTATTTAAAAATGAATTTAAGGTAAATAACTTATTTTTATTTTATATAAAAAATAAATTTAAGATTTTTATCAATATTTATTTAAAAAAACTTGTCAAGATATAAAAAATTTAAAAAATATATAAAAAATGTAGTTTTATCATTTAAAAAAAATTAACTGAAAAAAGATATCTATATATCATTTTGTAAAATAAAAAATGGCTGTTTAATTTTAAAAATATTAAAAAAAATCAGTGTAATTATTATAAATTTCAGGAGAAATTATTATAATTTATTTAAAAAATAACAAATTAATACTTAATAAAATTTACATCTTCCAAATAATTAATTATTAAAATGAATTAATGTCCTGCCCTATATATATTTTTTTCTCGTTAGTATGGCATCATACTAAAAATAACAAACTATATAAAAAAAACAAAATTCAGATAAAAACAAAAAAGAAAAGTAGAAATTTACAAAATAACAGCCCCCTAAAAAAGGTGGGAAAAAAGATCATCTTTATTTACACATCTGCATCTTCAAGTCCAACATCCATTCCACATCCCTCTCTCTCTCTCTCTCTAAAAACCACTTTTCAGATCAGATCTCAAACAAATTGTTCCAATGGCGTCCTCATCACCCCGCGAAGAAAACGTCTACATGGCAAAACTCGCTGAACAGGCAGAACGCTACGAAGAGATGGTGGAATTCATGGAGAAGGTCTCCGGTGCGGTCGGCGAGTCTGAGGAGCTCACCGTGGAGGAGCGCAACCTTCTCTCGGTGGCGTACAAGAATGTGATCGGGGCTCGCCGGGCGTCCTGGCGGATCATATCGTCGATCGAACAGAAGGAGGAGTCCCGCGGCAACGCCGACCACGTTGCTACCATCAAGGACTACCGCACCAAGATCGAGACTGAGCTTTCGTCCATCTGCGATGGCATCCTGAAGCTGCTCGATTCGAAATTGATACCTACGTCGGCCAGTGGAGACTCGAAGGTGTTCTATTTGAAAATGAAGGGAGATTACCACAGGTATTTGGCGGAGTTCAAAACTGGAGGTGAGAGGAAGGAAGCTGCTGAGAATACGCTCAACGCGTACAAGGCGGCGCAGGTTTGTGCATACCTAATTTCATGTGGAATTTGTGATTTGACCGGTGGGGGCCTGAAAGTGTTCTGTTTGGCGGAGTTGATTTCCTTATTGATTATAAGATTTGAAAGTATCCATGCACATTGTTCATGTTCTTGATAGATTTAGTTCATTCTGCGCAAATCGGTGCAGGGTGGATAATTTTGGGTATAATTGAGAAAAGATTGGTTGTTTATTTTAGCTTTATTATCGTAATCTTGATGCCTTTCCCTTTTTATATTCTAATTTGAATATATGCATTAATTAACGGTGTGGTGTCTCTTATGAATTCAAACAGCTTCGGTTCAATCTATTTTTTTTTTTTTTAATGTTATGGTTAGGAGGGGTTAGGAATAATGACGATTTCAATTTATGTTGAATGGATGCATTAATTTGGAGAAGTTAGGGATTTTTGAATTTTTACTTTGTTTTTGATGGTTAAATGTTGGGTATTTGAATCTGTATTTAGTCAGGTTGTTTTGAAATAAATTTGGTCCCTGTCACCTCATCATAGGGCACACATAATTGAATTGTTAAAGTCCAAAAAAATGAAGGGTTTGTGTATTTACGCATGGAAGATTCACTCAATGTAATCATCCTTTTAACATTAAAAATGTATCATTTGGAACTCTTTTTGTTTTGTTTGGTAAGTGGGAAGAGTGGGAGGAAAGAAAAAGGGAAATGGAAAAGAGGAGGGTTGAAAGAATGAACATGGTTTTTGGTAGGAAGGAAAGGAGAAAGAGAAGAGGGAAGGTCTTTCCTTGCAGTCTCATGCTCACCAGATCCTTACCTCTTAATGGGAGCAGGCAAGAAGGGTATAATAGTGAAAGCGTGTAATACGGTAATACCTCTTTCCTTTATGAAAAAAAGGTCCCCCAAACTTCATACTTTCTTTAATGTGTAAGGGTATAATAGTGAAAGCATATAATACCTCTTTTTCTTCCTGCTCAACCAAAAAGAAGAAAGAATAAACTTATTTCTTTCCCTAGGGTACCTTTAGAGTTGGTTTATTAGGGAGTAAGAATGAAAGGAGAGGAAAAGGAGGGATTGAAAGGGGATGGATGGAGAGTTTTTCCTTGATTTTTTAGAAAGAATGAGAAAAGAGAAAGGAAGGGACTGGAAGCTCCTTCCCTCTAGGTCTACCATATTTCTTCTTCCCAAAAGTGGGAGAAAATGAGGGAAATGGGTCTCCTTCGTTTACACAATTTTTCCCTTAAAAAGACCTTTCATTAAAATATGAAACCATATAATGGTAAGAGCACACCAATACCCCTTCCTATCCTTCCTCCTTTCTTTCCTACTCAATCAAACAACATGAGAGAAAGGTCCCTTCCCACCTTTCTCTATGGATACCTCTCTCCTCTTACATTTTTTTCTTCAATTTTTCCATCCCTTTTATCAAATCACACATTATTATTATTAGTATTATTATTATTTTTTTTTTGGGGGGGGGGGGGTGTCATATTTTAATTTTTGTACACATTTTTTAAGTGTCGCAGAAGATAACTCACTATTTTGATTGCTAGTGCTTCATATCATATTCATTTTAAATTTTTACTACATCAAAATTTATGCATTAATTTGTCTGAATTCATGGGTAAGCTAAATGTTCTAATTGGATTTGCAGTTTTGTATATTATATTGCAAGTATTCACCTCTGATGGTAAAAACTAAATTTGTGTTAAAAGGTGCACTTTCTATGTTTTGATGATTATGATCTCTTGTTGATAGTCAATTATTTTCATTTCATTTTAATATCCTGTTTGCAGGATATAGCAAATGCAGAGCTGGCTCCAACTCATCCAATTCGGCTAGGACTGGCTCTTAACTTCTCTGTGTTTTACTATGAAATATTGAATTCACCTGATCGAGCATGTAGTCTTGCAAAACAGGTAATGGAACATATCTTAATGCTCTAATTTCAACTTTCACTTTATGTTAATTATTAGTGGTCTTGATTAAATAAAAAGAGAAGAATTATGTTTGGGGATGGTCTATATTTATATATAAATATATATATATATATATAATTTTTTGTTTTATTTTAGTTTCTGTAATTTGTTTTTTTATCAAAGTGTCAGTTTAATACAGTAAAGGACCTTATGAGGTCACCTTGCTTTGAGTGCTTCTTCAGTCCGTCCAAATATTGTTGAGTTTGTAACCCTTAGTTGGGGCACATGCCTACGAAAATGTGGGGCCACATTTGGGCCCGCCACTCAAATTTTAGAGGCAAATGTGTCTGGACTTCGTAACCCATCTTTCTCTCTTACTTGGCTGACCAGATTCATTTCTTGAATGTTGGCTTGGGCATATAACAGAACACTGTTGTGCTTGGGGCTTTAATTCAGAATGTAAGGTCTACTTGTGCTTTGTTAATTTAACCGGTGAGTGAAAGATAAACTGCACAAATAGGTGCAATTAAAGGAGATCTATTAACCAGTGTAACGAGGGTGCTCCCTAAATAGCATTATGTTTTTGCTATGGTAGGTTATTCAAGTGTCATTTCATTTTTATTTCGTAGGTTACTAGGATTTGTGTCTTAGTAGTAGTTTGGTTTTATCAGGCTTTTGATGAAGCCATTGCGGAGCTGGATACACTGGGAGAGGATTCATACAAGGATAGCACTCTTATAATGCAACTTCTTCGTGATAATCTGACTTTGTGGACCTCAGATATGCAGGTTTACCTGACACTCCTTTTCTTTCTATTGTTGTACCTTTCTCCATTTCATATTTACTTTCTGAAAATGTATTCCTTTACTGATAAATTGCTTCCCTATTTGTAGGAGGATGGAGGAGATGAGATCAAGGAAGCACCCAAGCCTGACCCTGAGCAGAACTGAGGTCTCTTATACTTATTTTAGCATCTCACTTCTCTGCCGTTCGTTTTTTATTGGAGAAGTTGGTTGGCCCCTCTAATGCTATTATGGGTTTTTAGATTTCATGTAACCTTGGAGTTACAAACATCTCTTAGTTTCCCATTTTAATTTTTGTGATTCTTATTGTTTCTCATCTGGAGTATGGAGTTCAATTTTTCATGAGAGCTTGAAGTACTTTACATGACTTGCTCTCAACATCCCATTTATTGGCGGAACAGATACATCGGAACCATGTTTCCTCCCTGGCTTAACGTTGGGGAAATGCTTGCTCGAAATAAAATGAAGTGTACCTAAATGATGTTTGGCAAATTTAGCCATCTGCATTGCCTTTTCTGTGTTGTGTTGAATGTGTTTTCTTAGGTTGTCTCTTCCCCTTCCATCATTATTCTTCAATTGCTTTTGATAGATTGAAAGTTTTTAGTGCTTATTGTTTGGAATTGAGTAACTTAGCTGTTTGAATATTCCACCTAACTCCACCACTAGAATTTTGATGACAAAAATTGTTAAAATCAGCCAGTGGACTGAGGGTGCATCTGCCAGAGGCACACACTTGACAGCCAACGGACATAATGCATATTTTGGTTTCAGAGGATTGATGAGATGAGATAGGATTCATTCGTCCCAGGAACCACATATCTAGTCTACTGTCTATGTGATTGTTTAGCCAAAAACATGGTATAAAAGTAATTTAATTATTATTTTAACTCATAATTTCATACATTCATGTTATTTATAAAACAAAAGAAATCAATAAAGAGAATATTCTTATTTTTACATTTTTTTTAAAAATAAAGTGCAATAGTAACTATTTATTTATAATATTATTTTGTATCAACAAATAAAAATACAATTTGAGTTTTAAAAATATTATAGCATACGCAAATAAATTAAATATAATGAATAATGCAATAGAAATTACTTGAATGAAAGTTAATTGATTTAGATAATAAAATTTATTTATAATTCAAAAGGTAACATTAAACAAACATGACAAAAATTCAAAGTAATGATCATTAAACAAGTTATAAATGTAATTTATTTTATTATGGTAGCATGAGATAAATACTTGGGGGGTAAATTAACATGAGCACAATTTTCTAAAGAAATTGGCTTTATAAATAGCATGTAGATATATTCAACCCTTAATAAAAAAATAAAAAAAAAACAAATATAATAAAGAAGTCAAGAGTTAATTATTTATTAAAATATAAAATTTGACTAATAATAAAATTATGTTAAACTGGACACCTCGGCACTCGTGCAACCCAGGACTATTTGATATCAGGAAGACACAGGAACATATAATCTATGTCCAATGTTCATTAATTTAGCAAAGGAAAACTTTGCTAGCCTTCAATCACGCCAACATTCATGCGACAACAATTTCTCAATTAAGAGATATGGGAAGAACCAATCAAACAGTTGGGCTACAACTGTATTTGGATGGCGGTTCCCCCATTTATTTAAATATTTTCACGTTTCAAGTAAATTTTTGAAATAAATAATTATTTATTTGAATTTTTCGAAATATTTATTTCAGCATTTTCAAGACAAACGTTTTAAAAAAATACCACTAAATAACTTTTTCGAAAACATCCGTTTCTATCATTCATTCAAACGACAAGTATTATGAAAAGTAAACAATATCATTTCTTAAATTCTGATTCTCACAGAAAATTAAATTTAGCTTTTCAAATTTCAAATTTTCAATAAGCATTATTACAATAGAGAAATACCGACAATGAGCTCAAACTAAAAGATCAATGCTAAAAATTTGAAAATTTCCTTTAAAGAAATATGATTTGATCAACCATGTCCTGAAACAAAATGGAAAAGTCAACATCTATTTGAATGAAAATTCAAAATTAATATAAACCCAAAAACTTCCACCAGAAAATCCCCACAACTCCCCAGATTATGGCATTAATAAAGGCCATTGTAAAGCCCAGTTTGAATACATCCGGAAGGTCCACATAGCCAGCTGTTGAAACAAAACAAAGCAACACTTGTCAGCTCTCATGCTACCAACAGATATTCTGATAATGAGATGAGTTTTTTATAAATATTAACTGCAACTTATTTGCAACCCTAAATAGGGTTGTAGAATAAGTCAAGCTATTAAACTTTGACTTGTGATCGGCTTAGTTAGAAACTCGTTTGAGATTAGTTCACAATATAAACAAGTCAAACTTGAACATATTTTCAGACTCGTCAATTTATTAAACTCGGCTCATTATGCCAAAAGTAGTTCAATACTTTATAAAAAAATTAAGCTACTAGAACTCGACTCGCGATTGGCTCGATTAAAGGCTCATTCAACATCAGCTCGAAAAATTAACATACCGAGTTTGAACACAAATTGAAGCTTGTTTCTTTTAGCGAAACAAGCTTGAACAACTCATTGCTCAGCTGCACTCATTTACAACCCTAACCCTAAAAAGATAAATGCTGCATTGGTTGCCAATAAAATCAAGGAAAAAGTAAAGAATAATCCAAATTTTCTTTTCTTTTCCTATAAAGCCCTAATCCGAGTTTGAACACAAATTGAAACTTGTTTATTTTAGTGAGTCAAACTTGAACCTATTGCTCAGCTACACTCATTTACAGCCCTCACCCTAGAAAGATAAAAGATGCATTGGTTGCCAATAAAATCAAGGAAAAAGTAAAGAAAAATCCAAATTTTCTTTTCTTTTCCTTTTTTTTTTTTCATCTTTCTGGCAACCTACGGATTAAGAACTACACAAACACAGACTAATTAAAGAAACTAAATGTTGCAAGAATAAACGAGTAATTTGATAGAAAAGGGAAAAGAAAAAAAAATGTGATGTAAAATGGTTGCCAGATTAAAGTAAGCTTCACACTTAAAGAGATGAAACAGGAGTTGCGCACCTCCATAGTATACAGCAGCCTGACCACTGCTATAATGTGTTATTGCACCAAATAGATTTGTATTGTAAGCCAAAGCTAGTGCTGCCAACACGCCAGGGACCCCGGATGCCAAGTGCATGGCAAGAAATGCAGAGTATAAAGCTCCCACGTGACCAGTTTGACTTGCAAATAAGTAGTGGATGAAGAAGTAAGCGGCCTGAAGAACACCAAATGCAACTGGCCAGCTCAAAGAGAAAGATTGAAGCGATCTGGCTACACAATCAGACATCCATTTTACAATACCAAGGTTTGTCAATTGGCCTGCCATGCCCACTAAAACCGCAAACCAAGCTAAGGTATCCCATGCTGATTTTTCACTTAAGCAGTCATCCCAGTCAAGCACCCCCAACAACAAAAGTATTGATAAGCCAAGCATAGCAGCAACAACACTTGCTATACCAAGAACCTCTCTGTTTACAGACCAAGCTATATCAGTGCTTTAAGTACTTATAAATAAAGGCATAAAAAGAGAACAAACAAACAACAGTAACAGCCTTTTTTTAGTTACCATTTGTGCACAAGGATGCTAAGTCACAGATATTGTAGTGAAAAAATAAGTCAACCATCTCAAGCAATATAGATATATATCAAGTTATCAATAATGAATCTGATTAACTGGCTTAGGCCAAAGTCTATATTTAGAATGTTTCTAATCAGGAGGTCGTTGGGGCAAAGCATCCATGGTCCCACACTTTAATTGGTCGCTGAGGGCCACCAAGTCACCAACTGCTTGGACTTGATATAGGAAGACATGGCAAGTATACCCAATATCAAGATAACATTGAGAAGGGCAATGCTGTTTAATAGTTAAAAGTATAACCATTTGGGTGTGTTCATGATCAGGCGTTTCACAGGGGGAAAGAAGATGCTTAGGCCTGCAAAAACCTGGTTTGCAATTGCCTTTATAACATTATAAAGCACTTATCATCTAGAGGATAACTTGAGAAGATGTTTACTTCATAAGAGTGGAACTCTACTAGATGCCACACAGATGCTTACTGAGAGCATCACTACTGCTTGGCATGCTTGCTGACCACAGTGTCTAAGAGTCTTTTACTATCATCCCATATACTAGAGTCGTGTATACTTCTATTTACTAGTATAAATAGGCTAGGATAGATCATTTGTAACAATGGACTAGCAAGAAGTCAATGGCTATTAGATCGAAAGATATAATAGTAAAAAAAAAAAAAAGTCAATGGTTATGAAAAACAGAAGGCATATTCTTCCAATGTTTTACTTTTACCATTTTATCTAATTATTTTTCTCTTATTTATCACAAAAGAAAATAATATCTTTATCCAAAAAAACATATATTCAAAATGCTTCCATAAAGTAATATTCTAACAGAATTCTATAAGAAGGAAAGTGAGGAAAAATAAGACTTACCCAAAAACCCATAAGGAAACTGCAAGAAGCATTGTACCAACCATCACCCATTCATTTCTTGTAACAGGACCCATAAGCTCTAGTTTCTTTTTAGCCATAGCAGGGGCATCTGGTGTGTCTTTAGTTTCAGGAGGATAAAGCTTGTACAAGACAAATGGAGTAGCCATGAGAGAAACAAAAGCGGGTAAACTAGCAGCCTTGAACCAAGATACCCATGGGCTTGCAATTATCACCCCAAGTTCCTGAGCTAGTTTGAGGCACAGCAAGTTTTGAGCTGCAGCAGTTAGGAAAAGAGCACTAGAGTTACCAGCAGACTGTCATGCATCACAGAAGAGCAATGCATAAGTCACCATAATACCATATGATTACTAGATGAAATATAGGATTTCATGTCGATTCACAAATTTTATTTAAAAAAAAAAGTATGTGTTTGTCAAATATTGATCAAAACCAAGAGATAAAAGTATCACCCATATGATTGATGAACAAGACATAAAGATGAAATTATCATCCATATGATTGATCAATCACAAATTCTTCCCTTTGGTCAACGTGACGACACTTAAAATACGCACATTTCTAAATAACAATCCAATTTTATTTTAAAAGAAATTGAAGCAACCCAACTTGTTTGGTTGTGTTTGTGAAAAATATGGACATTTTTATAATGAAAATGGGATTTTTTTAGAAAAGAAAAAATCTCGTCAATGTTGTCAAAGACGAGCTCATGATCGCCTAGGCAACAAAGCAAGGCAATTTTCAGTCTTAACACATTCTAAGTTAGGTGTCTTTAAAGAGGCGTGCCTAGACAATCATACGAGGCAAGGTGAGAGGCGATAACCTTATTAATTGTAACGTACTTTACTTGTATGTCCCTTCTATTAATAGTTTTTCATGTACTTATTTAACAATTGTGTAAGAATATATCATATGACAGAACATAGTTGTAATTTAAAAATATTATTATCAAATCTATTGTGTTAACACAAGTATTAATATCAAACATTAGTACAAAACTCGCCTAATAGACATTTATATTATTTAAGTTGTTGCCAAAAATATAAAATTGTGTGGAGAGAAAAACATTTAACATGTAAAAAATTATAAGTAGTGATTGAAATTGCACTATAACCAACAAATTGTCATCATTCTTTATACAATCTGGGCTAGTAATGATAAAACCTCTTCCCTCCATCAATCAAATTGACCGCCTATATCTAAAGTCTTCCCAATATATGCTTCACTTTTGAGAGTCAACTTAGATGTTTTCGAGATTGCCTCTATCACGTCTTCTACATTCTTTAAGACCAGCAAGTTGACAAAAATCAATTCTAGTTTTTGCATTAACGCTTAGAATGGTCACATCACTTGAATGCGTCATGTGCCATTTTTGCATTAAACTTACTAGTTTTTTTAATAGGTAAAGACAAACTTCATTAAAATAGCCCGAGATTGGCAAATGGATACAAAGGGGCATGACAACATCAATGACTAAGACCCCCTAAAAAAATTTACAAAAGAATCTATTCAATGTGGAAAAGATTCTACATTCCAAAAATATATAGTGTAATATTCTATCCTTAAGCTTGTTTGAGGGAGTAATATTCCCCCAAAAAATCCTATTATTCCCTTCACGCCATAATCCCCAAAAAATACAATGTGGGGTAAGGCACCACACTTTCTTCACCTCACCCACTACCTTGCAGCCATGCCAAATCTTCAACAATTGCCTGACCATGTAGGGCATAACCTAAAACTATCCAAAAAGAAAAAGAACGAAATTCCATACATCTCTAGCAATTGGACAATGAACAAAAAGATGGTTGATACTCTCCTTCCCTTCCATGCAGATCACACATCTATTAGCCATAGAAATACCTCTTTTCTGCAAATTTTCCAAAGTCATGATATTTTCCCACCACACGGACCATACAAAAAAGGCCACCTAAGAGGGAGCTTTAGTCCGCCAAATTGTCTTCCAAGGAAAGCCCACTGCACCTTTCTTTGATAAAAAGGAACAAAAATTGTTTACCAAGAACTCCCCTTTAGGGCCTAACTTCTAATAAATTGAATCAGCTCTATCTCTATCAACACGAACACTGTGAAGGCACTCAAGAAGCTCAATAGCTTCCTCCGCTTCCCAATCATTCAAATTTCTTCAAAAAAGGGCCCCCTTACATGTCCACTATCATTAAGGAAACAAAATCCTCCACTCAAGCATCCCGATGAGAAGTTAAAACATTTTAGTGTTACTTGACGATCATTATAACTATAAATATTATTTAACTTAGAATAACACTTTCACTGTCTAATATATATATTATTTTTATAAATTAGCGCCTTACTTCACTCATGTTAGCGCTTTTGAATCACCTTACTTTTCGAGTGATGTGGAACCTTAGCGCCTTAAAGGCAGCTTTTGCATTTAACTATACTGAATCTCATATGTTCATTAAGAATGAATATGTCCTACACAACTTTGTGCCATATTTAGAAAGAATTTCATCAGAAAGAAACTTCCAGAACAATTTTCAAAATGCTCTTCCAAACATGTTGCCAAAGCCACTTCCTCCCCCAATCAATTGTATCCAAACACGCAAACTTTTACACAAAACATAACAAACAGAATCTATACTCTCTCTGTGATGAAAAAAAAAATGCCCATTTTTTTCTATCAACGATACTGATCACATTTTGAGCAAGAATATTCCAAGCTTAGCCCTCAAATAGGACTCTCTCAATGAATACACTCATAATAAGTGTACACCGCCAGCCAGCTGCTAGCTTGTGTGCACCTCCCCTCACCCCAAAAGGGGAAGAAGTGCAGGGTTTAAGTTCAAAATTGGGACATTGGTGCCTGTGGTATTACTTATGAAAAGATTCAAAACATATATATGTGTGTGTACAGTGAGTTTAATAGCATACATTTCTAAACAAACAATTTTAAAATTAATTCAATTCAAGAATTAGAGAAATATAATGAACCAAGTAACCTGAAACTGAGACTGAATGAGATAGGAACCGAGCTTCTTTGCCGACGGATCGCCTGGCCTACTACCCGCTGACAGTGACAATGACTTGATAATCGGCAAAAACACCCCTCCAGCCCTGGCAGTCGTGCTCGGCATTGCCGGAGCAATAAGAGCTTCACTAATAGTCAGCCCATATGACAACCCCAAGGTACTGTTCCCCCAACATTTCACAAAATAAGTGGCGATTCTGTCCCCCAAGCCGGTCTTAACAAACCCACGAGCAAAGAAAAACGAAATCACAATCAACCAAATCACTTCATTAGTGAATGCGCCAAACGCGGTGGAAAACGTCAGGGTTTTGGTTATAACTGACGTTGTAAGACCCAGAAAAGCCCACGCTCCGACAGGTAAAGGACTGAACACGAGTCCTGCAATTGTAGACAAAAATATTGCAAGCAATTGCCATGCTTGAATCGAAATTTCGGGGGGTTTCGGCACGGAGAAAGCGAACAATCAGTCCTACAGATACTGAGATTATCAATGGTATAATTTTAGCGCCCTGAAGTTTTGATTCAGGGGTTGAGTTCCTTAGTGTCAGATAATGATGACGAGGCGTGGATAGGTTTATGGTTGTTGTAGGGTTTTGGAAGGGGGTTGAAGAGGAAGGGTTTGGGATTGAGGAGACAGAGACGAGAGGTGGAGAGAGAAGAGGGAGGTAATCGGAAAGCGGAGATTGGGCCAAGTGTTGATTTTGGAGAAATGGACGGTTGTGATTTGGAGAGGGAAGGTCGTGATCGGAGGTGTAAAGAGATGCGAGAGGAGGGAGAAAAGGGAGTAGAAGAAGATGGACAGTAGAGTGCAAAGCTCTCCATGGCAGAAAGAGGCGGAAGCGGAGGAAGAAAACAGTGCCTACGATTAGAAAGTAGTTCAGATATAATTTTTAAAAAGTATTTTTAAAAATTTTATAATTAATTTTTTAAAAATTATAAAAATATATTTTAAATATGATAATTTAAATTTTAAAAAATTAAAATAAATTAAAATAAATAACTTATTAAATATGTATTTCGTATTTTAAAATTAAAAATTTATTTTTGAAAACATAAATAAATGAAATAAGTATTTTTCATTTTTGACGTCAAGTGAGAGAGTTTGATTAGCTGTTATTCATCGTACCAGTGAACCCAGCCAATAATCATATGCCACATGGTTCATATGTTTTGTATGTGTGGATAAGTATTTATTGAATTTATTCTAATGTGGCATAAGTATTCATTAGATCGGGTGAAGTGCACCGGAAACATTAAAAAAAAAAAAAATCCCATTTTCATGAAACAGGGCCATTTTGAAGGCCCATCGATCCTATTTGGGCCCTTCAAACGTGGGGCCATTAATCGGAGTCACATTATCCTATTTTTTAGAAAACAGCTGCTTTCAGTTTTTGACGTTAACGAGAGGGTACATTCCATGAAACAGACGGCCATTTTGAAGGCCCACCTATCCTATTTGGGCCCTTCAAACATGGGGCCATTAATCGGCATCATATTATCTATTTTTAAAAAACAGTGTTTTCAGTTTTTGACGTTAACGAGTGGGTACATTCCATGAAACAGTCTGCCATTTTGAAGGCCCGCCTATCCTATTTGGGCCCTTCAAACATGGGGCCATTAATCGGCGTCATATTATCTATTTTTTTCTTTCTTCCAATATATATATATATATATTATATATATATATATATATATTACTTATATGATAAATGAGAGTTTGTCATTTTTTTACTGGACGATATTGTCTTTTATGTATTAATTATTTTTTAAATTATTATTTGTTCATTTTTTTAATATACGTTATTATTTTTATTAGTGGAACTTATGACTACTTAATTGTATCATTTTGACGTGATTACTTTTATTAGTATAACTTAGGAGATATATATATATATATATATATATAATATGTAATTACAACCTGCAAAAAAAGAAGAAGGTAAATTTACAAAATTATTCTTATATATTTAATAAATAAAAAATAAAAAAAAGGGTTGAATAAGTGTAATTGCATAATTTAAAATATAAAATTCTTTAAGAATCAAGATTATATCTGAGTGGTGCATGCATTACTAGTTGGCACTAATTCCATTTTTAATACGCAATAATAATAATTAGAATCTTCATTTATCCTTGTATACAAAAATAATAAACTTTTTATTAAGAAGGGGAATATGATACAACATATGACTAGGTTTGGTCTTAATTTAAACTCAAAAACATTAAATTCTTAATAAAGTCCAATTAAGGTTGTTAAGTTTGTTTGAATTCCAAGTAGTGTCCAACTAAGGTTGTTAATTGATTTAGAAAGATTGTTAAGTTTGTTTGAATTCTTAGTAGTGTTCAATTAAAGTTGTTAAGTTTGATCCAGAAAGATGGTTAGGTTTGGGTTAGGCCTCGAGAATTCCATAATTTTGAGGCAACCAAAAATGTGACTAATCAAATCAACAATTTAACCAAAACCTAAATTTAGGTTTTATCTTAATTTAAATTTTTTTATAACTCAATATTCAATCCTTCGGGTTTGGTAGACCAATCCCACTGTCTACTAATAGGGGGTTGTATTAAAGTCAAGACAGTGTTCTGTATAAATTAGTCCAGGTAGGACCAATCCGACTATCTACTAATAGGGGAGTTCCGATTAAAGTCGAAGGCAACACCTCATATGAACTAATCCCAAAATAAAGTAACATCGATGGGTTTTGATTTGGTGATCTCAAAGGAAAAGTTCCTTAGTTGCTGTCTACCACCCACTCGGTTATCCCCCTTGAGGTTATTAAAATTTGAAAGTATTGAATTCTTAATAGTGTCTGTTTAAGATTGTTAGGTTTGAGTTAGGCTCAATAAACCCATAATTTTTAGGCACCCAAAAGATGTGGTTGATCGATTGATAACTAATCCAAGTAAAATCAATTAACACCTATAATTCATTCAAAATAAATTTAAATATAATCTAAATTTATTTATTTTAGAGCAACTAATCAACTCGTAAAGGAAGAAAAAAACATTATAATTTTAGGAAAAGGAAAAAATTATGATTGTTTTTGGTACTTAAAGATGATGGAGTGTTTGAAATATTGTTGCCAAATCATATTTTCCTTATATTGTACAAAGAAAATGAAACCACGAAACGTGAAATTGATGAAATTAATATAGTTTATTTAAAAGGAAAAAAAAAACTAAAAAGTTTCTAAAATAAAATTTTCAAATAAAAAAATTTAAGATAAATTTTTTATATCTAAAAAACCCAAAAAATAAACTTTTATTACCAAACAAATCCAATTATAAACTTTCATCTTAATACCTGTTAAAAATAATATTGATTAGACAAAAATAACCTTCAAGATATATTTAAAAAAAAAAACTAATGAATTCATAAAATAAATTATTCAATCCAAAAAAAAAAGTGTATATATATATATATAGCTTTTTTTATTTATCTGGAAGGCCTAAAAAAATTCATTTTATAAAAGGTTATGATTTTTTGAATTAAAAAAATTATTTTACATAATTTTTAGTATTTTTTGCTTCTAAAATGTATTTTGAAAGTTATTTTAGTCTAATAAATAATATTTTTTAACGGTATTAAGATGAAAATTAATAATTAAACTTTCACAAATTGAGTTAGCATCGTATGAAAGTGTATTTTATGGAGAGCTTTCTGACACAGATAGTAATGTAATGTACTTGCAAGGCCCTTTGATCTTTCTTGCAAGTTGCAACCTATTTTGTTTCGAATTCGACTAAAACTCATTTGACTAGTAGAGTACCTAATCAGTTGAATCAAAGAGATGGATAGAGTTGAAAGCAAGACTTGTATCATTGTAGAAGATATAAGGAGATATGTGTTCAAATTGAAGACAAACTTGTTTACTCAGTTTAGATCCTCTCCTATACTTTCCTACTAAAAACTAGATTATTTAACCTGATGTCACGAGACTATAAACTCTTAAATTTAATCAAAACGATTAAATCGAACTAAAAGTCTACATTATTTGTTAAACTAAAGATTTACTGAAGAAATAAAAAACATATAATTTTCTCTATTTGAATAGACAGAGAAATTGCTATGTTGTGTTAGGAAAAAAAAAATAGTTGTGAATTTCATTCTATCTATTTTTTTTTTCTTATTTTATCACTGTTGAAATGTCGCCACTTTTCTAATTATAGTGAAATTTCACTGTATTCACGTCATACAAAAAATAACCAAAAAAATGGACTAAAAGTTATATATTTCATAGAGAAATTTCTCTATTTCGTGCCATGAGTGAAATTTATATATTTTAAATTTTTTGTGGCTGAATTTCATTTGCAATATGAATATTGTTTGATAGATCCAATATTTTAAGTCCAAATATATAATTTTAAAAAAAATGAATTTATATATTGTAAATTATTTAATTTTTAAATTTTTTAAAAAATGTGATGTGGTAGTGAAGATTTGTTCAACATTAGTTTTTATAGTAGATGGGCGATTTTATCAACAAAATATTGAGGAATTTTTTGGGTTACAATGTTTCGAGTTTGATTTGCTCTTAATTAAGCATTTATTGAAGGACCTAGGGTGAAATCCCCCTAAAATTTATAAAAGTATAAGGAACAAGACTCTACTAATATAATTGAGTGTTTTTCTTAGAATATTTGTGAAATCTTGTTTGTAGAGTTAGACTTTTACTAACCTTAAGTCTTGAAAATTCTAATAACAATCTCAATTTTTTTTTTTTTAACAAATAATGCTATGAGAAATAACTAACTGGGACTAGCTTAGTTGACCATCCATATATTTTTCGAAGGGGAAGTCATGAATTTAATTCTCACGTTTAATTAAGAAAATGTCAGCATTTATTTACATCTAATTATAGACGGGATTGAGTTATCAGTTAAAAAAAGCAAAAGAAATTGTAAGAGCTTTTCCAATACAAAATCTTATTTGGATCTTGAAAATATATATTTTGATATTACTACAATACTAAAATGCTATATTTTAATAACTCTGTTTCAATACTAAAATGTAATTTTATTTTTTAGTATAAGAAATGATCCAATGGTCTAAAAATAGCCAACAAGTGATCTAAAAAAGGATAGAATTGTGCTGATCGGCAGTGAAAGCGTGTGCCAATTTGATGCCAAATATAGTATTGAATATGACATTATTATATTTTGACATATCAAATGACACACCAGTAAAAACGGTGATAAATTACACTGATATCTCTTGAGATTTGTGACAATTACAAAGAACTTTTATGAAATTTCTCAAATGACACTGATTTCTTATACTTTTATTGATAAATTACAAATACCTTTTATATAGCTTTATTATTTTTCAAAATGACAAAAGTATCGTTTTCATTTTTATTTATTTATTTATTCAATTTTTTTTTAAATTTTGACCTTTTTTTTAAAAAAAATCTTTATTATATATAAAATAAATAAATTTAAGATAAATAACTTATATTTTTTAGTCAAAAATATTTTAATTAATGTTTATTTGAAAACAAAACAAAAAATTAAAAAAATATCAAAATTTTAAAAATACATGAAAAAGATAATTTTGTCATTTACAAAATAAAAAATAAGTTAGAAGATAATTATTTTTTTATAATTTTTCAGTAAAAATAAAAAAGACAATATAATATCATTTAAAAATCTCTAAAAAATAAAAAATAAAAAAATCTTTGTAGTTGTCATAAATCTTTAAAAAAAAAACAACAAGTATATAATTACCCGAATAACTGGAGATGCTCCGAGGAAACTCCGGTCAAAGAAGCGGCACGTTTGTGAATTGGCGTAGTTGCGAAGAAAGCCGTAAGTCAACGAAACGGTGCGAAACGAAAACGAATTAGAATAGGCAGACCCTAACCTAACCAGCCAATGAGGAAATGACAATAAATGGTAAAAGTAAAAGGAAACCAGCGGTCAAACATGGCTCCATTTAATGGATAGAGACAGAAGCTCATGCCGCGTGTTCTATCTTCAACATCATCATCCCTTCCTTTTTGCCTTTTCTCTTTACTCCCATTTCGCAGCCCATCGCCTTTGCGTGGCGATCTTTGAATTTGGTTCAATCACCCGCAGTGTACCTATATAGCTCACCCCCTCTAGTGTGATTTGACTAGTCTCTTTGCTTAGTCTTCAATTTTAGTGAATTTTATGATCATTATATTAATTTTTTTTAAAATTTTTAAAATTATATTGATATTTTTTATTTTTATAAAATATTTTATAAAAATTTTATTTTTGTCATTTTTTTGAAATAACAAAATTATCTATTTTATTTATTTATTTTTATAATTTTGACCAATTGGTTCTAATTTAAAAAAATAATAATAATTATTTTATTTAAAAACAAATTTAAGATAGATAACATATTTTTATTTTATATAAAAATAAATTTAAGATTTTTATCAATATTTATTCAAAAAATTAAAAAATTGGTCAATATTTAAAAAAAAAAAAGAAAAAGAAATAGGTAGTTTTATCATTTTGAAAAAAAAAATTGATTGAAAGAAGATATCTGTATATTATTTTGTAAAGTATGAGAGGTCAGTGTAATTTGAGAAACTTTAGGGAAGATCAATTTTTTTTCTAAATAAATATTGATTATAAATGAAAATAAGTTATCTATCTTAAATTTATTTTTAAATAAAAAATATTTTAAAAAAGTTAAAATAAATTGGTCAAAATTAGAAGAATGCAAAAAATAAAATAAACAGTTTCTTCACTTAAAAAAAATGACAAGAGAGAAGTATTTGTATATTATTTTATAAAATACGAGAAGTTAATGTAACTTCAAAAACCTCAAAAGATATCAATATAATTATTATAAATTTTAAGAGAGGTTAGTATAATTTACACTCTAATTTATAACATGGATCAATTTGAAATAATCATTTAGAAAAGGATTTTAGTAGTACAAAACATTCTAATAAAATATGCCCAATTTATCTCTACTCTATTCTCCCCTTCCATTTTCTTATAGTTAAATATACATATAAAATAGTCCCTATTGACACTCATTTTTATTAATGAATTATATTTCATATTTTTAATAAAATTATACAATGTTGTTGGTTGAAAATAAATATAATAAGTTATATAAAGAAATTATACAATGTTGTTGGTTGAAAATAATTATTAATAACCTTTTTCCTCATATATAAAGAAATGGAATAAATTTCCTTTTTAAAATGGAAATTTTTGGCTGAAAAAAAAGTATGAATAACATTTTATTTTTTATAAAAATACTATATACTTACCAAATCTGTTTTCTAAATTTTTAATCCAAATTATGTGACACTGATGTGGACATAATCACAAAAATTATAATATTTAAAATATTATTTGTAATCTAACGTCCCATCATTTAAGATAGAATTTTAAAATACAATTTAAAAAAAATATTACATTATTATTTATTTTATATATTTATGAAACTAAACCAAAACAAAATCATCTAAAATTTACGCATTTACCAAATCATGACACAATGAGAGGTGTACTATCATTAGGAGGTGGGGTTAAAGAGTGGATTACGTTAATTATCAATTAAGATTTTAATACTTATTACACTGATTTGAATGTCTATTTTTGAAAGTTTATATTTAATATATAAAAAAAACAAGAGCCACTTACCTAAATTATTTTTATTAAAATTAGTTTACAAAATAATGTAATTAAATTATATTAGTTGTACATCATTTTATACACTTTGATGTGCAATTAATGAATTAATATCACATTATTTGAATTTTTATTTTTTTTAATATTTTTTTGGAAAGGGTAAGGTTGCTTTATTTTTATTTTATTTTATTTTTCCATTTTTAAGTTAAAAGAAATTAATTTACTACTAAATTAAGACACTAACATGGGATTAGTACAAAAAATCCTCACATTTTTTTTTAATGAATTTTAGATGTAAGCCACGGTCATGAATGTGTCATTAAATAACAAACAAAAACACTATTAGTCGGTCAACATAGTTATCTCACCGGCGGGTGTAGGAAGTTGTTTCTCCGTCCCACGTTTCCTAGCTGTTTCTTCATTCTTCTTTGGTTTTGTTTTATTTTCCATTGATAAGAAGAAGAGACCAACCAAAGCCAGTTGGTCTCGAGATTTGAATCTGTGTCCGGTGGAACCATTGGAGAGGCTTCGACAATGGCTTCCATCAATATTTCTTGCCCTACAACATCTCTCTCACGTTCGCAGTAAGATTCTCTCCCTTCTCTATCCCCTTCTCTATCTCCTTCTCTAGTTCTAACCGTTACGCATTTCCATATGTATCAGCTTATGTATAATTTTCCCATATATTTGCATTTACATCCATCTATATATAATATAATGAATCGAAAGAGAACGTTTTATGGGGTTTCTCTGCACTTTTGGTTTGTTATATTTTTTGTAAATTTTTGACTTGAATTCCATCTGTTTTCTTTTTTCCCTTCCCTTGTTGTTGCCTTTTAATTTGGCTATGTTTGCGGTTTGTGTGAATAACGATCATGTGACATACTATTGATGTGAATCGCATGAGCTCTTTTTGTGAATTATAATCGAAAATATGAAGGGAGGGTGGGTTTCTCTTAATTTCATTAGATCCAATGAACACAATTCTTATGAATTGTGGCGTTCATGCCATTCTTTTTAAGGATTTAGCTGAAGAGAAATATTTGTTTGCAGATTTACCAGTTGGGTTCTGTATGACTTTTGAAAAATTTGCTATTGCACAAGAATTCTTGCTTAAAAGGATCCTCTGAATCAACAATTTCTGACACCTGTTCCATGGATTATACATGTTTGTTTCTTGCTGGAGTTGTAGGCTTTCTACTGTCACCTGTAAAGTGCAAAGGGAAATGATTTGTTAGTAGAGAAAATGGGAAAAACTGAAAAGAACTTTCTTTCACATGACAACTTTAATTAACATAGTGAAGAATCGTTGAACAATCATGGTTTCCATATGCCTCGAGAGGTTCTACTCTAATTGAAGAAGACTTTTTCCAATTCACTAGGTTCTGCTGTGTGAACCTATTCTTGCTATTCTGCTATGCATGGTCAAATCTTCTGTGTTAAGTCACAGGTTGATATTTATTTTTTTACCAACATGCAGCAAAAGATGGAGGAGCTTTTCATGGTTTTATCAAACATGACATGCATGTGATATTGATGTAGATTTATCAGAGTTTTATCGGGGACATATTCTCAAATTTGGTTTTGATTTACTATCGTCGGATTCTAGGACTAAACAATGTTTGCTAATCTATATATAATTGACATTTTTTATAATCTGTTAAGCATTCTATGGTTCCTGTCAAGTCTGACTATTTCTTAACTTTAACTTTTTCTCATTTCCTTTCAACAATCAAAGTATCTTGCTAATTATAACTTTTATGTAGGACATCTAAAACCTTCAAATTATTAAACGGACTGCACGGTGCAAATCTATTTTCTGCAAATGGGAACACATTCCAGTTGTCCTCGATTATGTTGGGTAGCAAATCATGCTTCACTATTAAGGGTCATGGTAGGACTAGAGCTGCACTGTTGTCTGGAGAAGGTGACCTGATGTCTCACCCCAATGGCACTAGTGTTATGGGAAAAGATGTTCTGTTTGGTGGCCTGTCTGCTGGGATTGAGATACAGCCTGATGCAATAGCATTTGGAACAATTGCTGCAGAAACCACTCCTACAACTTTTGGTTTTCCTGTAGACAATGATGAATATGATTTGGACTATCCCACAAAAGGTTTCTCATCCATCCCAGAGGCAATTGAAGATATTCGCCAAGGAAAGGTTGGTTGTCTCTTCATTTGTTATGTTATAAAAAACTGAATAGTTTTTGACTAAATTTATTTATTACTTCCCCACTACTAATTGGGTTTATTTTCAGATAGTTGTGGTTGTAGATGATGAAGATAGAGAGAATGAAGGAGATCTAATAATGGCAGCATCAAAGGTTACGCCGGAAGCTATGGCCTTTTTTGTGAAGCATGGAACAGGAATTGTTTGTGTTAGCATGAAAGGCGAAGACTTGGAGAGGTTAGAACTTCCTTTGATGGTAACCCAAGAGGATAACGATGAGAAACTCCGCACTGCATTCACTGTGTCAGTGGTATGTAGTCTTTTGCTTCTTACAAAATTATGATCTATGCATTTTTTTTTATCATCTACTTCAATTTTGCAGGACCTGTATTCTTATTAAAACCATGATAATTCTCATTCCTACTTGGTGTAATCGAAAGTTTTAAAATGGCATGAAATATTCCGCTTTCCAAATGCGTTTTTAAAGAATATTATGTTGGAGGGGAAAAAATTGACCTTCATTCTCTGTTTATCAAAGATTGGAATCAGAAAATTTTTAACGGCCCAAGCCTACTGACCAATAACTTGAAAAATGGTCCATTCACGTGACTTGAAACGCTTAAGCCAAGTTGTTAGTAACAAGGCTTGTGATGTTTTATATACCAACCAAACTCTTCTCACTTAACCGATGCGAGACACTACTTCGCTCCCCTACAGGACAACATGTTCTCGTGGGATCAATTTGAATCTCTCCCAACTACCCATAAGTTCCCAAGCCTGCTGTCTCAATAATCTAGTGAAAGAGCCCAACCACATGGCTTAAAATACTTAAGTCAAGTTATTAGTAGTTTGGCTTGTGGTATCTTATATATCAACCAAACTCTTTCCACCCAATTAATGTGAGATACTAAAAATGGTCTTGTGAAGTTTCTATGAGCATACATAAAAATAAAAATGATATAAATCTTTTAAGGGCTACCGTACCCTTTTTGAAATGGTATTCTGGATATTTAATAAAATAGTGTTTGTGTTTGTGTGCATAGTTATGTACATATGCATTTGTTTGTGTGTGTATAGTTATGTACATATGTATGTATTTATAATTTACATCTGTAGGATGCAAAAAATGGTACAACTACGGGGGTTTCAGCTCGAGACAGGGCAACAACAATATTGTCTCTCGCATCAAAGGATTCAAAGCCTGAGGATTTTAACCGCCCAGGCCATATATTTCCATTGAAGTACCGGGAGGGAGGCGTTCTGAAAAGAGCTGGACATACAGAAGCTTCTTTGGATCTTGCCGTGCTAGCTGGGTTAGACCCTGTTGCAGTACTATGTGAGGTTGTGGATGATGATGGTTCCATGGCCAGATTACCAAAGCTTCGGGAATTTGCACAGATGGAGAACCTGAAAATCATATCCATTGCTGATCTAATCAGGTAGTTTATCATATCATCCCTTAGCAGATTATTGCTTTACCAACATTTATTAAGTGTGTGATTAAGATACTGTATCAATGTTCACATGTTGCTGACCTGTTGCATCTCTTCTGATGGCATAATAGAGAAGCATTTTCTTGGTAACTGAATATTATAGAGCTAATTTCAGGAATGGCTTATAAAACTTGAATACACCACTTATCACCTTTAAAGTGGGCAGTTTGCAACATTGCAGTGTTTTATTTGCACTGTTAAGAACAATCTAAACTGTGTTGGACTCATTAGAAATGAGCCAGTTGCATTTCCAAAAGCTATCTAAAAATTCTAGTGCATATATAACTCTTCATTCATAGGACTTCTGGAAGTACTTCATTTTCATATTTCTTACAATCATGTGGTGGTGATATCGCTCCATTTTTTGTAATTGACTAGGTTTTGGGGGATGGATTTGTGCATTTTGATGCTATGACAAGAAAAGTGGAAAAATGGAAATGGAACCCTACTATTACATTGCTAGTATGTTTAGTTCGTAGCAACAATTTCATAGTGACAAAAAACCTGAATTGCAATAAGTAAATAGTTATGATTGTTATCATCTCTGCCCCAAGGGTTGGTTATTCCACCCTACCAAAAAGGCTGAATTCCTAGGGTTAGAAGTGTTTAAAGTTGTTCATGGCCATGGCCGGGGGCGGGTTGAGTTTGGTCCCTTGCACATTTTATGAATACTGCGAAGTTTGGTTTTAATTTCTGGGACACCTATGTCTGATTGGATTTGAGGTGGAGATAGGACAAATGCATATAGAGACCTCTAAATAAATGCTTTTTCCCTAGTGTTTTTATTTTTTTTGTAAAATACTGCATTTTCCTAAAAAGACCATTACCCAAGTTTCTAGGAGGGGTAGACTGGAGACAGACTTTACAATTGACATATTTATTTGCACAAAATGTTTGCTTTTAGACTCAAATCTGTGTTCCGATGCTTGACAGATTGAACATTTTACCGTTTGCACCAAGTAATGGCCTTTAAAATACTGTATTATCTTCTTTCATTTAAATGCATATTTTTTTTAAGGTTTAAATACTCACTTATCTTATTGCCTATATAGAACGAAGCAGTTTTGAAACACCTCAAGGCTTTAGAAATAAGGCAGAGATTTTCATATTCATAGTTTTATTTTACTTATCTTAATGCATGTATAGAGAGAGGCAATTATGAAACACCTTTTTTTTTCCAGGTATACATGCATGCTTATCCTAATTGGGACATGAAACCTCAACCTCCTCTTTGGGAGGTGGACGAGATACCCCTCAAATTAATGCTTGGTGGTAGAGCAGTTAAAAAACACCTTGAGAGTTTGAAAATTAGGCAGAGTTTTGTAAGGTGCATGCTTCATGAGGCAATGCATACAGTGTTGCTTGTGTGCCATAATCAGTCCCTAGCTTTTTTGTTGTGCCACACATGACTGATCTTTTGATTAATTTTAAAGTGGTCAAGCTATTGTTTGATCATGTTTAGCAGCTTTTGACTATTTTATTCTGTCATACCACTTGATTGAACCATGCCATTCCTTTTCTGTACTTCTATGTAAAATCTCCACAAGATTTATTCCTGATGGGATATTAACTATTTTAGGATGCTTCTAAAATGTTTACATATTATAAAAATGTCTTTTTTATTAGTTATTTACCCTATTCACTATCTTCAACTTATTATAAAAGAATAAAAATGCAAGCATCTGCACCTTATGCTTTAGATTTATGTTTGGGGTCAGCTATATGACTGCCCTTCCACCAGTCTCTTGCCAAGGGGGCATTTTTTTCGAAGTCATGAGTCATGATGTGATTTTGCACTGTTTCAGCCCGAGCCTTCTTGTCAATCATCTTGTCCTTTGTGATTACATTAGGACATCAACTTATTGTCAGGTCATTAGGTAATAGATTCAACCTGTGGGTGACACACTTGGACCGTGCATTATTAATACACTATATTAAAAATAGTAAAATATAATTCCTAATCATATTGTGTTTAGTACTGGAAAACTTCAGAAAATTTAAGATAAATAAACCATTAATTATGGATTTTTTTATGATTAAAGTTTAGCTATGGCTATATCATGCTTATATTTGTGAATATTATTGTGCCAGGCATACATCTGCATACTTGGCACTTCTAGAGTGCCTGAAATTGTCAAGGACCTATTGGTATGAATATCATATGTGCTTACATCACATGTTAGCGTGTGTGTGTTACTTCATTGTCAATATGATAATTAGAAATAAATAAAAGATAAAAGTTGGCTGTGCATCAATGCTTTGTGCTTAAATTGTAGTACTATATATATAGGTCTTAGGTGCTTAGCAGGGAAAAAAAATACACATCTTTGGTTCAAATCCAATCATCAGTATATTTTAGATATTTTCCAAAAAAGAAGGGGACTCAATCCTCTTCGGTTCAAGCCATCCATGTTACTTAACAGTTAACACCTGCCAGCCTGAGTTGACAGAGACACATCAAGTTTAAAACATAAATGGTTGCAGCTCACAGCATAGTTGGCTGGATCAGTAGGGGTCTGAATGAATGTGTGCATGGTTCACATCTGTTTTGGTATTTTCTTCTGACTGTGACAATTCATTCATTTCAACCATGATTGCAACAAGCTACCTCAAGGATAATGCTAGGGGAATGGGAAAATCAAAAATAACTTTGGTTGACGTAACAAATAAAGACTTAATAACATGTGGTGTATCTGAATTTATGACCCTAGGAAGAGTGGAACAATGAAACATGATTTATGTAGCCGACCACAAATAGTTGGATAAAAGGCTTACTTGAGTTGAGTTGAGTATTGCAACAAACTATTTCAGTGTCCATTTGAGTTAGTCATATATGCTGTCACAGTAATTGTAACTCTTCTAATCACATATGAAGGAGAGACAATTGTTTGATCCATGAAAAACATTCTGTTGCACTGGTTAGGAGGGCAGGTCTGCTCACAGCTTGTATGACACGAGCAATCTAGGTGTGATAACATTGAACATGCTCGAGTTTGTAATTTGGTGACATTTTGCACTCAAACTCCATCAATTCATTTTAGCCATGGGTGCATATAACTTTTTTACCTATCCTGATTTTGTCCAGTATGCAATGGAACATTTTTGCCCAGAAAACCAAAATGTGACATAATCACTTGTAGGTCACTGTGTAAAGGCATTTTTTGGTTTTTCTTTTTCCTAATATGTTGTGTAATTTATGGAGTGTAGTGGACCTATGGAAGGACTCCTCTAATATCAGTTATAATTGACAGATATAGAAGGAAGAGGGATAAATTAGTGGAGCGTGCTTCTGCTGCAAAGATACCTACTATGTGGGGGCCGTTCGTTGCCTACTGCTATAGGTCTATCTTAGATGGGATTGAGCATATTGCAATGGTGAAGGTGAGCATTTTTGCGAACTCTGATGCACAAAATTATTTCAAATCATTTTTGTACTTCATTGCAAAGCAATTCCAATTAATGCATACAGAGGGTACGTTTACCTGAACTCTTATTTTCTCTGTTTTGTCAAATTGTCCTTTGTATTGCTTGGCCACATGAGGTCCTCTTTCAGGTCTGTTTGGTTTTAAGGTCGGTGTGAAACTTGAAAACACAATCCTGCTCCTATTATGCAACTGAGAATCCAGAGCTGACGAAAAATGTTAAGTTCCAGTTAGGTTTAAGTTGGGCAAAGGAGAGCATATCAGCTTTACCTGTTTTTTTTTTGGGGGGGAGGGGGGGAGGTTGTGAATTAGGGTCAAATCTCTTATCAAAAGAATCATGACTTAAGCTTAGAAAAGAAAAAAGATTTTGTGCGTTTAGAATCAATTATACGAGGGGTTTGTTTTTTAATTTTCTGTTTAGGTAGAGTACTTTCTTCCTTTTTGATACCATTCGGAAAAAAAAAATTTCTTCCTTTGTCTAACTAGTGTCAATTCTCTTGTCAAAAGAATCACAATTTTAGCTGATTTTTTTTTCTTGCTGTAAAGGAGCCAGTTTAACAAGTATTTTGGTGTAAACAGGGTGAGATTGGGGATGGACAAGATATTCTTGTGAGGGTACACTCAGAATGCCTCACAGGAGACATATTTGGGTCGGCTAGATGTGACTGTGGCAACCAGCTGGCACTTGCAATGCAACAGATTGAGTCTGCTGGCAGGGGTGTATTGGTGTACCTCCGTGGGCATGAAGGAAGGGGCATCGGTTTGGGCCACAAGCTTCGTGCTTATAACCTACAGGATGACGGGCGCGATACTGTGGAAGCCAATGAGGAGCTGGGGTTGCCTGTTGATTCGAGAGAGTATGGCATTGGCGCACAGGTACTATATATATTATTTTTTGGGATTTGGGGGATGCTTCAATATCATTTCTACAATGTGTTTAGAATGAACTTTTTTTTTTCTTTCAGTAATATTTTTCTATATTTTTAGTTATTTTGATGCTATTTTTTTTTTTAAAAAATAATTTTTGCAATGCTTTCAAATGCTCATGAAAACAAATTAGAATGTTTTATTTAAGTTCTCAAATTGTGCTGCATCAGTGCTTGGGTCTTCTTGTTTTGGCAAGTATGGTTGGGTCTTCATTTGATGTTAATGCTGGTCCTGCATCCTTACATTGTGTTGGAATAATCTTTTGCTGAGTTAAGATGAGTCTTCTATCCTTTTCATCTTGTGTTCTATACATGACATCATAGCACACATGATTCATGCTTTAGCCACTAGGGATTCAATCAATACGTAGCAACAAGTGACCAGTGTTTTTAATCTTCCTTGACAATCCTATGACCTGAATTCAGCACAAAAACAAGGAAATTCAGATTATAGAATAGTCAAATGACCGCTAAATATGGTTTTTTTTTATATAAAAAAAACTCATTTGAATTGTCTTCTATATTTAAAAATGGTATAACCTTGGAATCACAAGTTAAATGAAACATGCACTATTTTATACTGTCTGTCTATGTTAAAACATTTTTTGAAGACTTAAAAATCATTTTTCTTTTTCCCCCACTCCTCTTTCTCAAAATGGTTGATATATTAATTTCCAGTCTGATTCTCTGTTTAGTCTGAAGCTGAAAATTAGAATAAAGGGGGGTAAAAGTTTGAAATCCTAAATCACAATTCTGATTCAACACTATTGTGAATAAGTGTACAACTTTTCCTTTTTCTGAAAAAAGAAAATGTTAAGGTTGATTTAATCATTGCAGATACTGAGAGATCTCAGAGTTCGAACAATGAAGCTGATGACAAATAACCCTGCAAAGTACATAGGGCTCAAAGGTTATGGCTTGGCAGTTTCAGGGAGAGTTCCCCTTTTGACTCTCATTACCAAGGAGAACAAGAGATATTTGGAGACAAAACGCACCAAAATGGGACACATCTATGGCTTAGAATCCAACGGTCAGTCCAAGCAGTATCATTGGTGAAAATGGTAAACCAACCAGCAATAGTCCACCTGCTGCTGTATCTGACTTGTAAGAGGTGGAGCTCGCCTATGTGACGAAAAATTGACATTATGAGATTTCATTGATTTGAAGTTAGATACAGTTGATTCTTTACACAGTGGCACCAGATTCAAAAGTTGTATTACATGACAAGCAAAATTTATGGTGAAAATCTTGCCAAAAATATTGAAGCTATTCTTTTTCCCAGAGGTGTAATTTAGATCTAATAGGGAACTCTTGTTGCCATGGATCTAGCTAGTCTTGTGGCTAAAGTGTTCGAATTAATGCCTCACAGAAAGATGTCATGAACATTTTATTTCTTTCTGGAAAAACTATTACAAATTTACTGCAATGAAATGATGTGAAATAAACACTGTACTCTTACTTAAATATGAATCTCAATTTTCTTTTCTTTTCTTGAATTTTTCATTTTGGTTATGGAATACAAACAAGAATACTCTCAAATTACTTGATGTAGCATGCATTCAAGATCATATTAGGGAAAATCAAGGAAAAAAGTGTAATGGAGAGGATTCTCGTCCTAATTCTTATTATATGCATCTCTAATAATTAAAAAAAAAAAAAAAACAAATAGTAGACAAATTTTAACACAATATAGTATAAAAATTATAAAAAGACAAAATTAACCTCTCCTAAAATTATGTTAGTTAACAATTTTATTTCTATTTTTTTGGTATTCACATTTACTCTTTCAAGTATTATAAGAAAAGCAAGGAAAATAAATTTTAATTTTGATTGGTATATGTAAATAGTAAACAAGGGTTATTTTGAACTTAAAAATTAAAGTATAATATATATGTATATAGTACCTATTTATAGAATATATATTAAACTTTAAATCAACAAAAACTAAAATATTTTATGTTAATTAAAATTTAGTTATATCTTTTTTCTCTATACTTTCCTAATTTTAAAAGTAATAAGAAACGAGACTCATCACTTCAAATTCAATTATCAAGAAAAAAAAACTCAAAATCATAAAAGAAAAAATAAACAAAAACATAGTTCAAATAATTAACAAATGCTCATTATTTGAGAACTTAATTAACTAATAATAAAATTTAGTTTCTAGCAATACTGTGAGCAAAGTACTCTCATTTTCAACAAACGCATACATCTTCTTTTGTTTTGAAAGTTCTCTGTCTCTCTCTGTCTCTCTCAGTGTCTCTATCTCTTTCTTATATTTTTTTAATGACTCGTAGAGTTGCCACATGATTAATTTAGGGGTTTTATATTTTGATAAGTTATGGAGATAGAGAGTAATCAATGGTTTTCTAATTAGGATCCAAAATCTACTAAGAATTTTAAGTGTACTTTTGCTATACTTTTTTAAATTAATTATTTTCCAAGAAGTTCTAAAATCTCTCTCTCTCTCTCTCTCTCTCTCTCTCTATATATATATATATATACACTTTTTAGTATTTTTTCCTATATTAGGGAAAATATTAAAAAGTTCGTAAAATAAATTTTTTTAATTCAAAAAATTCGTGATACATTTTTTCTTTCTAAAAGGTCCTAAAAAGAAATTTTTAATACAAAAAGGTTCAATTGTTAATTTTTATCTAAACGCTATTAAAAAATATTACTGATTATACTAAAATGACATTCAAGATACATTTTAGAAAAAAAAATTAAAAAATTAAAAAAATATATAAAATAAATTTGTCAATCCCAAAAAATCATAATAATTTATAAAGTAAAAATTTATTTTTTAGGTATTCTAGATAAATAAAAAAATGTTATGTTTTTTTTTAGATTAAAGAATTTGTTGTATCTATTATTTAATATTTTTTAAAATGTATCTTGAAGGTTATTTTGGTCTAATCAATAATATTTTTTAATGGTGTTAAGATGCAAATTAGCAATTAAACTTTTTTGAATTAAAAGTTTCTTTTTTGAGTCTTTTAGATAGAAAAAATATATAGACTTCTTAGATTAAAAATATCATTTTAAAGACTTTAGTGTATTTTTCTCTAAATTATATTACTTGTATAAAAAAAATTGAAAGAAAATTAACATTTAAAATCCTTGCATATTATGTCCTTCAATGGAGATTTGAATTTAAAAAAACTCTAAAACATAAAAGGAAAGAAATATATTTTAAAATCCTTGCCGAAGTTTTAACCTTTAACTAAGATTTTTTTGAACAAATCCATAAACAGCTTTGAGAAAATAAATAAAAAATAAAAATTTTTGTCCTAATCACTACATCATCAATTGAATAGTCAAAATAAATTGAGCAAACAAATTTAAGGAATTTTTTTTTTCAAATTTTAGTAGTGTATAACAAAAGTAAAACAACTAAAGTAGTATATAAAAAAATACTATTTTTTTAAATTTTGTATCTCAAATGTATTAGTTGTATATTAAATTATATAATTAATATGTCATATATAATGATATATTGACACATTATTGTCACATCACTTGAGATATACATTTGATAAATATAGTATTGTTCATAAATATAATATATATATATATATATATATATATGACTAATATATACATTACGAGAATAAAGTTAATATCTCAACATAAAATAATGGAGTCTCTCATTCATTATAATCTAAGTAAACTTATAATAAAGGGTTCTTTGTGGTAAATAATTTAATGAATAATTAAATTTTACATAATTAGACATTAGGGGGGCCAACTTATTATTCTTATCATTTACCTACATTTTAATGAGTTACATGAATTTCTTATGAGAAGTCATATAATTTTTATGCTTATTTTGTAATAAATATGTAGGCATGTAAATTTGGTATGACAAGTCATATGATTTTTATGTTTATCTTTTATAAATATGTAGGCATCAACTCTAATCAAAAGTTAATATAAATCTCTTTTTCATAGTTTTTCTGGTAACTTGGTATCTGATTTTTTGAGCAGGCTAATTCGGGAGATCAATTTGACCGTCTACTAACGAGAAGTCTGATTAAAACATAATTACGTTTATTTCTAAAATTAAATAAACACAAGTGAAATATTGAAAGAAATCATAACAAACTAGGAAAACAAAAGTTTAGACATCATCAAGAGAATATCGTCACCATAAAACAACACTCGATTTTCAGAAAATGATAGCTCGGATTATAGGAAGCATTTTCAAGAAAGGTGAGGGTTTCCGATGTATATTTATAGTAATAGATCATGCTCAACTGTTTTTAGACAACATGGGTTCACTCTTGTGCTGTAATTTTTGTATTTTTAGAAGCATGTGTTTGCATGTATATTTCATTATCTTTTTCATATAGCCTTCTCAATTAAAATTAAAAGTGTCTATTTGGTGGAGTTATATTACCAAGACCCACATGCAAATGTCACAGTTATTGTCTCTCACTATATATATATAATGGCGGTCTTTTATAGAGATAATAATTTAATCCGTCGTGTTCGAAACTGTCAATTTTGTGGGTTTGGAGAGAAATTTTTTGAGAAAAATACCAAAAAGTTTATAAAATAAAATTTTTAATCTAAAAAATTCAAAAACTAAAATTTTAATACAAAAAGTTCAGTTGTTAATTTCAATTTTAACACCGTTAAAAATATTAATAATTAGACTAAAATAATCTTCAATATACATTTTAAAAATACTAAATAATTAATAAAATAAATTATTCAATAAAAAAAAGCATAACATTTTTTATTTATCTAGATGTTCTAAAAAAGAAATTTTCATTTCATAAAATATTATGATTTTTTTGGATTGAAGAAGTTATTATATATATATTTTAGTAACTTTTTAGTATTTTTTTAAACATATTTTGATAATTATTTTAGTCTAATTAATAATATTTTATAATAGTATTAAAATTAAAAATTAATCATTGAACTTTCTTGACGCATACTTTTTGCCCAATAAATTTTAACAATTGAATTTTCCCTATTCAAATAATGCATACTTTTGCACAATTGATCTAAATTCGATTCCTCCATTCTCGTGAGTGTATAAAAAAAAAAGGAGAAGAAGAATAATACTATTATTATGTGATTGATTCACTACAACCTTGTCTTGTATTTTAAAGTAATTAATTAATTAATTAATATGTGATATTTTATTTTTAATAAGTAAAATAAAAAATAAAAAGCATATACATTATGAATGCTCCCGAAAGAGTTAGAAAGAGCTATAACTCCTAACAGTTCGTGCCTCTATCAGAAAGAATACAATTTGGTAATTTGATAATTTTGGAATCTTTCAATTAATGGACCTGTCTTTTAGTTGAAAAAAATAAAAAAGGGGATAAATTACAGTAATATTTTCTGAAATTTATAAAATTGGATTGATCTTTCTTTCTTTACTTGAAAAACTAAAATTACCTTATTAAGTTAATTTTTTTTTTTCAAAATGACAAAATTATCTCTTTTAATTTTTTTTTTCAATTTTGACCTAACTTTGGAATTTTTTTCCTATTTTTAAATAAATATTGACTAAAATCTTAAATTTATTTTTATATAAAATAAAAAATAAGTTTTTTACGTTAACTATATTTTTATAAAAAATAAAAAATTCTTTAAAAAGACTAGTAAAAATTGGTTAAAATTAAAAAAATATAAAATAGGTAGTTTTTTATTTTAAAAAAAATGACTGAAAATGAGTATTTATAATTTACCAGTTAAAATAAAAAAAATTTAAATTTTAATATAATTATCAAAAACTTGAGAAAATGTATTTACCCAAAAGGAAAACACTTCCCTTTTTCCTTTTCTTTTTTCATATTGAATTACCAACCCTTTAATTTAGTACATGGTCTAAATAAGTCCAGTCATCTAAGTAAATGAAAACCCAACCAAGAAGCAAGGTCTAGGTCTCCTCTTTGGGGGCCCAAATGACAACTAGGAAAGCATTAGATGTTGCTTGTCACTTTCATTATTCATTTATTATGAAAAAGCTAAGAATGGCCTAACTTTATGAATTTGGTGGTACAAAATTTTCCTCCCCCCCCCCAAAAACCAAAAACAATTTCCATGCACTTTTAAAAATATGAATATTTTGCTATTCATTCATATTGCAAATACAATTTTTAAAACTCATGCACTTTTAAAAATCAATATTTTGTCTTATGCCTAAAAAACTTCATATTAGAAATGCAATACTCAAATTCTATTGTGTTCCTTATCACAAAACTTATTATGTGAATTTACTAATCACTCAATTGTTCAAATAGTTCAAATAAGATATAAAAACCAAAACTATAATTCAATTTCTTCTATTAAGATGTTATGTTAATACTTATTTGTTGAATTATAATAAATTTTTCCTCATATAATGAATTAAATGTTAAGAGATTTCAATTGAATTAATATTTTAGTACTCTTTAAAATTAAATTAAAGTGATAAATAAAAGAAAATAAAAATGAAAGATATTGAAACCAACAATCATATTATCTGTAAAAAAAAAAAAATTCCCTTCTGAAAATGAGAGGAAAAAAAATTGTATCAAACATTGTAGATGTTGGAAAAAATTGGCTATTGAGCATAGTTTTTTGATTGTCTTTGAGCTAAATTTTAAGTGAGTCCCACACATTAATTTTGGTGTATTCATATAAAAATGTGTTCTCTTTCACGAGAAGATTAAAAATATATATTAAATTGCTCAAAACTATTAAGGAATGAATGAGAAATTATCTCCAAATATAACCACTTAAAAATAGTAACAAAGTGCATAAGATGGGTACAAAGATTTAAGTGAGTGTGTGTGTGTGTGTGTGTGTGTGTATATATATATATAATTATCTTGAAAGAGGGTTTGGACCCTTAAGGGTACCCAAGTTTTGTCGCCGAACCAGGTTAAACTGTTGTGTATACATTTGTTTGGAAAAAAGTTATTTAAATTTTCAAATTCAAAAAACGCTATTGTTTTGTTACTGGTTTAATTAAATTCAAAACATTGTCGTTTTGAGTTTGTGTTTGAATTACTATTTGAACAATCGTCTTCTTCGATGAAAAACTGCATCCCTTTTAGATAAATAGAGGAGATCTAAATCTTCATGACTGTACAAACCAATCACGAAGAGACCTATATAAACACCACAACACTCATTTGCAAATTCATTCAATTCCATATATTTTGTGCGTCAGTTCATACTAGTCTGAGACAGTTCGATTCATAATTTTGATTCACTGTACATAGAGACAGCTGTACTTCTTCTTTATGTGAAACCACTTCATCATGGGAGGTAGACACTAATTCAACTCGTAAAGGACCCAGTACGAGATCGTAATACATCTTAAAGAAATAGCATAAAATACTAAACTTGGTCTGTTCCAACTTTACTATTACAGAAAACTGTAAGTTTTATTTGATTAAGTTTCTGTTATGCAATTTTTAATTCTGTAAACAATAAATCTTTTCTATTTTCCTTTAGATTCCAATTCTAGAATTCTAATATTAGGTTTGAACAATAATTTATTTCTATTCTTTGTCTTTTTGTATTTTACAAAAACCAGCTTATTTACAAAAAAACCAGTTTAAGATACTTGATTTTACTGTTAAAGTAAACCTGATTACTACAATTATTTTGTTTAACAACTGGTACCTTAAAACTCAGAAAATTATATAATACTTTTTGACTAATTCTTTCAATGGTTCGTTAGTTAGTCACATATACATTTTAGAGTGTATTTCTACACATTTGGCTTTCTATCCCATCGTTTGGAACCATGCTACTCTTGAAGTATTGAACATTTATTTCAAAAACTTGAGTAAAACCTCTTAATTGCAAAAATTTATTTATTAGGTCTTAATGCATTAAACTCAGGTGAGTAAGTTTTGAATAAATCAACAAAATATATGTAGACTGTATCATAATAAAATGTCATAATTTTTGTTGATGTGACCAGCACTTTGATTAGGTAAAAGGTTTAATGGTATTGCACCATGTGATAGTAACTAATCGTCACATTATGTAATAGTCATCGAATGCTCATTAATGATACAAGACTCATGTAAATCCTGTATCAATACCCAATCACAATAATCATGGCACGTTACGATGGTACTAATGAATTTTTTTCCTTTAACCCAATGCAGTATATTTAGTACTAATTATGTAAAGGTCGTGTGGGCTAGCCCTCCAAAGTGCGGGAGTTTTACTTTTTTTCTTTTTTGGGCATGTAAGTTGTTTATGTTATTTGAACTTAGTCAATCTAATTTTTTGGTTTTTTAAATGAATAAAAAATAAAAATAAAAATCAATGAATACTTGTTCTTTAAATGCTTTACACATTTTGTTTGCTTTTACACGTGTTGCAACTTCAGCCTAGGTCCACCAAAATCCCAAAAACCAGAACGTCACCCAGTCTATTCTCACCATCGCGCGAATATTTGGAGTGAGCAAGGTGAGAGAGAGAGAGAGGGAGACAGAAGGAGACGACCCTTTTCTCCATTCCTGATTTCTCTTCCTTCTTCCACAAGTCATACATTTCTCTCTGGTCTCTTCCACTTCATTCCCTCCTCTTTTCTTGTCTCACTCTCTACTTTTTTCCTTATGGTTCTTTCCTTTTCGTTTTCTAGGGTTTTATGTCCACATATTACCACCGTTACAACTCACCGGTACACGACATGAGCCAAGTCACTCCTCGAATGAACCACCATCACCGACCTTCCTCTCACCGGAGGAACCACTTTTCGTCGAACCCTCACTCCCTAAACTACCCACTACGTAAAGCTCTTGGCAATTCTTCGTCGACTTCCCGGCAACAGTGGCTTCCTCGTTCACCGTCATTCGTGGTAGACCTTCGGTCTGGCCACGGGACTTTTCGCACATCGGAAGTCCAGTCTTTGATCGAAAAATGTATACCTAAGCCTCCCCGTTTTTTTGTTAACCCCAGCGGTCCGTTCGCCGGGAGATTGTTTTTCTGGCAGCAGAGTGATGCCGTCGAGGCCATCGTATTCTTTTGGGAACGTCGGCTCGCAGGCGATCATCTAATGACTCCGTTATCTGAAGTCTTCGATGATGTATTGAAAGAGAGACTGAAGCTATTATTTGTATCGCATGTTCGAAATCTTTTGGAAGGTGTGACAATGCAGAGGACGAAGGAAAAGAGGGAGCTTTTATTGAAAGAGACCAAAAGACTTAAAAATCTCCTTGGGAAGCCAAAGCACTTTGCCTTATTCAACGAGCTTCAGACGAAGCAAAAGGGGCTTGGAACAGAGATTGAGTTAATTACAAAGAAAATTGAAGAATTTAGGTCTGCTATTAAGTGTATCCTTGCTCATCTTGAAGGAAATCAGTCCGAAGATTCAACAATTGATGACAAGTTCGAGCTTTTTAAGTTTGATGATGGTTTTGATTGGAGTAAAATTCATTGTATTGTGATGCGCGAGTGCCGGCGACTCGAAGATGGGTTGCCAATTTACGGCTATCGGCTTGAAATTCTTCACAAAATTCTTTCGCAACAGGTATAGTTCAATTCGTGTGTTAGTATTGGTTTATTGTTGATATTTTTATTTTTATAATTGCTTCCTCATTCTTTGTTTTTACTTGTTATAATAGAATAGAATATCCATTGGGACTTATCTCGTATAGGTTTCTGTCTAAATTATTTGTTGCCCTATAATATTGTACAAGGAGAAGTTGGAAAAGCTCTAGGGAGACACTGCTGCTTCTAGCCTTTGAGCCTTCTTTCAAACCTTTCCATAACAGAATCCCAAACTGATATATTCCAGCTTCTGTATCCAAGAAGTTGGTGAATCTTCAGAGAGACTTTCTGCTGGAAAGGTAAGTGGGAGGAGTTCAAATTTTGCCTAGAGGACTGGAAGGTGGTGTACTTCCTATTGAAGTCAGGTGGCTTGGGCATCAAGAATTTGGGTATTTTTAATTAAGCTTTTGGATATTTGGTTATGGAGACAGTCATGTGAAAATTGAATTATGCTTGAAGAAGGATTTAAGATCCGGTAGCATTTTAAATAAGTATGTTTATTCTCCCACACCTTCAAAATATCGTTTATTTACAGTCATTCAAAACAATGAGCACAACTATCATTCAACAGAAATAACTTCACTGCATGTACACCACACAGTGATTATTGCATGCATTTATATTACACTACCAGTTTGTTGTTGATGCTGTTTGAGATACAATGAGCAGGTTTTATTTTATTTTCGGAACATCAACCAATCCCCCTCCTCCTCCCCTGGTGCTCTGCGGTCCAACACCCACCCTAAAATGTATATTTATGGTTATTTCATGACCTATACAACCTGATCAGTTTTTTAATTCATAGAACCTCAACATATGGATATTCAAATTCATTGTGTACTTCACATTTTCTGGAACATTTTAGTCATTTGAATTTTGTTAACATTTCCCATCGGTGCAGGTAATGGTATTGACTGGAGAGACTGGTTCGGGCAAGAGTACACAGTTGGTTCAGTTTTTGGCTGATTCGGGATTACCTGCTAGTGGTTCAATCATATGCACTCAGCCCCGAAAAATTGCTGCTGTCTCTTTGTCAAAAAGGGTTGGTGAAGAAAGTAATGGATGCTATGAAGATAATTCAGTCATTTGTTATCCAACTTATTCATCTGTTCAAGGGTTCAAATCCAAGATAATATTTATGACTGACCACTGTCTACTGCAACACTATATGAAAGATAAGAATTTGTCTGGAATTTCATGCATTATTGTAGATGAAGCTCATGAAAGAAGCTTGAATACTGACCTCCTACTGGCTTTGTTAAAAGATCTACTCTGTCAGAGGTTTGATCTAAGGCTAATTATAATGTCTGCAACAGTTGATGCAAGCAAACTTTCGGAATACTTCTTTGGTTGTGAAGCCTTTCATGTGGCTGGTAGAAGCTTTCCTGTTGAAATCAAATATGTTCCTAGTGCATCTGTTGGGGCTTCTGGTTTTTGTAATTATGCTTCATATGTTTCTGATGTTGTTAAGATGGCTGCTGAGATCCATAAATCAGAGGAGGAAGGGGCGATTCTTACCTTCTTGACTTCTCAGATGGAAGTAGAATGGGCTTGTGAGAAGTTTCAGTCGCCCTCTGCTGTTGTGTTAGCTTTACATGGAAAACTCTCCCATGAAATTCAACATCGTGTTTTCCAGGACTACCCAGGAAAGAGAAAAGTTATTTTTGCAACAAATTTAGCAGAGACATCCTTGACCATTCCTGGGGTCAAGTACGTAGTTGATTCTGGCATGATGAAAGAGAGCAGGTTTGAACCAAGTACTGGTATGAATGTACTAAGGATTTCCTGGGTTAGCCAGAGTTCAGCTAACCAACGAGCTGGTCGTGCTGGCCGAACTGAACCTGGAAAGTGTTACCGTCTCTACTCGGAATGTGATTATCAGTCCATGCTTTGCCATCAGGAACCTGAAATTCGTAAAGTTCACCTTGGTGTTGCAGTTCTCAGGATTCTTGCCTTGGGCATCAGGAATGTACGAGAATTTGACTTTATTGATGCTCCCAGTGGCGGGGCAATCGATATGGCCATCAGGACCCTTGTGCAGTTAGGGGCTGTTACATACAAAAATGATCTTCTTGAATTAACTGATGATGGACATTATTTAGTTAAATTGGGTATTGAGCCTCGTCTTGGAAAAATAATTCTTGATAGCTTTCGTCATCAGTTGCATAGAGAGGGTGTTGTTCTTGCTGCTGTTATGGCTAATGCAAGTAGCATATTTTGTAGAGTTGGTACCAGTGAAAATAAATTAAAATCTGATTGCCTCAAGGTGCGGTTCTGCCATCGTGATGGAGATCTCTTCACGCTTCTTTCTGTCTACAAGGAATGGGAAAGTGTACCTCAAGTGAGTCAAAGTAAATGGTGTTGGGAAAATAGCATCAATGCAAAATCTATGAGAAGATGCAATGAGACAGTGCAAGAATTAGTACAATGCCTTAAAAATGAACTAAGCATTAATATTTCTAGTTCTTGGATTTGGAATCCTCACGTTGTCACTGATTATGATAAATACATGAAAAAAATTATACTTTCTTCTTTAGCTGAAAATGTAGCCATGTACTCGGGATATGATCGACTTGGTTATGAGGTTGCTTTAACTGGAGAACATTTTCAACTTCATCCTTCATGTTCATTGCAAGTATATGGTCAGAAGCCAAGTTGGGTTGTTTTTTCTGAAATCCTGTCAACCTCAAACCAGTATTTGGTTTGTGTAACTGCTTTTGACTATGAGTTGTTATCTTCCCTTAATCCTCCACCTTCATTTGATGTCATGAGGATGCAGAGTCGGAAATTGCAGGTGAGGGTGATCACTGGAGGCAGTGCACTTCTAAAGAAGTTCTGTGGAAAATCCAATAGTAATTTGCTTCGTCTTGTTTCTCGCACTCAAAAGGCTTTCATGGATGAACGCATTAGCATTGAAGTTGATATTGATAAGAATGAGATTCATTTATTTGCCTCATTAGAAGACATTGAAAAGTTCTCCAACTTTGTTAGGGCGGCCTTAGAATATGAAGAAAAATGGTTGAGAAATGAATGCTTGGAGAAGTGCTTGCATGGTGGAGGTCGGCCCGGTGTTTCTGTCCCCGTGGCATTGCTTGGAGCAGGTGCTGAAATTAGGCATCTGGAGTTGGAACAGAGATATTTGACTGTGGATGTGTCCCATTCAAATGCAAGTTCTCTTGATGACAAGGAGCTTCTTATCTTTTTTGACAATTTTGTTTCTGGAGTGTCTGGATTTCACAAGTTCTCTAGCACTGGAAAGGATGGTGGAGACACAGAAAAGTGGGGCAGGATAATGTTTGTTACTCCTGATGCTGCTGAAAAAGCTGTTGAGTTAAATGGTGTTGAATTCTGTGGCTCTTTGCTGAAAGTATCCCCTGCACGGGCATCTATGGGAGGTGATCATAGAATGTCATCATTTCCTGCTGTAAGAGCCAAAGTGTTTTGGCCTCGTAGGCATAGCAAGGGTTTTGCAGTAGTTAGATGTGAAAGGAATGATGTGCATTTTATTGTTGAGGATTGCTCTAACGTTTTGATTGGGGACAGGCTTGTTAAATGTGAGATTAGTACAAAGAGCTCGGATTGTGTTGTCATTAGAGGATTAGATAGAGAAATTTCTGAACCAGAAATTCTAGAAGCCTTGAGGATGGCCACAGATAGGAGAATTGTGGATTTATTTCTGGTAAGGGGAGCTGCTGTAGAGGATCCACCATGTGGTGCCTGTGAAGATGCACTTCTTAAAGAAATTGCTCCCTTCATGCCTAAGCACACCCCGTTAAGCAATTGTTGCCATGTCAAGGTCTTTGCTCCTGAGCCAATGGATAACTTCATGAGAGCACTGATTACTTTTGATGGAAGACTACATCTGGAGGCAGCAAAAGCTTTGCATCATTTTGAAAGGAAGGTTCTTGCAGGATGCCTTCCATGGCAGAAGATACAATGCCAGAAGATGTTCTATAGCTCTATTTCCTGCCCTGCTCCTGTCTATGGGGTCATCAGGAGGCAACTGGATTCTTTATTTAATAGTTTTAAACGTTACCGTGGTATCACCTGTTATTCTAAAGATGGTTCTTATGATTTCATGCATTGTTTTGTGTCGCAAGTTTTTTCTTTTCCCCCTTTTTCCTTTTATGATAATTATGGTATCACCTGTTATTCGAAAGCCTCTTTGACAAAGGTTATCCGTTATCAATATCGCACCCCAAGCTGCCAACCAAGCAAAAGAAAAAGAAATGTAAGAGGGAACTCAATAGGACCATATCAACTTCCAAGAAAAAATCTCATCATTTATGTTCACCATCTCCTTTTAGTAAGATTTTTCTTTTTGATCAGTAAAGGTATATAATTGTATTAAAAAGGTGCCCGAAGGGAGTGAACCCATACTAACAAAAAAAGGGAATGGCTACATAATCAAAGCTTAAGTTCTCTCAAAAAATCTATATAAGAATCTAGATACATGGGCCTAGCGTCTTTACATCAAAAGAAGAACACTTTTAGAATAGAGTCCTCGAGTCTCAAAGGGGTAGTTTCTACCCCTTAAAAAATCCTAGAATTTCTTTCTTTCCAAAGGCTCCACAAATATACAACGGAGCCATTATCCACACAATCTTCATCTCTTTCCTCACTCCTTGGCATCTCCATCCTAAAAGGACCTCCTTTAAAGTAGCTGGCATCACCCAAAAACAACCAAACAAAACAAAAAATAAACTCCCCACCTCCCTCGCAATAGGGCAATGAACAAAAAGATGATTCACCAATTCTTTTGCATTTTTGCCAAAAAAAATAAAAACAAACCAATTTGGAAGATGATAACCTCTTGCAAAGGTTGTCTATGGTAAGGGGAGCCCCCCCATGCCGCCATCCATCCAAAGAAGGCTACCTTGCTAGGAACCCCCCCCCCCCCCCTCCTGCCTTCCAAATGAGCTTCCAATTAAAATTTTCCTTCCCACCACCCACGAAAGTCTTGTAATACGAGCGAACTTTGGAGTTTTTATCTCTGTTCACCTTCCACACCACCTCATCGCGACCAACACCTCCCACCTTAAAGGAATGAAACACCTCCATAAATTCCAATACCTCCTCCAACTCCCAATCAAAGAACTCTCTTCTAAAACAGGGGTTCCACACTATGTTATCCCCCACCCTAAACGTGTAGTTTGCTACCAAGGCTTCTTTGTTTGACACAACAGGAAATCTTCCTTTGAGATTAGTATCTCCACACCATCCATCCTCCCAAAATCTAACCCTTGCTCCATCCCCTACTTCAAACTGTACATGACTACATAATTCGACCATTCCTCTTTGAATAAACTTCCACACTCCGCAGCCATATGTCTCTACCACATGTTCTACACGGATACGTAAAGCAAAATAGAGTGGTTGTGCTTTATTGCAACAAATTCAAACGGGCACTTAGTTTGAATAAATCTAGAATATCACTATTCAAAAAAATACATAATTAAATAAAAAGGAATAAATCTAGAATATTAGAATATGTTTTTCAATATCTAGGTGAGTGTTGAAAACATTCACAAAGCTGTGGACACTACTGAATTGATCTGCATATTTTTTACCTTACCTTATTGCTTACAACTTGGAACATATGTCTCAGAATCTTACCTTATATGAATTACTTATTTTACAACTGTAGCATTGTCTCATCAATTGTGTCCTTTTCTTTTTGGCTGTTCTTGAGTTTTTCAAGGTGCAAAAAGAGTTGGAATTATTTTGTATTTTTTCCTTTTTATTGTCATTTTGGAATATTTTTTTGTTGTGGGGGGGGGGGGGGGGGTGTTGAAGGTCATTTTTTGTAATAGGTTGCTGTGTTTCTTGTCCATACAATATCTATTTGATGCTTAGGAACTTAGGATAATCCAATCTGAATAATCTTTAAGTATACTGCATTTGAGGTGACGAATGGATGTGGTCGGATAATTTGTATTCGACACATCATTATTTAGAAAATAACAAATAATCAATGATATTGTTGGATTAATTTAATTTTGCTATCATTTTTTTTGTGGGGTTTTGGTTGGGGGATAATTATGACCTCTTTCACTTAGGATAATCCAATCCGAATAATCTTTAAGTATGCTGCATTTTGAGGTGATGAATGGATGTGGCCTGATAATTTGTATTCGATACATCATTATTTAGAAAATAACAAATAATCGATGATATAGTTGGATTAATATATTTTTCGTATCATTTTGTTTTTGTGGGGTTTTGGTTGGGGGATATTCATCACCTCTTTCATTTAGTCCTGCAATAATTGAGGTTGACAGGATTAATATGATTTTATTATTATTTTTATCTTATTCTTTTAGCTCTAACAAGCATGAATAAATCTTTTGAACAGGTGTATCTTACAATTTGGAAAGGATTGAAAATGGCTCCTACCGAGTTAAGATATCTGCTAATGCTACAAAGAGAGTGGCAGAGTTGATGAAACCACTGGAGAAGCTATTGAAAGGAAAACTTGTAAATAATACCACTCTGACCCCAGTTGTACTGCATCTTCTGTTCTCCCGAGATGGCATTGTGCTCATGAAATCAGTTCAGCAAGAAACAGGAACATACATTCTCTTTGAGAAGCAGAACCTGAATGTTAGGGTCTTTGGTATGGAGGACAGAGTTGCTTTGGCTGAGCAGAAGCTGGTTCAATCTCTTTTAGCCCTCCACGAAAAAAGGCAAATGGAGATCTGTCTTCGGGGAAGAGTTTTGCCACATGACCTTATGAAAAAGGTTGTGGAGAAGTTTGGGCCAGACTTACATGGGCTTAGAGAGGAGGTACCTGAGGCAGAGTTTACCCTTGACACTAAGCGCCATGTCATTTCTATTCATGGAAAGAAGGAGCTGAAGCAGAGAGTGGAGGAGATAATACACGACTTTGCATGGTCTCTTAATGTTAATGGACTAGTGCAGCATCCTGAATCTGAGGTAACTACCTGCAGTATATGCTTGTGTGAGGTTGAGGACTCATACCGGCTGGAAGCCTGTGGACATGAGTTCTGCCAATCGTGCCTGGTTGAGCAGTTAGAATCAGCAATGAAAAGTCGTGATGGGTTTCCGATATGCTGCACCCGTGAGGGGTGTGGGGCACATATCTTGCTGACAGACTTGAAGTCTCTTTTACCATGTGAAAAGTTAGAGGAAATCTTCAGGGCTTCTTTGGGGGCATTTGTAGCATCTAGTGGTGGCAAATACAGGTTCTGCCCATCTCCTGACTGCCCTTCAGTTTACCGGGTAGCAGAACATGGGACATCTGGTGCGCCATTTGCATGTGGGGCATGCTATGTGGAAACGTGTACTGGCTGTCACTTGGAGTATCACCCTTATGTGTCGTGTGAAAGATACAAGGAGTTAAAGGAGGACCCAGACTTATCACTGAAAGAGTGGTGCCGGGGAAAAGACAATGTCAAGGGTTGCTCAGTCTGTGGGTACATAATAGAGAAGGTGGATGGTTGTGATCACATTGAGTGCAGATGCGGGAGGCACATTTGCTGGGTTTGCTTGGAATCCTTTAGCAGTGATGTTGACTGCTATGCACACTTGAGGTCTCTACATGCGTTCTGATGAAGGTCAAACTAAGTATGTCCATAGAGCTGCATATATATATATATATATGTATATGTATAAATATCTTTTTATAAGATTTGTTAATGTGAAGTAAGTAGTTTTCTCAGATCTTATGCCTATATAGTTATGCTCAAATTGCTGTTAGGTTCAAACATTAGATTTGGAAATTGTTAGGATCAAAAGATTTCCCTCTAAATACCTTATATTCATTTCAAGGCAGATCAACCACATGTTCTCCCTTTTAATTTGAATAACCTCTTGCTTGCTGATTTTGTTCTTCCACCTATCATCCATATATAAAATCCGTTCCACAATTCTAGGAAATTGGCCTGCAATAGTAGTTGGGAAGAGAATGTTAATTTTGCAAAAAAATAACATTTCACTATTAGAGTAGAAATGTCAAAAAATAATTTTTTGGTACTGTGGCACTGCTAAAATTTTACTTCAGCATCACTAAAATGACTTTAATCATTAGAGCTGTTCCAAGGTCCAAGGCCGAACATTTGTAACCCCAAAAGTCCCTTGATTTTTAAATTGACTTAAAGCAGATCCAAAAGTGATGATGTGATATTTTTGTAATGTCTAAATTACCCCTCTGCAATATAATTTCTCACCGAATGTGTTCTCTCTCGATCTCTCTCACACACCCAAACCCTCGAACACAAGAAGCCATAGGAGATCTGAGCGTTTATGGCAGAGGCAGAGATTGTCGGGCCTACATTCCTCCTCCACCGGTCTTCACTACTTGCCAGAATCAATCACCATACTCAATGAGATATTGAGCCCTGAACGGGGCTGCGATGATGATGGCAGGGAGTCAACAGTTTTCTAACAGTTGGTGACTAGCGCATGGTGGTGGCTGCCATTGTATCAAACAGAGTCTTGCTCTGTTCTAGGTTTTTGACAGTTGAAACAAAAACACACAAAAATTCAGAATTTACTAACATTATGGATAGGTTGTGATGTTAACAAGAATGCCAAGAAATTCAGAATACAGAGAGAGAAGAATTTACATGTTGCTGGTGTCCCTATCTTGAAATATTCCAGTGCCAATGGCTCGTTTGATTTCAGCAATTGAGGGCTATTTTTGTTGCTGTTGTTGTTGAATTGTTTGTGGCAGGGTTGTGTTTATCCTGCACACTAGACGCTTACTACTGATTTGAGGAGAATTGTTGGGTAGATTGCTTTAAGGAGTAGAGCTATTGGGTAGAGAGGAGAAATGTGAGTTTTGGTTAACGACATGCAGCTTAAATAACCCATATGCGATATGAATCTCTTCTACGGTTTCTTCAGCTTCTTCAAATTGTATACGTATCAGTGTGTATGTGTATGTATATTGACAACTACCAAGCTGATGCTCCTGAGTGTCTCTAATGGTGGTGGCTGATGTGAATTTTGATGGTGGAGTTGTTGGTAGCCAAAGTGTATGGTGGTGGTGGTGTTGCGGTGGTTCTGTGGTGGTCCGTGAGGGAGAAAGGGAGGATGGGGGGGGAGATGAGTGGTGATTTCCAGAAAACTGAGCGGTGGCTCTGGTTGGTGGTCCATGAGGGAGAAAGAGAGGATGAGGGGGACGAGAGAAATTCGAGAGGGAGAAAGAGAGGATGAGGGGGACGAGAGAAATTCGAGAGGGAGAGGCGTTGAGAAAGACGAGGGGATGATTGGTGGGCAAGTTCATTATCAGTTTTGTATTGGAAAATTGGAAAACAAGATATTTATTTTGGTTCTCTTCTGTTCGACAATGAGATTTCAATGACTGAGATGTTCTCCTTTGCTTTGTTTTCTTCCACTTGGTATTTTTACTTGCAGTTTTTAATGAACTTTTTTTTTTTTTTTTGGTTAAGTAATTTGTATTCAAGATGCCAAAGGGGAGGCGCAACCAACATTACAAAGGTATAAACTATACAAGTCACGGCCACAACCAATATTGCAATCTGTCTGTTTGTTTTATAAATTTTAATTTCAGATACTTTAAGGGAGGTAGTATAATTTATTATTTTTTAAATTATATTTAATGCTTAATATCACGATCCGTCCATGAATTTAAATCGGAGTTGCGAGATACGAATCGGTCGCGGTATAACGGTATCAGGAGTATTGGGTCATTCTTAATATGAATCGATATCGCAACCGTGAATTTTTCTCAAATATTAGTAAATCTCATAAAAGTCAATGATGAACATATCTTGATTACAATCATCACATTTTAATTTTTTTTACTATTAATTTTTAAAATTCTAACACTTGAAAAGAATTTTTTTTTTTTATATAAATAACACTTAAAAAGATATTTTATTAATTTATATGAATATTTCAAAGTTAAATTAATAAGAAATATCATTTGATTTGAGTGGCATTACAAAGAATAATATAAATAATAACAAAAAATAATTATAAGCATGAAAATTAATTTAGTTGATTAGTTATAGAATAAAAAAAAAATTAAAAATTTTGAGACCAAAAGGCCTTTTCGAGTTTGTATTGACTCGAATGTTTTAGTATTATTTCAATTTTTTTTGGATTATTTTGTTAAGTATCTCTCTTGTATATAAATGTTATAAAAATAGAAATAATAAGATTCCTGTAGAAAAAAAATTAAAAAATTTTAAAAAAACATAAAATAGATGTAACAGTTTTGTAACGGTCCCGTAACGGCCTATAACATCCATAACGGCCGATACGACTGTGAATTTTAGTAACACCGATATATCGGTTAGTATCAGTATCAGATAGTCAAAAAATCGATACATAATGACTGATACATAACGTAACGGCCTATTTGCTAGAAGGTTTTCTTAAGAAGATGGAAACATTTTAGACATACCTTTCTAGTCCTTCGATCAAAATGATCCAAACCATCCATTATAAGGCTAAGAGCCTATAAAATCTTTAATATATGTGATACTGCAATACCTTGTGAGTAAAATCTTTTGTTAGTTGGGCATCCTTAATAGATATGTGTTCTACGAACAAAACTGCTTTCTTGAGTTTGCCATTTTCTGGAAGATTATCTGCAACCTCTACTGATGCCTTCTCTGTTGTAGTAGCTACCTTTTCTACCTGCTCGGCTGCAGTTTCCACCACCTCAACAACCATTTCAACCTGCCCTAAACATAAAAAATTACAAATTTTTTTCTTAAGAAATTTAAAAAATCATGAGAAATCAACCAAGATAAGCATGATCTTAATTTTTGAGTTGTACAATGACAATGTTGAACCAAAAAGTCTATGAACTTTGCTTCAGTAAATTATAGTTCTTTCAAATTTCTATCTTTCTATCTGAACAAAATTTCAGTTCTCGCATGAAATAACAAAACACCTATATGGAAAGGGGGTTTGCATGTTCAAGTCATTTCTCTTTACATTTTCATAAATTTTTTGGGCCAATTATGTAAATATTGCTCTAAGCAGGTGGTAATAGAGACAACAATGATATGCCTTGTGAATATATATATACCTTCTAGCCTAAGCAACCTTTCCCATTTTTTCTTCCAAAAAGGTAGCAGCAAAGTCAATATGAAGTCATATTTGTATTCGATACATCATTATTTAGAAAATAACAAATAATCGCTGATTTAGATGCATTAATTTAGTTTTGCTATCATTTTTTTGTGGGTTTTTGTTGGGGGATAATCATGACCTCTTTCATTTAGTCCTGCAATAATTGAGGTTGAGAGGATTAATATGGTTTTATTATTATTTTTATCTTACTCTTTTAGCTCTAAGAAGCATGAATAATTTTTTTGAACAGGTGTATCTTACAATTTGGAAAGGATTGAAAATGGCTCCTATCGAATCAAGATATCTGTTAATGCTACAAAGAGAGTGGCAGAGTTGATGGAACCACTGGAGAAGCTATTGAAAGGAAAACTTGTAAATAGTGCCAGTCTGATCCCAATTGTACTGTATCTTCTGTTCTCCCGAGATGGCATTGTGCTCACGAAATCACTCCAGCAAGAAACAGGAACATACATTCTGTTTGAGAAGCAGAACCTGAATGTTAGGGTCTTTGGTATGGAGGACGGAGTTGCTTTGGCTGGGCAGAAGCTGGTTCAATCTCTTTTAGTGCTCCACGAAAAAAGGTAAATGGAGATCTGTCTTCGGGTAGCAGAACCTGGGACATCTGGTGGATGTCACTTGGAGTATCACCCTTGTGTGTCGTGTGAAGATAAAAGGAGTTCAAGGAGGACCCTGACTTATCACTGAAAGAGTGGCGCCGGGGCAAAGACAATGTCAAGGGCTGCCTGGTGTGTGGGTACATAATAGAGAAGGTGGATAGTTGCAACCACATTGAGTGCAGATGCGGGAGGCACATTTTTTGGGTGTGCTTGGAATCCTTTAGCAGTGATGATGATTGCTATGCACATTTGAGGTCTCTACATACATTCTGATGAAGATCAAACTTAGTATGTCCTTAGAGCTGCATCTATATATATGTATAAATATCTTTTTATAAGCTTTTGTTATTCTGCAGGTAGTAGTTTTCTCAGACCTTATGCCTATATAGTTATGCTCACATTGCTGTTTCTCACGACTTTGATTAGATTTTAGAGTTCAAAAATCACATATGTAGATGAGCTATACATACACATCATCTGTTTTCACATGTACAACAACTACATTGTTAGGTTCAAACATTAGATTTGGCAATTGTTAGGATCAAAAGATTTCCCTCTAAATACCTTCTATTCCTTTAAGGCAGATCAACCACATGATGCCCCCTTTAAATTTGAATCTGATTTTGTTCTGCCACCTATCATCCATATATAAAATCCATTGATCTCTGCAAATAAACAAATTCAGATTATTTTTTTTTAAACATGGTAAGAAAAATGCCTGTCTGTACTACTTTTCATCATGTTCCTTTTCTATGATCTTATCTATGACAGACTCAATTGTCTTCTCCAATTCTTTCAAGTCTTGAGTCAAATCATCAACCTCTGAATCCAAAATTATTAAAAATTATATTTAACAGATTCAACAAGAAGATTAAGCACTTCTCAAACAAAAACAAAAAGAAATTGATAAATTAAAAGCTGCCCACTTGAAATTACTTCCAATTTTTTGATAAGCAAAGTTTTTTCTTGAGAAAATAATGTTAAAAACCAGTTTAATGTATGTGATACTGCAATACCTTGTGGGTGAAATCTTTTGTTAGTTAAGCATCATTGGCTGTCATACTAGATATATGTTGTGTGTGCTGTGAGAAAGTGATAAAAACAACAGTAAATCAATCTCAAACAAGAGAAAAAAAATAAAAAAAATAAAAAAATAACAAAGAAGACGCAAGATATACGTGGTTCGGCAAGATGCCTACATCCACGGGTAGCGTTGATCAATCCACTATGTATCGAAGTGATTACATGAGTAAAACACTTACAAATCTAAAATTCACATAAAATCGGTTATCTTATCATAAAAGAAACCTTAAAAATAACACTCTTGTGTATGCAAACAGGGTGAATTCATGACAATCACCCACTGCCGGCTTGAGTTTGCCATTTTCTGGAAGCTTTTCTTCAACCTTTTGCTAAAACCTTTCTCTATAGTAGTGGTGACCTTTTCTACAACCTCTGCCGCAGTTTCCACCTCTTGAACATCCTTGTAAACCTATCTGAATGAGCCTCTTTGCTCCCAAACTTGGCTGCCTCTTGTTTCCCAGCACTTCTGGATTTGACAGTAGTACTAGAGCCTTCGTTCTTTGGATGGGAGTTGACAACCTTCAGTATTGGCTCCATCATTTTCTTCTCTCCAACCAACTCTTGTCTAGTTTTTGCATTCCCCTTGTCAGAAGATACAGACTTCAAGGCTTTAGAGTGCTTTGCAATAATACCAATACCTTCTGTTAAGACTGCTATATCACCATCTTTTCTTTTTCTATTTGATGTGATCTGAAAACAACATTCTCTTGTGAAGATCTTGTAATGCCAACTTTCTTATGTGGAGAGTTCCCATCAGCAGGCAAGAATGAGCCCAAACTCTCAGCAGAAATCAAACCTTCAAAATCTTTTTGAAAATGTTCTAATACTTTTTCAATTCTCTCATCAATATTGTAAGAGAAAGCTGCTTCTACCACTACATCACGTACTTTTCTTTTTCTGCATGTAGTTTGCAGCTTCTTCTTCAAAGTGCTTGCAGAAACATTCTCCTCCTCCTTTTCCTTCTCCTTGCCTATAGACCTCTGATCAACAGGCAAAAATGAACCGTACCCTCCAAACTGAGAACCCAAATTCTCAGCAGAAACCAAACCCTCAAAATCTTTTCGGAGATGTCCCAATACTTTTTCAATCCTCTCATCAATATTGTAAGAGAAAGCTGCTTCTACCACTACATCACGTACTTTTCTTTTTCTGCATGTAGTTTGCAGCTTCTTCTTCAAAGTGCTTGCAGAAACATTCTCCTCCTCCTTCTCCTTGACTATAGACCTCTGATCAACAGGCAAAAATGAACCGTACCCTCCAAACTTAGAACCCAAATTCTCAGCACAAACCAAACCCTCAAAATCTTTTCGGAGATGTCCCAATACTTTTTCAATCCTCTCATCAATATTGTAAGAGAAATCTTGGACCTCTACATCACCACCCACTTCACTTTTTCTACTGCACGTACTTTGCAAAGTAATTGAAACAGTGTGGTTGGCCATCCACTTTACTTCCCAACTCCTCCTTGTCGAAGCAAAGTCATTATCTTCTTGAACAGCCCGACATGTTTTTGCTTTTGCTTCACTCGAAACAGAAACAATAGGCAAAAAAGAACCATGCCCTCCAAATTTTGATCCCAAACTCTTAACAGAAACCAAACCCTCAAAATCTTTTCTAAAATGTCCTAAAACCTTTTCAATCCTCTCATCGATATTATAAGACAAATCTTGATCATCATCTTCAGAAAAACAGACCTCTCCTTCTTCAAGCTCACTGTTTTCCATCTTTTCCACCAAAATCCCAACCCCACCACAAACGTCAAATATGATTGAAAAAACTGCTCCGAACAAACAGAAAACCAAAACTTGATCTAAGAAAAACTCAAAAAACTGATTGAAATATCAAAAACCAAAGATAAAAGAAGAAACAGATGAGGCGAATACGTACCGTTTAGCAAGAAATCAATCTCCAAAACAATATCAGGACCTGATGTGCAAGCAATCCAATATTTCTCACTCAACTAAACTAACCGCCACACCACCCTCTTATATTTTTATATATATATATATATATATATATATCCTCTTCAATCAAGGACATATACTCCTACCATGATACTATCAAACTACGTAATCCAGTCACAATTAGGAAAGTATTCCAAATATACACTTATTCTCCTTCTATTAAGACATTATTACAGTTGGGTTCCTAATAATATTTAATATACAATAAGTTCATAATTTATAATAATTAATAAATTTTTAAAAAACTAATTTGATTCTATAATGAATAATTTGTAACAATTATATATACATACTGAAGTCTATTATTAAAAATAAAAATATAAAAATATAAAAAAATTAATAATTAATAATTTTAATAATTAACACTTTTCTCTCTCTCTGTCAAATTTATTAATTATAAGAGAATTAATTATATATAAAATAAGAAATTTCTAAAAATAATAAAATAATATACAAGTTTGATTTATTTGACACATTACCTCTTTTAAATCTAGTACGTCAATGCAGCTCTTTGATGCCTTAATGAGCTATAACCATGTGCCACATAAGTCTAAAACAATTAATAAAATTATCTTCTCAACTTGTATGTTTAACTCAACCAATAAAATAAAAAAAATACATAATTACTCATTTAAAATGAGAATTAGCAAAATAATTGTTCACTCTAATAATCTCACCACCACAATAATGTTGTGACTGCTAAAATTTTGAAACACTGAAATCTTCTTCTCGAAACAAATTTATGCAATTAATGTAATTAGACATGTAAAATTTATCCATTTCAAAGAAATCACTAATTTCAAATAACTCTAATTTCTCAATTTTCAAAATTTCTTAAAACTTGGATCCAGATCCTATCAAAGTGATGCAAGTAGGCGTGAGTTCAATTTTTTCTCTCCACATCGTTGTATCAAAACAAAAATTCTTCACATTTAAAAATTTCAATATTCACAAAATCAATACAGTCGTAAATAATAGAATTCTGGGTACAAATAAATTCTTAACTGAAAAATTCTTTAGTCCCACCATGATTAGATTCCACATTATCTTGATTTGAATCCAAATTGTATTGCAAATCAAATTATAAATCAACAAGTCCAAAATCCTTTTTAAGTTTTCAATTGAAACAATTCCTCCATCTAAATTTTTTTCATTCTTCTCAATTGTTAATTTTTTAAATTTAAGTAAGTTGTTGAAATAATTCCTCAAAAGCAACTTTCAATAAGTTTAAATTTTCAACTTCACAATTATTTAATAACAATGAACTAGTTAACATCTTATGAATCTAAATTATCACATTACTTGAATAATAAAAAATTGAGATAAATTCTAAAAATAATTTTGAATCATCAATCACCATATTTTTATTTATCATAGATATTACAAGCTTCGAGAAAGAGCTAAAGTAATACAATATAACCAGTTATCAATATTGTAGCCATAAACCCTCAAAACTTTAAACGATCGTCTATTAACCAAATTTTTTTCTCCATAATTTTAAATTATTTTGATTAGAATCCAATCTCTCGTCTTTTATTCTTCCTATTTTAGTAATCATAATTGACAAAAAAAAAAAAGTAATCATAATTAAGCAATACAATTCAAACAATCATCCAATTCCAATCAAACAACTATTCAACAAATCAAGATCACAAATTTAAGCAATACAAATTTTTTAACTAACCACGACTCCCAATTGTAATACAAGAACAAGACTAAACTTCGACTTTTTACCACAGCGAAACTTTTGATATTATTTGTTGTACCCAAAATACTATAATACAATTTGTAAAATTCAGCATAAGGAAAAAAGAAAAAAACCAAGTCAACAAAAATTGAAAGAAAAAAGATCAAGTTTTGTTGCAATATTAACTAATATTTTATATCAATCTCACTCTTTCAAAAAATAATTTGTACACAAATGGGGTATTTATGCTATCAGAGCTCGACTAATTTTCTTTTTTCTACACAGAGTTACCGTTTTTCAAGGTCGTATAACACCCTGATACGACCCGAATTACTAGTCGATGAACTTGCGAACTCAAGAGTAAACCTCTTACAAAGAACCCTTGCTCCACTCAGTCAATTTTTTGGTATTACTCATTTATATACTAAACCAATTTTAGTCCGATTCAATCATGGAGACATACTCCTACCATGATACTATTAAACTACGTACTCCAATCACAATTATAATTAATTAAGGTTATCACAAAACACTCCTATTAAAACACGACTAAATAAAATAAGAAATTTCTTAAAGTAATGAAATAATATATAAACTTCCTAAAAGGGAAGTTTCTAAATTCAGTCAAAGAAGTATGGATAATGTTTCTGATGCTTATCTATTAGTTACAATCCCAAACATTCTGTAACAGTTTATATTACCTCCTAGTTCTTTATTTAATTTATAAATTAAAAAAATACGTCTTTTTTTTTTAAAATAAAATAAAATAAAATAATGTATATATTTTTTCCTGCAAGATAATATGGAATATCTACTATGAAACTGTGCATTCAATGCAGATTTTCATGTTTCTATTCCCTTAATTATCATCAATCTTGGCAATCAAAAAACAATTATAATTAATATTCCATTAAGATGATCGTAGCATATGATTAACTTCTTGTCTGGTATTAACTTAATTGAAATCGAAGTTTTGTAAGTAATGTTATAATTTTTTTATATAGTTTTACTGACCATAAATTAATCTCAGTACTAAACTTCAAACTGTCATTATATAACCTAATGTTTCATTTGTCTGTATTAGTACACAAAATGATGATTTGACTGTAATTAGCTTTAAATAAGGGTAAAATGCATTTTGGAAAATCTATGTACTATATTTCACTAGTCTATTTAGATTTTACCATGATGGTCCAAATTTTGATGTGTCTAATTTTTTTTTTATATGCTTTCTAATGTGTGACACAATCACAAGAAAAAAAATAATTGGTCCGGTGAATTCATCCGGGATAATGAATTATGACACATAAGTAAAACATATGAATTATAACAAAATTTGTGAACTACGATGCATATTATACTCATGTGTTATTCATCGCACAGAATCAATCGGAAGTTAAATCCTCAACTTCAAAAAAATTGTGTGGTAAAGCGCCATTGGTTCATTGACCTAGATAAATTATATTACGATCAACAAATAATTTTTTCATAACTAGAGGTCATTTTAGAAATTTCAAGAGTAATTTTTGTAATTGTTAGAAATCTAAAAAAAAATCAATATAATTTACCCTTAAAACTATTTGATATATAAAGTTTGTAAGTAATTAAACTTCGCAGTTTATAAGATGTAGAAGAACTTGGTGTGGGCATTCTGGAATACTTTTCAACAAGCACTAACCAAAAAAATGTATGTTTGATATAAAAACCAAAAAATTATAGTGAATGTTTGGTTCAACTTAATAAATTTTAAAACGAACATTTTTAAGTTTAAAACCATTTTTTTTTTTTTTTTTTATAAATTAGGCATTTTTTTAACTTATAAATGTACTTTTCAAGAGTACAATAAGTCCAAAATTGAGGTTCTAATTAAATTGTTGAAAAAAACTTTCTAAATTACAATTTTTTTTCACTCATCCAAACGAGATGTTAAGAAAGTCTCGAACTAAAAGATATGTTAGAAATATGACTTATATTCCTATAACAAGTGAAACTAGGGGTTGTTTAGAAATTCTTCAAGTTAGAGCAAGTCAGAACTACTCCCTTAAGTTATCTGATTTTTAAGAAAACTAACTCTTCTTTGGTTTGACTTTATTCAAGTTTTAAATATTTTTTAAGATTAAATATGAACAAATATACTATTAAAATGTATTTTTACTAAAAACCAAAAAATTTAAAACCAGTTCATCTCTATTTTACAGAATTGATTCTAGCATTTCTTAAACAACCCTAGCTACAGAAGTATTATGTACGGAACATAGTGAATCCCTTAGACTTGCTAATAAATTATATATGATACGAGAGCACTTGTAACTTTTGTTGGAAGGTTGGAATTATCGTATTTGGTGGCGCTCATGGCTAATGCGACCTGCCGTGGCACTCATTTAACCCGTTTCATTCAAACTTGCCAATCAGTCTTTAATAGGACAGGTTTGGGGAAACTTTTTCCACTCCGTTAGAATTTGAGGCGTATTTAGGAAGAAGATACCTTACAATAAAGTAATAAATGAGTTTTATATTACATAATTAATATTTATAATGATATTTTTTAATCGCTCATTAAAAATTTATACAAATTTGATAGAGTTATATGTTTGAAAAATAAATTAATATTATTCTAATTCTCTATTAACATGCGTCTCTTATTTTAATACAAATAACGTTTTGTTTAAAATATATTAATTATAAATAATTTAATAAAATAAGTAAATAAATAATTTTAAAAAAATAAATGTAAACTCTGATGAGACCTGATCCCCCAAAATAGATTTGGGAATTTTTTTTTTTGGGATTGAAAAATTGGTCTCGTGTCTCAAATCCGTTCTGTTGTCATCCCTAATTTGAGATAAGAAAATATAATTTGTCAAGAGTTTGGGACATGATTGAAAAAGAATTATCCGTTCCACCGGTATATGTTGCGATTTTACTAACATAATCTTAATTTATTATATCTTTACAAAAATATATAGAGATATAAGGATATTTCTCATAATAAATTAAAATTAGATTCAAAACTTAAATTTGAGTCTAAAACTCTAAATATGGCTCTCCAATAATAAATCTAAACTACTATCAAATTTATTTTTATTTAAATTTAAATCTAAATTAGTATAATAATATTTACACATATTACTCTTCAAAATAAATTTAAAAATTTTGATAAATAATGAGAATTATTTTGGGATGAGATGGAATTTTTTTAAAAGAATTTTGAGTAAAAATTAGGTCACTATTAAGAGGATCAAACTCACAGTGCTGCCTCAGTCCCTCTACCCTCGCGATGGACGGCCATGCCGATGCGTTGATCCCGCCGTCACTGTGTTATGAACCAGACCAATATGCCAAAAGTCGTAAGACTGATGGAATGCGTGAAATCAAGTCTTTTAACTATTTAGGATCGTAACAAACTATCACGCTTCCGGACTGACGTTCACGACGGTCCATTCTATCAACACTGACCCGTTGATAGCCCTTTTTTTTTTGGTGGCTCTATCCAACTATCAATATTCACTGACTTAGTACTATGCCCATACATAACAGCAAGACATTTTAATTCAATCTCTAGGTCGCTCCCTCTATCACTCGAACCTGTGACATGATGCCTGCTCTGATAACAATTGTTATGAACTTGATAGCCAAAAGCCAAAAAGTCCTAAAATGATTAGAACACGATATGATAAATTTTTAAAATAAAAAATATTTTGAAAAGTAGAAACGTTTTTGAACAAAAAACGGATAGTCTTTTTAACTATTTAGGATAGTAACTCGCTGCCTCACACCATTTCCAGTTATATCTCCTTCGTCCACTCGTATCATATTCTCAGGCCATTCTCCCTAACGCCACTGCCACTGCCACTGCCTCTGCCTCTGCCTCTGCCTCAAGCCCTAACGCCGCTGCCGCTACGCCGTTTCTACAGATCTCTCCGTCAGGCGGCATATACTCATATCATATTCTCAGCTTCTTAGGTATCACTCTGTCCTGCATTTTCCCCTCACACAGCCACACTCTCTGTTTTTGAATGTACATGATATTCAATTTTTTTTTTTTTTTGCAAATCTGGTATACCGCATACCTATCACGATCTCTCTATTTGCAAAATGATTCTCACCTTTTGAAATTTCATTACTGAATTGCTGCTATGTTTCAATTTGCTTGCTTAAGAAGTGGAGTTAGCTATATCTATGTTTTGATGGATTCTGCCAATCTTCAAATTTCTACATCTATGTTTCTAAGATTTTTTTTTCTTTTATATGTAAATGTCATATTATGGGCCTTATAGGCCAGTTTGCACTACATTTTTATCTCTAACTAAAACATATTACTGATGTTCTAACTTCTAAGTACAGATTGGTTGAAGCAATAACTTTGAGTATTACAAAATATGAAAGTGTTCCTCTAATGCTATTTAAGTTAATAATGTTTTCTTTTATTTGATGTTTGGTATTGACATCTGATGGATCTTACTAACTGTCCAAAATGCTTTTTGTTGTAGTTTTATGGAAAATGCTTATTGTTGTAGTTTTATGGAATGTGCTGGGCCGGGGATCGGGAGATGAGTGGCGGGGTGTGGCGGGGTAGGGGGAGCACCATTTACACGGGTGGGGGGTTCCTGTCCCAAACCTGCCTCATTGCCATTCCTACCTGTGAGGGGTGTTGGGGACATACATATCTTGCTCACAGACTTGAAGTCTCTTCTATCATGTGAAAGTTAGAAGAAATCTTCAGGGCTTCTTTAGGGGCATTTGTAGCATCTGGTGGTGGCAAATACAGGTTCTGCCCATCTCTGACTGTCCTTCAGTTTACCGGGTAGCAGAACCTGGGACCACTGGTGGACCGTTTTCATGAGGGGCATGCTATGTGGAAACCTGTACTGGGTGTCACTTGGAGTATCACCCTTATGTGTCGTGTGAAAGATACGAGGAGTTGAAGGAGGACCCTGACTTATCACTGAATGAGTCGCGCCTGGGGCAAAGACAATGTCAAGGGCTGCCCGGTCTGTGGGTACATAATAGAGAAGGTCGATGGTTGCGACCACATTGAGTGCAGATGTGGGAGGCAGATTTGCCGGGTGTGCTTGGAATCCTTTAGCGGCAATGATAACTGCTATGCACACATGAGGTTTCTACATGTGTTCCGATAAAGATCAAACTCAATATGTCAATAGAACTTCATGTATTTAAATATGTAAAAATATATTCGTCTATAAGCTTCTATTTATGTGCAAGTAGTAGTTTTGTTAGACCTTATTGGTACAGTTATGCTCATATTGCTGTTTCTCATGCCATTGATTAGCTTTAGAATTCAAATATCACATATGTAGATCTTAAGAGGTGTTCAGCTTAGTTGTATGTGTTTATGCACTTGCTTGTCTTTTCTTCATCTTTCTTTCTTTTCTTTCTTTTTGTTTTTTATTGAGAAGAGTACCACTAGCTGCTTCTTCACTATGATTTGTTAAATCAGGCCCTTTCTTGATCATTTAGATTGGATTCAACTGATGCAGTTTGGATTACCAATATATATTTTCCCCACGGTTTGTTTGGACAATTGCTAACCAGAGTATGGAATGTGTTGTAATAATCCCTTCCACTCCACACACACCACTGCACACTAAACCCTAAATAAGAAAATGCATTTTTCATCAGGTGAAATGTAGATGATTCAGACCTCCCTGGCTCTGATCTGCCTAGCAGTGTCTGTGAAGCCTCATTATCAATATGTCCAATAATACACCAAATGGGATACTTTAATATATTTTTACAAATTATATTTAATGCTATTCATTTTTACTTATCAAAAAAAATATTTAATGCTATTCATTTTTTTCCTTTCACCATGAGGAAAATTATACCTTGGTGTATTTTGCTTAGACATTCATTTATTGTCCCAGATACATTGTACAGGGACCAATGAATACTTTCTCGGGCAACTTGATGCTTCCTAAACCCTTGTATAAAACATCTAACTGCACAACAAGATGAGCTATACATACACAACATCTGTTTTCACATATACAGCAGTAGTTATGAAATAAGGGGAAAGAATACATTGTTAGATTCAAATATTAGATTTGGCAATTGTTAGGATCAAAAGATTTCCCTCTAAATACCTTCTGTTCCTTTCAAGGCAGATCAACCACTTGATACCCCTTTTAATTTGAATCTGATTTTGTTCTCCCACCTATCATCCATATATAAAATCCATTCCTCAATTCTAGGAAATTGGCCTGAACCCATATTGAAATTCAGGAAACTAGCAAACTTGTAGGATATATCATCCATATATACATTTGTTGACAGGCTGATGCTTGGCCATCTATTCTTTGTCAATATGGGTTTGTTGGTGAAAATTTTATATACCCCTGAGGTGCAAGCCTAGTTGGTTGTTGGGTGTACTACTCACACGGCCAGCGAGGTTTCGAATCCCTTCCCTTTCAAATGATTCCCCTGACGAAGGGGTTGGGGTTGGGGTTGGAACCTAAGTTTATACACCTGGAGTGGGTCTGAAGGGCTCTACCTAGATAACAGTTCTCGATTATCCAAAAAAATAAAATACAAGATAATGCAATAGAAACAGTCAGTCCATAGATCTCTGCAAATAAACAAATTCAGATTTTTTCTTTTTTTAAACATGGTAAGAAAAATGCCTGTCTGTACTACTCTTCATCATGTTCCTTTTCTATGATCTTATCTATGACAGACTCAATTATCTTCTCCAATTCTTTCAAGTCTTGAGTCAAATCATCAACCTCTGAATCCAAAATTATTAAAAATTATATTAACAGATTCAATAAGAAGATTAAGCACTTCTCAAACAAAAACAAAAAGAAATTGATAAATTAAAAGCTGCCCACTTGAAATTACTTCCAATTTTTTGATAAGCAAAGTTTTTTCTTGAGAAAATAATGTTAAAAACCAGTTTAATGTATGTGATACTGCAATACCTTGTGAATGAAATCTTTTGTTAGTTAAGCATCATTGGCTGTCATACTAGATATATGTTGTGTGTGTTCTGAGAAAGTGATAAAAACAACAGTAAATCAATCTCAAACAAGAGAAAAAAAATAAAAAAAATAAAAAAATAACAAAGAAGATGCAAGATATACGTGGTTCGGCAAGATGCCTACATCCACGGGTAGCGTTGATCAATCCACTATGTATCGAAGTGATTACATGAGTAAAACACTTACAAATCTAAAATTCACATAAAATCGGTTATCTTATCATAAAAGAAACCTTAAAAATAACACTCTTGTGTATGCAAACAGGGTGAATTCATGACAATCACCCACTGCCGGCTTGAGTTTGCCATTTTCTGGAAGCTTTTCTTCGACCTTCTGCTAAAACCTTTCTCTATAGTAGTGGTGACCTTTTCTACAACCTCCGCCGCAGTTTCCACCTCTTGAACATCCTTGTAAACCTATCTGAATGAACCTCTTTGCTCCCAAACTTGGCTGCCTCTTGTTTCCCAGCACTTTTGGATTTGACAGTAGTACTAGAGCCTTCTTTCTTTGAATGGGAGTTGACAACCTTCAGTACTGGCTTCATCATTTTCTTCTCTCCAACCAACTCTTGTCTAATTTTTGCATTCCCCTTGTCAGAAGATACAGACTTCAAGGCTTTAGAGTGCTTTGCAATAATACCAATACCTTCTGTTAAGACTGCTACATCACCATCCTTTCTTTTTCTATTTGATGTGATCTGAAAACAACATTTCTCTTGTGAAGATCTTGTAATGCCAACTTTCTTCTGTGGAGAGTTCCCATCAGCAGGCAAGAATGAGCCCAAACTCTCAACAGAAATCAAACCTTCAAAATCTTTTTGAAAATGTTCTAATACTTTTTCAATTCTCTCATCAATATCGTAAGAGAAAGATGCTTCTACCACTACATCACCTACTTTTCTTTTTCTGCATGTAGTTTGCAGCTTCTTCTTCAAAGTGCTTGCAGAAACATTCTCCTCCTCCTTGCCTATAGACCTCTTATCAACAGGCAAAAATGAACCGTACCCTCCAAACTTAGAACCCAAATTCTCAACAGAAACCAAACCCTCAAAATCTTTTCGGAGATGTCCCAATACTTTTTCAATCCTCTCAGCAATATTGTAAGAGAAATCTTGGACCTCTACATCACCACCCACTTCACTTTTTCTACTGCACGTACTTTGCGAAGTAATTGAAACATTGTGGTTAGCCATGCACTTTACTTCCCTACTCCTCCTTGTCGAAGCAAAGTCATTATCTTCTTGAACAGCCCGACATGTTTTTGCTTTTGCTTCACTCGAAACAGAAACAATAGGCAAAAAAGAACCATGCCCTCCAAATTTTGATCCGGAACTCTTAACAGAAACCAAACCCTCAAAATCTTTTCTAAAATGTCCTAAAACCTTTTCAATCCTCTCATCGATATTATAAGACAAATCTTGATCATCATCTTCAGAAAAACAGACCTCTCCTTCTTCAAGCTCACTGTTTTCCATCTTTTCCACCAAAATCCCAACCCCAACACAAACGTCAAATATGATTGAAAAAACTGCTCCGAACAAACAGAAAACCAAAGCTTGATCTAAGAAAAACTCAAAAAACTGATTGAAATATCAAAAACCAAAGATAAAAGAAGAAACAGATGAGATGAATACGTACCGTTTAGCAAGAAATCAATCTCAAAAACAATATCAGGACCTGATGTGCAAGCAATCCAATATTTCTCTCTCAACTAAACTAACCGCCACACCACCCTCTTATATATATATATATATATATATATGCATATCCTCTTCAATCAAGGACATATACTCCTACCATGATACTATCAAACTACGTAATCCAGTCACAATTAGGAAACTATTCCAAATATACACTTATTCTCCTTCTATTAGGACATTATTACAGTTGGGTTCCTAATAATATTTAATATACAATAAGTTCATAATTTGTAATAATTATATATACATACTGAAGTCATTATTAAAAATAAAAATATAAAAAAATTAATAATTAATAATTTTAATAATTAATACTTTTTTTTCTCTCTCAAATCTATTAATTATAAGAGAATTAATTATATATAAAATAAGAATTTTCTAAAAATAATAAAATAATATACAAGTTTGATTTATTGGACACACATTACCTCTTTTAAATCTAGTTCGTCAATGCAGCTCTTTGATGCCTTAATGAGCTATAACCTTGTGCCACATAAGTCTAAAACAATTAATAAAATTATCTTCTCAACTTGTATGTTTAACTCAACCAATAAAATAAAAAAATACATAATTACTCATTTAAAATGAGAATTAGCAAAATAATTGTTCACTCTAATAATCTCACCACCACAATAATGTTGTGACTGCTAAAATTTTGAAACACTGAAATCTTCTTCTCGAAACAAATTTAAGCAATTAATGTAATTAGACATGTATAATTTATCCATTTCAAAGAAATCACTAATTTCAAATAACTCTAATTTCTCAATTTTAAAATTTCTTAAAACTTGGATCGAGGTCCTATCAAAGTGATGCCAATAGGCGTGAGTTCAAATTTTCCTCTCCACATCGTTGTATCAAAACAAAAATTCTTCAAATTTAAAATTTTCAATATTCACAGAATCATCAATCACCATATCTTTATTTATCATAGATATTACAAGCTTCAAGAAAGAGAGAAAGTAATACAATATAACCAGTCATCAATATTGAAGCTATAAACCCTCAAAACTTTAAACTATCGTCTATTAACCAAATTTTTTTCTACATAATTTTAAATTATTTTGATCAGAATCCAATCTCTCCTCTTTTATTCTTCCTATTTTAGTAATCATAATTGACAAAAAAAAAAGTAATCATAATTAAGCAATACAATTCAAACAATTGTCCAATTCCAGTCGAACAACTATTTAACAAATCAAGATCACAAAGTTAAGCAATACAAATTTTTTAACTAACCACGACTCCCAATTGTAATATAGGAACAAGACTAAACTTCGACTTTTTACCACAGCGAAACTTTTGATACTATTTGTTGTACCCAAAATACTATAATACAATTTGTAAAATTCAGCATAAGAAAAAAAGAAAAAACCAAGTCAACAAAAATTGAAAGAAAAAGATCAAGTTTTGTTGCAATATAAACTAATATTTTATATCAATCTCACTCTTTCAAAAAATAATTTGTACACAAATGGGGTATTCATGCAGTCAGAACTAGACTAATTTCTTTTTTCTATACAGGGTTACCGTTTTTCAGGATCATATAACACCCGAGCTACACAGGGTTACAGTTTTTCAGAATCATATAACACCCGAACTACTTGTCGGCAAACTTGCAAACTCAAGAGTAAACCTCATACAAAGAACCCTTGCTCCACTCACTCAATCCTTTGAGATTACTCACTTATTTGTATACTAAACCAATTTTAGTCCTATTCAACCATGGAGACATACTCATACTATGATACTATTAAACTACGTACTCCATCACAATTATAATTAATTAAGATTATCACAACACACTCCTATTAAAACACTACTAAATAAAATATGAAATTTCTAAAAGTAATAAAATAATATATAAACTTCCTAAAAGGGAAGTTTCTAAATTCAGTCAAAGAAGTATGGATGATGTTTCTGATGCTTATCTATTAGTTACAATCCCAAACAGTAAGTTTATGATTTCTATAACAGTTTATATTACCTCCTGGTTCTTTATTTAATTTATAAATTAAAAAAATACGTCTTTTTTTTTTTTATAAAAAAACGTCTTTTTTATTAAAAAAATAAAATAATGTATATATTTTTTCCTACAAGATAATATGGAATATCTACTATGAAACTATGCATTCAATGTAGATTTTCATATTTCTATTCCCTTAATTATCACCAATCTTGGCAATCAAAAAAAGATTATAATCAATATTCGATTAAAATGATCGTAGCATATGATTGACTTCTTGTCTGATAGTCACTTAATCGAAATCGAAGTTTTGTAAGTAATGATATAATTTTTTTATATAGTTTTACTGACCATAAATTAATCTCAGTACTAAAACTTCAAACTGTCATTATATAACCTAATGTTTCATTTGTCTGTATTAGTACACAAAATGATGATTTGACTGTAATTAGCTTTAAATAAGGGTAAAATGCATTTTGGAAAATCTATGTACTATATTTCACTAGTCTATTTAGATTTTACCAATGATGGTACGGTCCAAATTTAGATGTGTCTAATTTTTTTTATATGCTGTCTAATGTGTGTCACAATCATAAGAAAAAAAAATCATTGGTTTGGTGAATTCATCCGGAATAATGAATGAACGACACATAAATAAAACATATGAATTATAACAAAATTTGTGAACTACAATATAGATTTTACTTATGTGTTATTCATCACACAAAATCAATCGGAAGTTAAATCCTCAACTTCAAAAAATTTGTGTGGTAAAGCGCCGTTGGTTCATTGATCCATATAAATTGCACTACGACGAGTAAATAATTTTTTTATAATTGTAAGGTCATTTTAGAAATCTCAGCAGTGATTTTTGTAATTGTTAAAAATTTCAGAAAAACTCAATATAATTTACCCCTTAAAACTATTTGATATATAAAGTTTGTAAGTAATTAAACTTTGCAGTTTATAAGATGCAGAAGAACTTGGTTTGGGCATTCTGGAATACTTTTCAACAAATACTAACAAAAAAAATGTATGTTTGATATGTAAATCAAAAAACTATAGTTAGTGTTTGGTTCAACTTAATGAATTTTAAAATGAACATTTTTAAGCTTAAAACGATTTTTTTTTTTATATATAAATTAGGCATTTGTTTAACTTATAAATGCACTTTTCAAGAGTACAATAAGTCTAAAATTGGCGATTTAATTAAATTGTTGAAAAAGACATTTTAAATTACAATTTTTTACCACTCATCCAAACGAGACTTTAAGAAAGTCTCGAACTAGAAAATATGTTAGAGGTATGATTTATATTCTTGTAACAAGTAAAACTAGGAAGTTGTTTGGAAATTCTTCAAATTAGATCAAGTTAGAATCACTTTTTTTAAGTTATCTGATTTTTAAAAAAAACCAACTTTTCTTTGGTCTGATTTTATTCAGATTTTAAATACTTTTTAGATCAGATATGAACTAATATATTATTAAAAGGTATTTACTAAATAGTAAAAAATTTAAAACCAATTCATCTCTATTTTATAAAACTGATTCTAACATTTCTTAAACAGCCTTAGGTATACAAATATTATGTACGGAACGTAATGAATCCTTGGACTTGCTAATAAATTATCTATAATATGATAACTTGTAACTTTTGTTGGAAGGTTGGAATTATCGCATTTGGAGGTGCTCATGGCTAATGCAACCTGTCGTGCCACTCATTTAACCCGTTTCATTGAAAAATTGCCAATTGTATCCTTAATAGGATAGATTTGAGAAAACTTTTTTCAATCCATTAGAATTTGAGGCCGATTTGGGAAGGAGATATTTTAAAATAAAATAATAAATGAGTTTTATATTATATAATTAATATTTATAATAATATTTTTTATTTACTTATTAAAAATTTATACAAATTTAATAGAGTTATATTTTTTTTAAAAAAAATTAATGTCATTTTAATTCTCTATTAATATGTATATTTCTTATTTTAATATATATAACATTTTGTTTAAAATATATTAATTATAAATAATTTAATTTAATAAGTACATAAATAATATTTTTAAAATAAATGTAAACTCCAATGAGACCTGCCCCCCCCCAACAGATTTGGAATTTTTTTTTTTTTTTGGGAATTGAAAAATGGGTTTTCTATCCAAAATCGTCTCGTTACCATCCTTAAATTTGAGATAAGAAAATATAACTTGTCACGAGATTGAGACATGATTGAAAAAGAGTTGTTCGTCCCACCTGTTTTTGTTGCAATTTTACTATCATAATTCGAATTTATTATGTCTTTACAAAAATATATAACGATATAAGAATATTTTTTACAGTAAATTAAAATTAGACTCCAACTTAAATTTGAGTCCAAAACTCTAAATATGGCTCTCCAATAATGAATTTAAATTACTGTCAAATTTATTTTTATTTAATTTAAATTTAAATTAGTATAATAATATTCTGGTATTTTTTAAAAAGAATTTTGAGTAAAAATTAGGTCACTATTAAGAGGATCAAACTCACAGTGCTGCCCCGGTCCCTCTACCCTCACAATGGACGGCCATGCCGATGCCGATCCCGCCGTCGCTGCCTCATACCATTTCCAGATATATCTCCTTCGTCCACTCGTATCATATTCTGAGGCCATTCTCCCTAACGCCACTGCCTCAAGCCCTAACGCCGCTGCCGCTACGCCGTTTCTACAGATCTCTCTGTCAGGCGGCATATACTCGTATCATATTCCCAGCTTCTTAGGTATCACTCCATTCCTGCATTTTCCCCTCACACAGCCACACTTCTCTGTTTTTGAATATACATGATATTCAATTTTCTTTTTTGCAAATCTGGTATACCGCATACCTATCACGATCTCTCTATTTGCAAAATGATTCTTACCTTTTGAAATTTCATTACTGAATTGCTGCTATGTTTCAATTTGTTTGCATAAGAAGTGGAGTTAGCTATATCTATGTTTTGATGGTTTCTACCAATCTTCAAATTTCTAAATCTATGTTTCTAAGATTTTTTTTTCTTTTATATGTAAATGTCATATTATGTGCTTTATAGGCCAGTTTGTACTACATTTTCATCTCTAACTAAAACATATTACTGATGTTCTAACTTCTAAGTACAGATTGGTTGAAGCAATAACTTTGAGTATTACAAAATATGAAAGTGTTCCTCTAATGCTATTTAAGTTAATAATGTTTTCTTTTATTTGATGTTTGGTATTGACATTTGATGGATCTTACTCACTGTCCAAAATGCTTATTGTTGTAGTTTTATGGAATGTGCTGGGCCGGGGATGGGGAGATGAGTGGCGGGGTGGGGCGGGGTAGGGGGGGAGCACCATTTACACGGGTGGGGGGTTCCTGCCCCAAACCCGCCTCATTGCCATTCCTACCCGTGAGGGGTGTTGGGGACATACATATCTTGCTCACTAGACTTGAAGTCTCTTCTATCATGTGAAAGTTAGAAGAAATCTTCAGGGCTTCTTTAGGGGCATTTGTAGCATCTGGTGGTGGCAACTACAGGTTCTGCCCATCTTCGACTGTCCTTCAGTTTACCGGGTAGCAGAACCTGAGACCACTGGTGGGCCGTTTGCATGTGGGGCATGCTATGTGGAAACATGTACTGGGTGTCACTTGGAGTATCACCCTTATGTGTCGTGTGAAAGATACAAGGAGCTCAAGGAGGACCCTGACTTATCACTGAACGAGTGGCGCCAGGGCAAAGACAATGTCAAGGGCTGCCCGGTCTGTGGGTACATAATAGAGAAGGTGGATGGTTGCGATCACATTGAGTGCAGATGTGGGAGGCAGATTTGCCGGGTGTGCTTGGAATCCTTTAGCAGCAATGATGACTGATATGCACACATGAGGTTTCTACATGTGTTCCGGTAAAGATCAAACTCAATATGTCAATAGAACTTCATGTATTTAAATATGTAAAACTATATACGTCTATAAGCTTCTATTAATGTGCAAGTAGTAGTTTTGTCAGACCTTATTGCTACAGTTATGCTCATATTGCTGTTTCTCATGACATTGATTAGCTTTAGAATTCAAATATCACATATGTAGATCTTAAGAGGTGTTCAGCTTAGTTGTGTGTGTTTATGCACTTGCTTGCCTTTTCTTCATCTTTCTTTCTTTTCTTTCTTTTTGTTTTCTATTGAGCAGAGTACAACTAGCTGCTTCTTCACAATGATTTGTTAAATCAGCCCCTTTCTTGATCTTTTAGATTGGATTCAACTGATGCAGTTTGGACTACCAATATATATTTTCCCCACAGTTTGTTTGGACAATTGCTAACCAGAGTATGAATGTGTTGTAATAGTCCCTTCCTCTCCACACACACCACCGCACAGTAAACCCTAAAATAAGAAAATGCATTTTTCATCAGGTGACATGTAGATGATTCAGACCTCCCTGGCTCTGATCTGCCTAGCAGTGTCTGTGAAGCATCATGATCAATATGTCCAATAATACACCAAATGGGATACTTTAATATATTTTTACAAATTATATTTAATGCTATTCATTTTTTTCCTTTTGACCATGAGGAAAATTATTCGTTGGTATAGTTTGCTTATACATTCATTTATTGTCCCAAATACATTGTACCGGGACCAATGAATACTTTCTCGGGCAACTTGATGCTTCCTAACACCCTTGGATACAACATCTAACTGCACAACAAGATGAGCTATACATACACAACATCTATTTTCACATATACAGCAGTAGTTATCAAATAAGGGAAAAAAATACATTGTTAGGTTCATATATTAGATTTGGCAATTGTTAGGATCAAAAGATTTCCCTCTAAATACCTTCTGTTCCGTTCAAGGCAGATCAACCACTTGATACCCCTTTTAATTTGAATCTGATTTTGCTCTCCCACCTTATCATCCATATACAAAATCCATTCCTCAATTCTAGGAAATTGGCCTGAACCCATATTGAAATTCAGGAAAGTAGCAAACTTGTAGGATATATCATCCATACATACATTTGTTGACAGGCTGATGCTTGGCCATCCATTCTTTGTCAATATAGGTTTGTTGGTGAAAATTTTATATACCCCTGAGGTGCCAGCCGAGTTGGTTGATGGGTGTACTACTCACACGGCCAGCGAGGTTTCGAATCCCCTCCCTTTCAAATGATTACCCTGACCAAGGGGTTGGGGTTGGAACCCAAGTTTATACACGTGGAGTGGGTCTGAAGGGCTCTACCTAGATAACAGCTCTCGATTATCAAAAAAAATAAAATACAACATAATGCGATAGAAATAGTCAGTCCATAGATATCTGCAAATAAACAAATTCAGATTTTTTTTTTAAACATGGTAAGAAAAATGCCTGCCTGTACTACTTTTCATCATGTTCCTTTTCTACGATCTTTATCTATGACAGGCTGAATTATCTTCTCCAATTCTTTCAAGTCTTGAGTCATATCACCAACCTCTGAATCCAAAATTATTAAAAATTATAGTTAACAGATTCAATAAGAAGATTAAGCACTTCTCAAACAAAAACAAAAAGAAATTGATAAATTAAAAGGTGCCCACTTGAAATTACTTCCAATTTTTTGATAAGCAAAGTTTTTTCTTGAGAAAATAATGTTAAAAACCAGTTTAATGTATGTGATACTGGAATACCTTGTGAGTGAAATCTTTTGTTAGTTAAGCATCCTTAGCCGTCATACTTAGATATATGTTGTGTGTGTTGTGAGAAAGTGATAAAAACAACCGTAAATCAATCTCAAACAAGAGAAAAAAAAAACAAAAAATAAAAAAATCACAAAGAAGACACCAGGATATACTGTGGTTCGGCAAGATGCCTACATCCACGGGTAGCGATGATCAATCCACTATGTATCGAGGTGATTACATGAGTAAAACACTTACAAATCTGAAATTCAGATAAAATCGGTTATCTTTTCATAAGAAGAAACCTTAAAAATAACACTCATATATATGCAAACAGGGTGAATTCATGACAATCACCCACTGCCGGCTTGAGTTTGCCATTGTCTGGAAGTTTTTCTTCAACCTTTGCTGAAACCTTTCTCTGTAGTAGTGGCGACCTTTTCTACAACCTCCGCCGCAGTTGCCATCTCTTGAACATCCTTGTAAACCTATCTGAATGAGCTTCTTTGCTCCCAAACTTGGCAGCCTCTTGTTTCCCAGCACTTCTGGATTTGACAGTAGTACTAGAGCCTTCTTTCTTTGAATGGGAGTTGACAACCTTCAGTACTGGCTTCATGATTTTCTTCTCTCCAACCAACTCTAGTCTAGTTCTTGCATTCCCCTTGTCAGAAGATACAGACTTCAAGGCTTTAGAGTGCTTTGCAATAATACCAGTACCTTCTGCTAAGACTCCTATATCACCATCTTTTCTTTTTCTGTTGGATGTGATCTGAAAACATGTCTATTGTGAAGGTCTTGTAATGCCAACTTTCTTCTGTGGAGAGTTCCCATCAGCAAGCAAGAATGAGCCCAAAACTCTCAACAGAAATCAAACCTTCAAAATCTTTTTGGAAATCTCCCAATACTTTTTCAATCCTCTCATCAATATTGTAAGAGAAAGCTGCTTCCACCACTACATCACCCACTTTTCTTTTTCTGCATGTAGTTTGTAGCTTCTTCTTCAAAGTGCTTGCAGAAACATTCTCCTTCCTCCTTCACCTTGCCTATGGACTTCTGATCATCAGCATCTATATTCTTCTCTCCCAACACAGCACAATGCTGATCAACAGGCAAAAATGAACCGTACGCTCCAAATTTAGAACCCAAACTCTCAACAGAAACCAAACCCTCAAAATCTTTTCGGAAATGTCCCAATACTTTTTTCGATCCTCTCATCAATATTGTAAGAGAAAGCTGCTTACCACCACTACATCACCCACTTTCCTTTTTCTGCTGCATGTAGTTTGCAGCTTCTTCTTCAAAGTGCTTGCAAAAACATTCTCCTTCTCCTCCTCCTTTTCCTTGCCTATAGACCTCTGATCAACAGGCAAAAATGAACCGTACCCTCCAAATTTAGAACCCAAACCCTCAAAATTTCTTCGGAAATGTCCCAATACTTTTTCAATCCTCTCGTCGATATTGTAAGAGAAAGCTGCTTCCACCATTACATCATCCACTTTTCTTTTTCTGCTACTTTTCCACTTAGTTTGTGGCCGCTTCTTCGAAGTACTTGTAGAAACCTTCTCCTTCTCCTTGCCTTTGGACTTCTCATCAACAGGAAAAAATGAACCGTAGCCTCCAAATTTAGAACCCAAGCTTTCGGCAGAAACCAAACCTTCAAAATCTTTTCGAAAATGTCCCGATACTTTTTCAAGCCTCTCATCAATATTGTAAGAGAAAGCTTGATCACCACCAACCTTACTTTTTCTGCTGCATGAAGTGCTTGAAACATACTGGTTGGCCATGCACTTCTTTTCCCTACTCCCCCTTGTGGAAGCAAAGTCATTACCTTCTTGAATAGCCCAACATGTCTTTGGTTCACTCGAAACAGAACAGTGGTAAACAACAGGCAAAAAGTAACCATCTCCCTCCAAATTTAGGACCCAAACTCTCAACAGAAACCAGACCCTCAAAATCTTTTCCGAAATGTCTCAAAACTTTTTCAATCATCTCATCAATATTGAAAGACAAATCTTGATCATCATCCTCTGAAAAACAAACCTCTCCCTCTTCAACTGCACCTGTTTTCCATCTTTGCACCATAAAAAAAAAACTGATCCGAACAACCAAAAACCAAAAATTGATGTAAGAAAAGATCTAAAACTGATGAAATATCAAAAACCAGAAAAACAATTTTAGAACATGTGAAGCGATTACGTACCAATTATCAAGAAATCAAATCTCGACCCTTCAAAAACAATATTAGTACGTGATGTGCAAGCAATCCAATGTCACTAACAATATTTCTCTCACCACCCAGTTACACTAATTTTAATCCTTTTCAACCAAGGATATATACTCCTACCACGACACTAATACTCACAATTAGGAAACTACTCCTATTATATACTTCTATAGGATATTATTACACTTTACCCACTTATAATTGATATACAATAAGTTAAGTTCATAATTTGTAGTAATTAATAACTTTTGAGGAATTAACTTGGTTCTATAATTAATAATTTCATTACCTAATAATTAATTTTTTTTGAATAATACTTTATGATATTAATTATTAGAGATATGAAATAGTTATATATAAAATTATATATATCTCTTTTACACATGTCTTTGTAATTATATGTATTAATTTTAGATAATTAAAGTCAAGTATTGTAAGTGAAAAAAATATATGACATACTTCAAAAGGATGTCCGAAAATTATTAAAGATAAAAAATATTTATTGGTTAATGAAAGTATGAGAAAAATTAATAATTAATAAAAAAAATTTGTCTTCAATATTTATTAATTATAAAAAATTGAATGTATATAAAATAAGAAATTTCAAAAAATAATAAAATAATATACAAGATTGATTTATTAGGCACACATAACTTCCTTTAAATCTAGTTCACCAATGCAGCTCTTTGGTGCCTTCATAAGCTATAACCTTCAATGTCATATTTGTCACTATAAGAACCTTGCGCCACAAAAGTCTAAAAGAATTAAAATCAATATTTATCTTCACATGCGAATATCAAATCTAGTACATAGTATACAATTTCTCAACTTGTATATATAAAAAAAAATTGTACTTACCCATTTATAATGAGAATTAGCAAAATAATTATTCATGCTAATAATTCTACCATCCCAATAATGTCGTGATTGTTAAAATTTTGAAACACTGAAATCTTCATTCTATCTAAGTGGTGCATGTGTCTACTTCTCACACAATTGACGCGAGTTCGATTCTTCCTTCTCTATCGTGGTATCAATTTTTTTCTTCTTCTTGAAACTCGTAAAAATACGGCCTTCACGAAATCAAAAATAGTCTTGAGTGATAGAATTCATTGTACCCACAAAAAAAAAAAAAAAAATTCCTTAAGTGAAATTTTTTCAATCTCAACATGATTAGATTTCATAATGGTTTTGATTTGATTCCAAATTGTCTTGCAAATAAAAGTATAAATCTACAAGTGTAAAATCTTTTAAGTCTTCAATTGAGTCAATTCTATCAACTGAAAATTCTCTTCTTGTCAACTTATATTTTCAACCTCTCAATTATATATATATATATATATATATATATATATATATAACACCAATTTTAGTTCTCTTCAACCAAGGACATATACTCCTACCATGAGACTATTAAACTAGGTACTCCAATTATAATTAAAATTATCACAAAAAATAATTTCTAAAAGTAATAAAATAATATATAAACTTCCTAAAGGCCATGTGGATGGGATATAAGGGAAACTATGGATAATGTTTCTGATGCTTATCGTCCCAACTTCTATTAATTACAATCCCAACCGCTAGATTTTCATGTTTCCATTGCCTTAATTATCATCAATCCTGGCAATCAAAAAAATTTATCATCAATCTTCGATTAAGATGACCATTGCACTTACAAGTAAAAGGTTTTTTAAAAAATAACAAAATTAGTAAGCAACTCTAACTGTGGATGTAACTGGTGAGCCATCCACTCCAACTATCAATTTAGTTCCAAATATTGCACTATTCATCCTCCAAGAGAGGATTCATCTTTGTATCAATTTTGAATTCAGGCATGAATAGTAACTAAGTGAATATAGATATAGATCCCTAGAAGAAATGATCCAAAAATTAGTTTTTTTATGGATACTCTTTTTAGATACAATGTTGGAGTGATGTATTAATGTTGGGAGTCATTTTTCTATGCATAAACACTATAGCAACACATAATAAATTACATTATATAAAATTAGTTTTAAAATTTTTCATATTACACTTATTATTTTTTCTTCTATTGGTTGTTTTGGCAATAAAATTTTAATTTATTTATCAAAAAAAAGTTCTAACTTACTTTGAAAAAAAAAAAAATTATCGGGGTATGGGCGGAACGACGAATATAAACGAGATTGGGAAAGGGGCACCCCGACGAATATAAACAGGGTTGGGAAAGGGGCACCCCGCTCTGAACCTTAAAATGAATTCATTTTATATAATATAGTTTATTGATAAATATAGTATACCTTAGGGATAAAAAAAAAATAAATTTTAATATAAATAGATGGACCAGAGTTGTGGTAGGTGATTAATCTGATCCTGTTTATAAACACTTCATACCTATCTCATTAGTATCGTGGTGAGACTGATCGAACAAAGTGGGTCATCCCTAAGGCTGATAATTGCCCATTTACTGTTTGTCTAAGAAAGGTTTGTTGATGCAAATTGCCCATTATTTTACTCTCAATTTACATTTTGCGATAGAGAGTTTTTCAATCAAATAACAAAATAATACAATGAAAACAGTCAGTCCATACATCTCTTCAGATTATTTGTTTCAATGGGTAAATCAAGCGTTACAAGTATTATAAAACATGGCAAGAAATATGCTTTTTCTTTACTACTTTTCATCATTTTCCTTTCCTATGATCTTATCAACAACAGGCTCAATTATTGTCTCCAATTTTTTCAAGTCTTCACTCAAATCATCACAACCTGTCAATCCAAAGTAGATAAAAATGCTAGTTAAAAATAAAATAAAATCTTGAGGAGAATTAAAAGCTGCTCACTTTAATTTAAAATAAAAGAGAAAAGAGAAAGAAAAAAAAGTGCAATACCTTTTGAATAAAATCAGTTGTGAGTTGAGCATCCTTAGCAGTCACAGTAGATATATGTTCTACAAACAAAGCTGCTTCTTTGAGTTTGTCATTGTCTGAAAGCTTATCTGCAATCTCTGCTGAAATCTTCTCTGTTGTAGTGGCCACCTTTTCTACCACCTCTGCCACAATTTCAACTTCTTCAACAACCTTTTCAACCTCCCCTAAACATCAAAAAATCATGAGAAATCAACCAAGGTGACTGTTGATCGTAATTTTTGAGCTTTACAACTGAAAATGAGGTTTTGACAATTACACCGACCTCTCTTAAAATTTTTAAAATTATACTGACCTTCATTATTTTTACTAACAAATTATAAATACCCTCTCTCATCATTTTTTTAAAATGACAAAATTACATTTTTCATGTTTTTTTTCCTTCATTTTTTCAAATTTGATCAATTTTTCCTAACTTTTTATAAAGAATTCTTTTGCTTTATATAAAAATAATTTTAAGGTAAATAAATAATTTTTATTTTATTTAAAATTAATTTAAGCCACATTTGACAAAGACATAATAGTGTTAGATATGATAAATGTTATATTATAAATCATTTATATTTCATCTGAATGAGATATAAATATGAAATATTGCCTCTGAGCAGGTGGTAAGAGAGACAACAATGATATGCATTGTGAATATATATATATATATATATATATATATATATATATATATATACCTTCTAACGTAAGCAACCCTTCCCATTTAACCTTCCAAAAAGGTAGTAGCAAAGTCAATATAAAGCCCAAAAGCCATTTTGCCCTGCACAATAAGATAGTATCTTCTCAGGTTTTCTTTTAAAAAATAAAAACAAAAATTAACAATAAAAGAAGTTAATAAATGAATATAATTTTTCTTCTGTCGTTATCTAAATGTGAATTTGGATAAATTTGAATGACTTTTGCAAGAAGAGACTGCAAATAAATTAATTTGAATGTGATTGTACCATACTTTCAAAAATTAACATAAAAATGCAGTCCACCCTCATCTTAATTTTCCTCTTTTAATAACTAATACAAACTCTAGTTTAATTGTTTGTGTTACTTGTTCTGCCTTTCTTCTATCATTTTATATAACACCCTTTCTTAAAGAAGGTGGGTCCTACAAATGGTGGGTAACTCTGATATATAATTATGTGGCAATATATATTCTACTATATATATATATGTGTGTGTGTGTGTGTGTGTCTTATTAAAAAATACTCAATAATATATTACTGTATCGACGTATTCAAGAATTTTTGATAGATGAGAGGTCAGACAATCATTCTGCATTGAAAAATCCCACTACAAACTGCCAAAAAAGAGCATAAGTTTCATACCAACTGTTAAAGCTGGGCCTAGGAGGAGCTGGTGGTGGAACTGGTGGTTGAACCATGTCCTTGTCATTATTTAACCTGTAATAAAACAATAAAACCTTTCTTAATTTCTCAAGAGAAAGGCATAAATGGAAGGAAAAAAAAAGAAGCCATTTTTTCAGGCAAGAAGAAAGAATCAGGAAAGATGAATCACATATCGGTCTGGGCCGGCTTTCCATTTATCCTTCTGTTAGTGCTTATGAACCGCAACCCTTCAGGCATGGAACAGCCGTATCCATACTTAGATTGTGAGAGTGAGACATAGCGATACTGTCCCTGATGATCGGGGAGATTGGCAGAGCACAATCTATAACGATAAAGAACTGTGATCAAACTTCGCAGTTTGTAAGATGCAGAAGAACTTGGTGTGGGCATTCTGGAACTAATAGTGCTTTTCAGAAATGTATGTTTGATCATATATAACCCAAAGCTGCCTCAAGACTTGATGATAATTGGGGGGGGGGGGGGCGGTGAAGCTTTTTCTCTACTTTGTCAATGGCGTTTGCGTTTGGGGAGTGTTTGGAAGGGAAAACAAACGTTGAAACCGCTATGAAGAAGATACGAACACGTCAAGGCATTATATTTAGTCACTTTAAGCTAAGGTTTCAAACTTTCACCTAACCAAAACCTGAACAAATCCTCATTTACCTAAATAAAAAAATAGCTGAACAAGTCACCGGTTCCTTGCAAGCTAAAATTTCAAAACCGCATGTTTCAGGGTTTCAAAAAGCATATAGACATATACATATACATACATATATATATATATATATATATGATTACACAAAAAATTACAAGTATTGTATCTTGAGACATTGTACAGGTGTATAATAGACTATATTATTATACTTTTAATGTTACTTAAATTGAATTGTGTGCCTTATTTTTTTAATTGAAAGTTATAATTAAAATATATCTATTTAATTATTTATTATATCTATACTAATGATATAATACATAACACTAAAATTAATCAAAGATTTAATCAACAAAACATAACCAAACGATTTCTGTTTTGAAAATTCTATCTTATACCTTGGGAAGGGAAATGTGAAAATTGTCTCAATCATGAGAAATGAAGAATAGGGGTTGGATGTATTTGCCATTACCAAGTACATTAAAAAAAAAAAAGAGTACAAAATCTGGGGATTACCCCCCCCCCCAGCCTCCATGTGGATCCACCACTGGCTTAACACCCGAGCCCAGGCCCAAGGGTTACAAGTTTTGGCCTTTATACTAGAGTTGGGGTGGGGTTTAGTCTGGTTTCAAATGTTTCGGACAATAGGGACTGGATGTCAGCCCATATAAAACCAACCAAGATCACTTTAAGGGCTTCAAATCGAATAAAATATTCGAATTTAATTTATGATCGACTTGTTTATGAGTTCTTAATCTAATTTGAACATATTTTTCCTCTCTTACCTTGCATTTTCTTACACGAGTGTCTCAACTATGTGTTCAAGAGTGCAAAAATACGATTACACATAAAAAAGAGTGTCTCAACTATGTGTTCAAGAGTGCAAAAATAAGATTACACATAAAAAAGAGTGTTATACAAGGGCAGAGGCAGGTGGTGGTTAGGATGGGCTATACCCTCCTCTCCTCCCAAAATGTGAAAAAAAAAAAAAATTACTTGTAAAATTTTGATATTTTGTAAATTAGCTCATCCAAATTTTGGCCCAGTCTTATCTCTACCCTTCATTTCTCATTTTTTACTAAAAAATCTCAATCAAACCCAATTTTTTATTTTTTTTTGACTCTCCCATCTCTCTCCCAAAATTTGGCCAAATCGAAAAATTGGTCACCAGAGTTTTCTCCAAAACAAATTTAGCCCCCCCCCCCCCCCAAATTTTTTTTTCCTGACTCCGCCCTTGGTGTTATATATTATTGACACATTTTTTAACGTTTTATGGTTTGAGAAATGTTAGCGTCTAGGGATGACAATTTGTTCCTTCCTATCGACGACCCGCGCCTAATGAGGCGAGTATGAGGTGCTTATAAACGGAGTTGGAGTGTGGCTTTTAAAATTCCGTCAAATTTGGGACGGCTTAAGGGGATGGTCACCCGACCCCATTTATATATTAAGTTTTTTATTTATTTTTATATATACTATATTTACCAATAAACAACTCTATATAAAATTAGTTTTAAATTTTTTTCATATCACACTCATATTTTTTTTCTTGTTTTAGTTATTTTGACAAAAAAAAAAAAAAAATTACTTATAAAAATAAAAGATTTTACTTATTTAAAAAATATATATCGGGGTTCGGGGAGGGGTGGAGTCAGAAAATATAAATAGAGTCGGGATCAGGGTAAACCTCTAAACAGGACGAAGCGGAGTCGGGTGCAGGGAATATAAACGGCGTCGAAGTCAGGGTTGGGGAAGGGTCACCTTGCCCCAAATCCGCTCCGTTGCCATTTTTATAAACATCAGTTCACGAGTATCCAACACTTGATTGGCCCGTACAATACACGCACGCATAATCATACGTAAAATTAGTATATATAATACACACGTCAATCAAATCACGAGTTACGATAACATTACCCTTTATGGTTTTAAAGCAATTAGTCAACAAAATCTTTCCCTACAACTCCAACATGTGCACGATTCCTCTGACCAAGTAACATGTATTCTGATTAAAGTGAAATTAGTGAGAAATCCAGCATTATTTTACTCCATGACATTTGACAATAGCAAGCCAATCCGGTGAGTCATTGCTGAGTCATTTACATTTTGCGGGGCTTGTTGGATACAAAAATTGACTTGGGCAATTGCATTCACAAATTCCAAACAATTGAAAATACAACTAAAGTAGAAAATTAATAAGGGAAAACGTGACTTTGCAATTGTATGTTTGTTCTGTAAGGTCATACGATGTGGGCTATCTAGCCAATTTCAACTAGTTTGAATTCGAGCAATTATTCAATGGTATGTTTCGAGAACATGTACAATACAATATTATAGATGTACATGTGAATTGTTAAGATTATTGAGTCTATAATATTATAAATTATATTGAATTTTTTTGAAATTTTGACAATAATAAAGACCTCTCTTTAAATTTATAAAATAACACTTATCTTCTCTAGTTTTATTGAAAAATTACAAAGACTTTCTCTTTAACCTTCTTTTTTCTAAAATGACAAAAGTGCCATTTTTTTTTTTTTTTTTGCATTTTTAAAATTTTAACCAATTTTTTTTGACTTTTTTTTTTTTATTTTTAAATAAATATTAATTAAAATATGGTTTGACTAAAAAATATAAGTTATTTATCTTAAATTTATTTTTTTATATAAAATAAAAAAATTCTTTAAAAAAAGTTAAAAAATGATCACAAAGATAAATAAAATGAATACTTTGACATTTAAAAAATAAATAAAGATTAAATAGAAGGTTTTTATAATTTGTTAGTAAAAATAAAAAAAATTAATATTATTTTAAAAACATAAAAAATATAATTAATAGAAACATATATCAATCTAATTTATCCAATAATTTATGGATGAATTTAGTACACATTACAAGATGAGAATGCCACCATAGAATGGAAGATGGATAAATTTAGATTTCCTTTTTGTTGACCAAATCAGCTCCTAAAATAAATAAATCAAGAAATGAAAGCTGTTCACACTCAAGACCGTTAATAAATATGACTGCAAGAAAATTTGACTAGTCTACTTCCCCAACCAGAATGCCAAACATTGAATTAACGATAATTTAATACAAATTCAAAGAAATTGAAAAGCAGTGGAGGATAGCCCGAGCTTGATGGATGGTATCTATATATATATATATATATATATATATATATATATATATACAGGCGGATATAGGAAGGGATAAGATGATAGTACCTTATAGATTCTTTATTTCACATTGGATAGACATTAAAATGTTTAGTAACTAAAAATTTATAGCCATATTTGTTTAGGGTATAAACAATCTTTCATTACAACATTAAGGCTTACTATATTTCTTTTGACTTTTTTTTTAAAATTTTTGTGAAAGGTGATATTACTATTAATTTAAACTTATACTTAAACAAGATGTTTTAATCATTGAATCATTAAAGAATTAAAGTTTTATTTATTTTAACAAGTTCATTTTTAATTCTTAGAGCAATCTCGATGCAGTTCTCAAAAGAACTGTTATACCTATAATATAACTAGTGATCTAAAATTGCATGCGTGTATAAGTACACCGTCTAGTTACTGTATTTTGATTTACTGTACTGTTTTGTATACTGTACTGTCTGAATGCATACTTTTTTATATACTGCATTACACGTAACATGATTTTGTACTGTCCTGCTCTCCTGTTCAGTTCAGGTCTGTCTTGTTCTGTTGTATGGGCTGTCCTAGTTTTATTCTGTACTGTTGCGTCTTGTGAGTAAACCCTGACTCCTGAACTGGTGTATAAGTTCTGTCTAGATACTGTATTTTGAAGCTCTGATACCACAATTGTCACATCCTGAACCCCACCCTACGCGGATGTCGAGGACGTGACTGCCAGTCGGTCGCAACGCGACCAACCAAAGGCAAATTCTGAACTTTCCAACGAATTGCACTCCAACCGTAGGGTCAGATGCAGCGGAATTTAAAACTTTTTCTTTGTGTCACGGGAATGCAACTCACTTATCTACCATAAAGGTATGTACCACAGAGCAAGTCTAAATCCAAAACAGTTAACAGTTCTAAGTTCAGAGCATATCTAAAATCAAGCATATAACAAGAGAACATATCTAATATCTCTAGAGTACCATTAGTTCCATGAGCCATGTCTATCTAGTATATATCAGTGAAGTCAGTCATAACATACCACTCATCGGAATAACCAGGTTCAATCCATAATAAACCAGTCTCTACAATTCAGTGCCGTCAGATCCTTATTTAAGCTCACCCCATTATTCTGACATTTTTCAGGAATTACCTCCATTAGATTACATCAATGGATTGGATTCTCCCAATCCAATGGTTGAAAATATCTCAGTCACAAAAGTTTTTGTTGTTAAAAAGAAGAATGATTGTTTTGCTAAAAAGTACTTTCTCCGTTCTATTTTAAGAGTCCTTTATCACTATTCATTTTAAAAGTTTCATTTAAAAAATTAACGTACTTTTAAGTTATAAATTTTTAAAACTACCCTTTATTACGCCTAATGTGAACCTGATTTACAATTAAATGAAGGCAACATGAAAAATTTAAATAGTTTCAAAATAATAAAACAATACTTCCAAAAAAGTTAGAATGCCCAAAATGGACTATCATTTTGAAACGGATGGAGTAATATTTTAACATTGGATTAGAATTGTCAAAATTTAACATTTTGATATTTTAAGAATTTATCCAATACAGTTCTCATTTGAATTGCATTGAAACAAAATATCAAAATATAACATTTTAATATTTTAACAGTACTAGAATTTAATTTTAGCATAACTTAAATAATTTTTAACATCGAAAATATTCTAATATTAATTATATTTAATTTTAATATAACTCAAATAAATTTTAACATATTAGATTATTTAATAATTAAAATATCAATATGATGTAAGTTTGAATTTAGACTAACATTACTTGGTAATTTGTGTGATATTTTCATGCGGGGTTTTGGTTTTAAATGTAATAAAATAAAGTTTGAACCAAATAGTCCAATAATGCGACCATCAGCCGCCATGAAACTTAAGACCACAACAAATAGTCAAAAAACAGATGCAGAGAAATAACAAAACTTCTTCATCTCCATTATCGTCAAGCTGAAGAAAAAAAAAACATAGTCTCTAACAATACAGGCTGAATGTTCTTCGCCTCTCTCTCCCTCTCTTCTCAAAACCTAGGCCACCCATCTCTCTCTCTTTCTCCCATCTCTCTCTCATGGCCTTCTATCGTAGAAAGATGTTCTCAGGGTTCATCAATGCAACCATTTCACAAACCTGTGATTTCTATTGTGACACATCAAGAAACAAAGTTGGCTATTGTCCAACTTCGTGTCTCTCCATCTGTTCTGAAAACTGTCGTGAATTTACTCAATTCCCATCTCTAGTCCCACCCCAAAGCCCTCCCCCCACTTTCATCGATCATCGAAACAAACCCAACAAACTCTCTTTCTTCCTCACCCTCTCACTTTCTCTTCTAGCCGCCACTTTCTTCATATTTTTTTGTTACACCATCTACAAGTACTACACAGAGCGGCCCAGATCAATGAGAAGAAGATCGCAGACAGAAACAGAGGAGACCCGTGATGATTTTCTTGATGAAGATCATGGCCCTGTTTTGGACCATCCCATTTGGTACATCAGAACTATTGGTCTACAACCATCGATCATCAACGCCATCACAGTTTGTAAGTATAAGAGAGGAGACGGTCTGGTTGAAGGAACAGATTGCTCTGTTTGCTTGAGTGAATTTCAAGAAGATGAGACTCTTAGGCTCTTGCCCAAGTGTAATCATGCTTTTCACATACCTTGTATTGATACCTGGCTCAGATCACACACCAATTGCCCCATGTGCCGTGCCGGTATTGTCTCCAACTCGCCTCCGCCGGAGCAGAATGTTGAAATTTCGGTTCTTGGGGAGGTAATCCAGGAGGGCACTTTGGAGAATAGCACAGAATCTGGAAGGGAAAGAGAAGATGGGGCTTGTGAATTGAGAATTGGGATAGAGGAAGAAGATGAATTACTGGTTGAAAATGAAACAAAAAGGCAAGACGTGGCTAATAGTGATCTTTCAGAGGGGGATGAGGTTCAACCAAGAAGAAGATCAGTTTCTTTGGATTCTTCATCAGCTTCAATGATCAGTCTTGCTATAGCCAATGCTCTTCCAGTACAATCTGATGGGAATTCAGGTAACCAGTTGGTAAAAATGAATGAATCAAATAGGGGTTTTGTTCCAAAGAGATTTGATGTCAATAAAAGCTTGCTAAAATTAATGGGTACTTCTTCAATTGGGAGATCATTGCCAAGAGGGCCTATTTCAATGAAGAGATCATTATCTTGCAGTGGGAAGGTTCTGTTATCAAAGTACAGCCAGAGCCGGAGCCGGAACCGGAACTCGGTTCTTCCTCAGTGAAGCTTTTGATCTTCTTTTAGTATTGATTTTCATTTGAGGTATCTGCAAACTTAGATGTCTCAGAAACTTCTCAACAAGCTGAGAGTTTCTATAGGTTTTTATAATAAAGTCATGATGCTGGAACTGTATAATAAAACATGGAAAGTGAGGCTGATCCAAAACTGGAATAGGCTCTTTAAAGGATCTTTCTGTTGTATTTATCAAAGTTTCATGGTCTCTAAGGAGAAACAAGAAATTGTAAGTAACAGTTCTGTTTTTATGAAGTGACTTTTATTTTTGATGTGCTTTTTGTTTAACAACTGTTGATTCAATGCAAGACACTAATAGTGGTAGAGGGAAATAGTGTAGCAGACAAAAATAGCATTTTCATTTAGAATTTCTACTATGAATTTCTCCTCTGGAAAACCAAAAATATTTGGGCCTATCTTAATTTTCTTCCTTTTTTTTTCTCAACTATTGGATTTAGAGGTATGAAATTTGGAAAATCTCTATTCATTTTGCATTTGAGCTATGAAGTTTATGAGGACATTAAGGCTATCCCAATGTATTTGGCGCAACGGTAAGATTGTTGTATTGTGACTTCAAATCGCAAAAACAGTCTCTCTACTCTTAAGATAAGATTGTGAACATCTAACCTTCCCCAGTTTATGAGGATACTGCATTGGCAACTTTGCTGAGGCGAAACATACTATTTACTAGTTTTGTTTGTGGGTTTTTTATTGAAGTTATGCATAACTAGTTTCAACTTTCAATATAGTTGTGTTTGGGTTCTGTATTTTATCAGTGGTATAAAACCTACCAATCTGTGGTAATAGAATGAGTACTGCTAATAAGTTTATGGATCAAAGTTGTTATATACTTGATAGGTGTTCTACTTCAGGAGATAATGGCTTGGTTTTAGGCCAAGGGCCTTTGTTTTTTTTTTTTTTATGAGAGTCCCATCACTAGTTTCAATCTGGAGTTCATTTTCAATGGTATTGGTATGAAACTGCTGATTATGATAATAAAATGAGACCTGCTGTTAAGTTCATGCATCCAAGTTGTATAAATTTCCATTTGTTTTTATTTCAGAAGGGAATTAACTTAGTTTTAGTCAAAGGGCATATTGGGGTTGATGATGTTGAAGGACATTGTCACAGGTTGCCTTTCTTTTTATTGCCATAGATTGCTTTCTTGAGAAATAAAGTAGAAGAAAACACCGCGGGATTAGCTCGGATGGGAAGGCTTCATGGGTTACTCTCTCGCGATTGCAAGTTTGAGGCTGTGGGCGTGTTTGCGTGCATCTGGAGTTTGCCTTATAGCAACATGTTCAAAAGACCTGTGATTGAAAGGATTTTTTGTCATAAAAAAATGTAGAAGAAAGTGCATATAGAATGAATGCAACCTTTACAACCATAGACTGCTTCCATGGTAGTGTTCAAATGCAACTTCTATGCATAGACTAAACCATAAAGAGTATACAAGGTTTTGTTGCATTTGTAAATTGTAACACTGCCTGCCTTTGCCAATAAATAATTGCATAACTTGCATTTATGTAACAAGATCTCAAAGCTTGATCAGTTGGCTAACAAAGCTCATGGATGGAAATGTAAAATAGTGTGACTAAATAGATTTTCGTCTGAGTTGTGCTCGATTATATTAGATGGTTTTAGGGGTAGAACACTAGAGAGATTGATAGAGTAGTTAACCCCAAAAAGAAAAAGAAAAAAAGATCTCATAGTTTGGGATGAGTAAAAGATACAATGGTGATGGATTCCCTGCAAAAGGTTGAAGCTAGGAACAGGGTTCCATTTCTAAAAATATATGTAATATATTTTGATATTGTTGGGCCATTTGAAGAACTTGCATGATTGTCTTTATACCAATATTTTGTACATTTGTGATGGGTACTCAAAATCTATATCAAATTTAATTTTGAGTCAAAATTTAGATATAGCAGATTGTTTAAGCATATGCACTAGAATTGCTCAAAGCACAGGAATAAAGAAGCTGGAAGAGCACAAGCATTCAACAGTCCATTTTATGAAAGCATCAGGGCTAGAGGTTTGAATATAATATTGTTTCTATTTGTATGGAATTGCTAGCTTTTCTTGCGTATATGAACTGTGTCTGTGTCAATACTCTTGACTCTGACTGAAATGAGAATATTGAAATCTGTATCGCAACTGTCATTTTGAATTTTCTGAATTAAAGGGCAGGGAACCATGGTTGCCAGCAACTCGTTTGGTGGGCTGAGCCAAGATTTCATTGAGGGACAATTAAGATGAAAAAATATTTCGTGACTTTTTCTCAATTAGAATTATTAGAACAAAAATTATAGAAAAATAAGAATGCGCCAACTATATATAACAACTATAACATATATATATATATATGTGGGTAAATTATATTGATCACTTTTAAAATTTCTGGTAGTTACATTGATATCTCTTAATTTTTTTGAAATAACACTGACATTTCTTCTTTTACTTGATAATATATAGATACTTCCCTTCAATTAATTATTTTTTTTTAAAATGACAAAACTATCTATATCATTTTTTTACATTTTGACCAATTTTTTTTCGAAAAATAAATATTGATACAAATCTTAAATTTATTTTTATATAAAATAAAAATAAGTTATTTACCTTAAAATTATTTTTAAATAAAATAGTAAAAAAAGTTTAATTTTTTTTTCAAAATTAAAAAAATGTAAAAATAAATAAATAAAAGAGATAGTTTTATTATTTAAAAAAAAAAAAAAAAACTAGTTGGAAGAAAATACTTGTACGTTGTTGCAGGTAAATTAGGGTAGGTTAGTATAATTATTGGAAATATTAGGAGAAGTCAGTATAATTTACCCTATATATGTGTGTGTATATATAGTCCTAGAGGCTAATGTCACTCTGATATCTGAATAAGATTAGATGTATATAACTTTATTATTACAAATTAAGAAATTGTAATTGTGACACATGATCTCTGGATTAAAATGAAATAACTAATCGTTGTACTAATACTGATGCTCTGTAATATTAAAAGAATAAATAGTTATTTTGTATTTGTAATCCCAAAAGGATGGTCATGTGGAACAATGACACTTTGTAAGGGGTTTGTCTCTCTTAGTTCGAAAGTTCAACTCTTACAATTTACATTTTTTAAGTCAGTCATCAGTTAGATTAGTAGTATAGAGATGTAAATCATTGATCGTAGCAATTTTGGGTTAGGTTAGTCACCAGTTAGGATTAGTTTAAATACCTCATTTGTTTGGAAAAAACTCCCACTATTCACATTTCTAAAGTTAGTCTCTAGTTAGGGTTAGTAGTATAGAGATGTAAATCATTAATCCTAGCAATTTGGTCACGCCAGTCATTAGTTAGGATTAGTTTAGATACCTCATTTGCTTGGAAGTATAGAGATGTAAATCATTGATCCTAACAATTTGGTTAGGCCAGTCACTAGTTAAGATTAGTTTATATACTTCATTTGCTTGGAAAAAAATGAATTTCTGAAACCAGTCATCAGTTATGATTAGCAGTATAGAGATGCGAATTATTGATCTTGACAATTTGGTTAGGTCAGTCACCAGTTAAGATTAGTTTAAATACCTCATTTGCTTAAAGAAAATGAATTATGTAACGGTCCAATAGCATTATAAGTTCATTCTCAACAAAAAGGAACAAAAAGTAGGATTCAAATCTTGCAAGAATAAAAATGAAGAAAAATAATAGAGATGTAAATCATTGATCTTAGCAATTTGGTTAGGTCAGTCACCAATTCGGATTAGTTTAGATACCTCATTTGTCTAGAAAAAAATGAATTCTGTGATGGCTCAATAGCATTATAAGTTCATTCTCAAAGAAAATAAAAAGTAGGATTCAAATTTCGCAAGAATAAAAATAAAAAATAATAATAGAGATGTAAATCATTGATCCCAGAAATTTGGTTATGCCAGTCACCAATTAGAGTTAGTTTAGATACCTCATTTGTTTGAAAAAAAAATGAATTTTGTAATGGTCCGATAACATTATAAGTTCATTCTCAAAGAAAAAAAAAGTAGGATTAAAACCTCACAAGAATAAAAATGAAAAGAAATAATAGAGATGTAAATCATTAATCCTAACAATTTGGTTAGGCTTAAAACGAAAAAAAAAACCTAAATTTAAATCTTTTAATGATGCTGAAGTCTGCGACCCAACCTAAAAACCAAGCCGGATCTAGGTTGGGTCATTTTTTTCCAGCCTGAGATTAATCCAACTTTGGAAACAGCAGTCCAAGCCTGTACCAACTTCATGTTGGGCTGGGTTGTACCACAGAGTTGCAGCCCAACTTCACTCACGCTCCACGGACACGTCCTGAAAAATGGAGGAAACGAAACAAAGAGAGGGAGGGCGAAGCGAAAATTTGATCTGTAGAGAGAGAGAGAAAATAGCTGATAGCTCAGAGAGGGAGAGAGAGAGAGAGCTTTGTTCGTCTTGTCTCTATACACATACGGTTTGGGACGGCCGTTCGCCTCTTTCTAGGGTTTTGATTTCTAATTTTTTGGTTAATCGGGCTATCAACGATATTATTGAAGACGTTCTGGTAATCTTCTTAATGCATGTTTTAGTTGAATTTTCCATTTAGAGTTTTTGGTACTCCAGTCATTGAGTTTATTAGCTACTTGTTGTATATAAACTTTGATTCGGGGCTATTGGATCATATGTGAAGTATGGTTTTTTTTTTAATCTTTTATTATGTGTGCTAGGTAATGTAGTTATGTGTTAAATAATTTTCAATTCTTTATATAATTATCTTTATTTTGATGTGTGTATGTATTGCGAATGTTATTTTTGGTTTTTTTTTGGGTGGGTATTTAAGGTTCATAGCTTTCTATTTTGTTGCCATAAAATGGGATGTTTGGATATGAGTCACTTTTAGTTGCGAATACAATTATTGAACTGGGTTATATAGATCTGAGTTTCTTTTCATTTTGCAATGCAGTAGTACAGTTTTGACTGTATCACTAAATGTAACAATGGGTTTTTGTTAAAATTGGCATCCTAACAATATCTCAAGATTTGGGATCGTAAAAATAGCTTGAGATTCGTGCCTGGAATGCACAAGTAAGGATGCATGGGCGGCATGCTCTGAACAGTTTTTAGATGAGGTTTTTCTGTATTCGCTAAGCACAATGCTAATGCTGTAGACAGGTAAATAGGTGCCCACTTTACGATATGATGCTCCACTGAGAAGGTGCTTAACAATCTCTAAACAAATGGCTAAGTCCGCTTTTTGCATATGTCGAAGGAGTAAGATAGAACGCAATAGTGTTTTAAATTGCATACTAAAAGATGATTGATTCTAGGGAGCACTACTTATTTTATGTTCTTTTAACGAAAAGGAGTGGACCACTGTTTAGGTATCATATTTTACTTCAATTTATATATGCTACAAACCTCCATTAAGGGCCTTTTTGAATTATTCTGATAATCATTTCTCTGTCTTTTGTTTTTACCTCCATTGTTGAAGCTTTTTATATGTCCCACCATGCTCACTTTGAACAAATGGTCAATTCAGAGCCTTTTGATTATAAAGCATCTCTCTACAATTCTAACTTCTTATTTTTACCCCTGTTCTATTTTCCTTCTAGAAACCCTTATAAGCTACAAACATGAACGGCACCTGACCTTTGCCATGGTATGCCAATCAGTTCATTTTTAACCAATTTGAGTTGAGAAGAAGAACGAGATGAAGGAAAAGAAGATAGAGCCTCAAAGCCAAACTTTGATATAAACCTATTCTAATTAAAAATTCACTGGTTTGTTATTGTTCAAAACCTACGGAAGGGAATAATCCTTAACAATCAAGGAGGCTGGGTACATAAATTTTGGGGACTTTCTAATCTAAGGCTAGCCTGTTATGCTCAAGTTTTCTTCTATCCATAAAGCACGGATACTTAATTTTGGCTCACGTATCCATGTCGGACACTTGTTGGACACGAATACGTCCCATCACAATCATCAACATATGGCATTTAAATGAGGCATAAGAGAGATTTTGTAATAGAACTGTTTTAATCTTTATTAATATGGGTTGGGATTAGGCACGCCCAACGTTATTTTATTACGGCTAGGAGTTTCAAAGCAGGATGATTTGCAGAACAGAAATATTAGTCTAGACAGAAGCACCGTTTAGACCATCAAGCTCTGGCTCCATTTATTTTCACATAATTAGACCCTAAAAGATGTTTCATTGACCTGAGATGGAGAGAATATGTTGTTTATATCAACAGCAAACACACCATTCTAAATTAATTGGATCAACAGCAAACACACGACTGGGAATATTACCAGTGAGGAATGAGAGCTCTTCATACAGCAACAGTCTAAAATCCAATTATCTTCCTCTCTAGTGGTTTGTGTAAATAGAGGCCTATCTTAGCGTATGAAGCATGGACACTTTATTTTAGCTCACGTGTCTGTGTCAGACACATGTCGGACACCGACACTCTTAGGCACTTCCTGGACACTTGAATCATGGATGTTTATGATTAAATGAAGAAGTTCTTTAATTTTTATTTAATGGTCTTGTTATTTTAATATCTTAATAATATTTTTGTGATTTGTGTGTTCTTATGCCAATTTTAATTAAAATAACATTATGTTTTTATTATATGGTCATATAAAAAATATAAAAATTTTATATATATTTAACGTGTTCCTGACGTGTCCGTGTTTTACATTTTTGAAAAATAACGTGTCTACGTGTCTGTGTCGTGTTGTATCCGTATCTTGTGTCTGTATCCGTGCTTCTTAGATCTCAGCTATGCTACTTTAGGGACATTCTGGTCCTGTTTAATAAAGTTTAGTAGACTTCTATGTAACACCAAGGGTGATCTTTTTTTTTTTCCCCTTCACCCCCATCTCTGTTTGGCTGTTTAAATTGTGTTGGTGTATAAAATTATAATATACTCTTTTACTTGTGGTTAAGCTCCTTAGTGCTTTATTTCTGCTGCCTCAGAAATCATCCCACATTCAGTATTGTTTGCTTCGGACCCACTGTCTTCTTAAAATTTATCTTCTAAAATACCTACATAGCCCACAGGATGCGGTACATTCCACATTGTCCTTGTGGAATTTTTTATTTTTATTTTTTGATCGATAAAAGTAAATTAAATAAACAAGCAGCCCGAGGGGGGCTAACCCATATACAACAAAAGGGATTGACTACACAATCAAAGGCTAAGGTCCCCCGTCCTCCCAAAAATCCATGAGTCTATCTAAATACATTGGATATTATTCCTTGATCCAAAAGAAAAGCGTTTTCAAAAATATATCTTTCAGTTTTCAAGTTAGAGATTCTTCACCCTAAAAATCTATTGTATTTCTTCCCCTCCACATGCTCCAAATGAGGCAAATTGGCACACCATATTCCAAGCAAGACGCAGCTCCTTCCTTATGCCTTTACTCCTCCAACCCAAAATAAGTTGTTTGATGGTAGCCGGCATAACCCAAATGCAGCCCGTGAGGGACAGCTGCACATTCCATACATCCCTAGCTACTCTGCAACACGAGAATTTATCCCGGCATAAATTGTCCTTGTAGAATTTATCCTATAATATTTCCTCAAATAGTGAAATGTGGGAAAAATTACTTTGTAACATAGCTCTCAATCTATTCTTCCTGAGATATTGTTTCATTTTGTCTTAGAAACAGTACAATTTTACTAGTATCATAGTGATTTCGGATTGACAAAATTATATATTAACTTTGACATAAATAATCTTTCAATGCCGTATGTTAATGATTGTCTTGGGTTATATTGCCACCTTTGTCTAATTCTTTTAAGAAAAAAAAAGTTATTACAGACTACAGGATCAGGTAAAATGAAAATGAGGTTCAATTGGGACTCACTCACCCAAGAGGACCACTTAACTCTAATGTGTGTACTTGGTCCGTTGGGGACTCAATCAAGGTTGGTACTGATTCACAAACTACAGGATCACAAAGACTACGATGCTTGTAAGTCAAAACTACTCCCATAATACAGGATAGCTCCACTCTTAATATTCTGTTTCCAAATTAAACACATACATGGATATAGCTAAACTAGCTGTTATAGAGAGAGAAAGTTCAATTAGTTGCTATAGAGAGACCGTTTCAACTAGCCATGAGAGAGAGAGAGAGAGAGAGAGAGAGAGAGGTCTTTGGGGTAGGAGCCAATGCATTGCCTCTCATGGCTAGCTCAAAAGAAGATATAATCATATAACTCGTCCCCTAAGGCCAAAGAGGTCTTATGTCTAATTATATCATGTTTGACAATGAAGGAAGTGCCACCTACTTTTATAAAGAGGAGGCTATGAGAGTCTTCTTCCCTTGAAAATTTTCAGAACAAGCACTGTGTTCTTTGTTGAAAGATTTCTGAAGTAGTCTTCCTTAAATTAATCAACCACAATTGGAGGCTATTCTTGTATGATGTTTGCAAACATCCCCAATACATAGTATAAAGATGTGTTCCTATTGTATGGACTAGTGAGATTTTTCTCATTGGTTGGTTGGATGTTTTGAGTCCCATTAAGAATACTAAAATAAAATTCATCGGCTGAAAATATTTTGAGCAGCTTATGAAATTGAAATTTATGACAGCAAACTGTGTTTCATCTGGTCTATTTAATGGAAAGCTTATGACTTTTGGATTCGCAATTTCCCATATTCACATAATGGTTTAGCTCCAGACAATTCTTCAGGCCATCTCCCTTGATTGTAAATAGCTATGATTATTTATGCTGCTCTCATCCCTTAACATTGACTTCTGTTGCAGTTTGAACCTCTGAAGTTGCTGTTACATCATGGTCAATGCTATCAAAGGACTGTTTATTTCATGGTAAAGTGCTATTTTTGACCTCAAGTTTTACCATTCACAACCATTGCTTGTTGATTGGTTATGTTTCTCTAATGCTGTGTTTTTTTTTTTTTTTTTTTTTTGTTGGGGGGGGGTTTGGTTTGTAGTCTGAGACATTGTTTTGGACAAAATTAAGATTCTACTCAAAAAGGATGATAACACAAAATAAGGAGTTGGAATGTTAAAATCATTGAAAAGAAGATAGAAGTTGCCTCTACTCGTCAAAGAGTAGAAAAATGTATCATTAAAATTTTATGCTTGGGTTTTGGCAGTTGGCATTTTTTGGATTTATTAAAAAACCTTTGTGTGTTCGCATGCGCAAATGTGCATACACTTCATGGGTTTCATGCCTGTGTCATATTTTGTTTGCTTCCCCCCCCCCCCCCCCCCCCCCAAAAAAAAATTCCCCCTCTTTCTTGATTTGACACTCTGCTTATGCCTTCATGCAGCGACATACCCATGACACAATTTATCATCAATTTGAATAATTCTCTGCCCACATCGCAGAAGTTCATAATACATGTCTTGGACAATTCTCACCTTTTGTGCAACCCCATGTGGCTGAAATGATAAGAAGTGCCATTGCAGAGTTCAGAGACCAAAATTCCTATGAGAAACCAGCTTAACTTACTGCACCCCAGAGGCATGCAGCACACATCAGTGTATAGATTATACCTTTACTTTTTCCAGCTTATTAATCCTCCTTTTGCATTTGTATATCATAAATTACAATTCCTCTTCTCTGAGCAAGTTCTGTCATGTAGTAAGGAATGGTCATAATCATGTATTTAGTTCCGTGACTGGTTGCGCGTACCTTTCATCTGGAGCTCGTATAATGAGGGGATTTTGTTTTCTATAATTGAAGCATGGTCTTAATGGAAGTCATGATGTGGGGTTTCTAAAATACCAGATTTAGATGGTTCTGTAACCATTACTGCCCTTGTTATTTCACTGTCAAGAGTGAGAAGGGGGTTAGCAATCCAAATATTCTCCATCCGAGAGGCTGTATAACTGTGTGATGCTGTTAAGAGTGGGGTTTTGTGGGTGTATTCTAAATGCAGTTTGGAGAGATTATGATGTAAACAATGCAACAGGCTTGTGTGGGCATAGGTTTATGTTTCCTTTATGGGAGCAATTGGTGCGCCCTGTGCCTCGTCGTTGCTTGCTGGCATTGTAATTGCAAGCGTCTGTTTGGCCCAACGGCTCTATGCTATTTGTAACATCTGGAGGAAATTAGCTTTTTGGCCCAGCCCCTACTTTTGTCTCCACGCCACACTGCCACAAGTGGGTATCAACTCTGCTGCCAGTGACAAGATTCCTTAGCCGTTTCGTTCTACCATGAGAGATTTTCAAGTTGAAAAGGGGAATGCTCTTGCCTCGTCTCTTTGGGGGGTTATATATCTCCTACTTCTATGGTGAGCTCCAAGAAAAAAGAAGCCAAAAGCAGAACTAGAGTTGCCTCAATCCATTACAACAAAACTAGTATTTGTACATGTGCTTTACTGGGTGATGGATTAAAAGAATACATCTTTTATCTGTTCCTTCTTTTAATTTAAACTCGTGGAATTGAAAATTCTGGTCTGGTTTCTCTTCTTTGAATGAGATCAATTGTGCCTTTTTTCCTTTCTTGTAGAAGATGAATGCAACATAAATCAGAATGTATTATTATTTGTTTTTATTGAATCACTTGTTTAATAAGACCTTATTAAAAGCAAGAGTGAAAAATTGAACAAATAATTCAAATCTCACTCCCTATTAAGGAGAATGTGAGCATTATTTTTATTTAATTAGTATTTTTCAAACCATATTTGAGAGTCTTCTATTGCTATTAGATGATTAGATCATATTCTTTTGTTGTTATATATTGTTGTAATTGTACTGTTTAGTTGAGTTGATTGATTGATTATAATACTTATTATTATTATTATTTTTAAAAAAAATTATTGAAATTTATTCAGTGAAATGCAACCATGTAGATAAATTTGGGTAAATCAATTGATTAATTACCAGTGTGATCACAATAGCATTATATATATATATATATAAATTTATAAAAGGATAATAATATGTCAAAAGTTCACATTATATTAGTGAGTTCTTCATTTCTTAGTACTCAACTTGATTCATTATATTATTATATAATATAAGTTTGTAGAAAACAAAACACAGAGTCAGGATGGCCGAGTGGTCTAAGGCGCCAGACTCAAGTTCTGGTCCTCGTGAGAGGGCGTGGGTTCAAATCCCACTTCTGACATTTTTTCATTCATTTTATAATTAAAAATGAAACCATTTCATTTTTCTGCAATCGTTCGGTTTAAAACCAAACGACCGAAACCCAAGCAAACAAATCAACAATGGCAGTCCGCTCCATCTTCCTGACTCTCAGTCGGTATGCACATCAAATTCTCTCTCATTTTCTTTTTCTAAGTTCTCTCTCTACTGTCTACTCCGTTAATTCAAGTAGCTCTTTCATTTTGTGAACCCTAGAAATTGCAGAAGCCAGAGGACTCTCATCAGACCTCTCTCGTCGAGCACTTCAACAAGCGAACTTCCTCTCGAAAAGTCTCAGAATCTTGCATATGAAGAAAGTGACGGTAATGATGATCTTAAAAGCAGAATATTCAGGCTCAGACTCCCCAAGCGTAGCGCCGTTAACGTCCTTCAGAAATGGGTCTACGAAGGGAACCAAATTACCATTTCTGACCTCCGACACATCTCCAAAGAACTCAGAAAGTCTCAGCGCTACAAGCATGCCCTCGAGGTCTAATCTCCCACTCTCTCTAATTTTTTTTTTTTATCATGTGCTGTTTGGTTGACTAGAAAATGAAGGGAAAAAGGAAGTAATTTTCTTTTGGCCTTCCAAATCAAAGAATATTAGTGGGTCCCCTTTATGTTAATCTATATATTGCTTATATGTGAATGGCTGAATGCTAAAATAATGATGTGCTAAGATGAATGGTTTTAATTTGTACAAGAATTGTGCATGGATTTGATTTATTACTATGCCTGATCAAGGTATAGATGACATCATGACAATTTCTTGGGATCTCCTTCAAAACTGATAAGAAAAGCGACCCTAGAAAACTTTTTGTAATATACTATAAACTCTCTTGCATAATTAGTTCTGATTACTTCATAAACATGGTACTCTAGATGGAATTGTAAATGAATGAATTTGGCTAAGGGGAAGAATGGAAAAATTTAAACATGGTACTCACAAGTGCTTTAATCAGTGTTCTCTCAAGTTCCCATATTGTGGATTTTGTTTGTTCAAACACTCTTGTTAAATTAGTTCCCAGACTAACATAGAGTTTGTCACATAGGTTAGCAAGCTTGCTATTTTGGAAATTATTCTTTATATAGTTCGTGCAAATTGCAGTGAAATGCGAACCATTAGTTGTAAATAGAAGAAGCGATGAAGAGGCAATTGATCCACTTACACCAATTAACAAAAACAAAAAAGATAAAATAGAAAAGAAAAAAAAAACAAAGGTTGATTGGAAGGCAATAGCTAAACCCCGAAAAACCCCCAACCACTGGTAGAAGTGCCACACCACCACCATAAGCACCAGCATGGGTGACTGAAAGACTGCAATAGCACTAGTGCTCACAAGGTACCAAAGCATAGGCCACCGCAAAGAAGTCATAAAAAGTTCCTAATTCTATTGAGTAGATTCCATCTCCTTGACTTTGTTCACATTAGAAGAGGTGTGGTGCTATGGCATAACTGTACTCTCAAGGCCAGACCAAAATTTTGTAACCTACATCTACCATCTCATCCTTCCCATTTAATTATCCCAAACAATCTCAGTTACTCCTTGAGGACTTACCCACTCCGACTTGTCAATTTATTCCATCTTTATATGTTGTATTTCTCAAACCCTTGTGAGGATGATTTATTTTGGTCTTCATGATAGAGAAGTTCTCTTGACATGCTTCTCTTTGGTGACTTTCTCTTCAGTGGATTCATCAGCGTTTGCCTTCTTGCCATTATATGGACACATTTTATATGTCAACGAATTCTCTGCTGTTACAGCTCCTTTTGTCTTTGTAGGTTGCTTTGTGAATCAATCTAATAATATCATTTTGCAAGTTAGGATTGCTAATAGTAACATTTATAATAGTTTTACAGGTTCTTTTGGCGCCTATAATGAACATATAGAGTTCCAATTTTTTGGAATGTTATTTGGGTCGTCTTTTTTTTTTTTGTTCCTTTCTCTTTCTAACAATTCGTGGCTTATCTGACACAAGTAATTGAAGTAAAATCGTATCTAGGAGCAGAAATAGCGCTATGGTTTGGAATCAACTTTGAACTGGGAGGCACCGTTACAAAGCAACACATTTGCTGGCAGATGGCACAAGTGAGGAAAAGAAAGAATACAGAAGCTTTCTAGTGTGGCTAGTTTTCTTTTCTTTTTCATTTTTTTTTATAATGGGAATGCTAATGTGGAAAGTGATGTGGCACTTGGGCATTTTTTGGTAATTAAATTGGAAAAATTGTTAGATTGGGATTTTTTTTTAATAATAGTACCATTTTGGCCAAAAGCTCTTGATTCTTCAGTAGAAAATGTTATTATTTTTTTATTTTCAAATTTAGTTGATTTCTGGTGTCAAGAAAAGGATTAGAAAAAAATGGGCTAATAGCTGCTATCCAATTTGCTTGCTATGCAAAAGTTGCTTCAAATAACTTTGTGGGGTGGAGGTGTTTCTCCTTTTCTTCCCAAACCTACTGTCCCAAAACACATGCACGGGGACACACAAAGAAAGAAGTCTAACCTTTTCTCCCTCTTCTCTCTCTCTCTCTCTCTCTCTCTCTCTCTCTCCTAAATCACTCTTTTAGAGAGGAGTGCTTCCAGGGAAAAAAAAGTTGTACAGGAGACTTTCCTTTTCCTCCAAGCTTTCTTTCTTTCTCCATGATGTTTCTGCTCAAACTTAACAGAAGCCATCATAGGTGCCAAATGCAGTAGAAAAGACAACCGCTTAAATGTTTATCCTAATTGTTCATTCAGATCAAAATGAACATGTCTGGAGTCGAGACCTTGACAGCACCTTTAAAGAAACAAACATTTAATTGTTTATACAATTATATCAGTTGACTTTTGTGGTCAGATGCAAATAAGAACATTGCTGAATAAAAGTTTTGAGCTATTTCTTCTAATTTTTTCTGCTAATTTCAAATTTTATAGAAGATCACAAGTGAGATTGCTTGGACCATCTGATCACATGGACTTTGATACTGGGTTTGCTTAACAGTTGGAGTTATCATAACACTTCCTTTGATTCTTGGCAATCAAATGAAGCCTTAATTTCGAAAAGAAGTCCTTCACCATTTCTTGTTAAGGATATAATTTACCTTTTGTTGTACATATGTGTTGGAATAATGGTAGTTATTGTTATGTAACTGGTTTGAGCTTGCAGATATCAGAATGGATGGTTACTCATGAAGAGTTTGAGTTATCAGACTCTGACTATGCAGTCCGCATCGACTTGATGACAAAAGTTTTTGGTATTGATGCGGCTGAACGCTACTTTGAAGGTCTACCTCCCAGTGCAAAAACTAGTGAAACCTATACTGCTCTCCTTCACTCCTATGCTGGAGCAAAACTAATTGAAAAGGCAGAGGAACTCTATGAGAGAGCAAAGGAATCAAACCTGTCTTTGAGTGCCCTTACATACAATGAGATAATGACCTTGTACATGTCAGTTGGGCAGGTGGAGAAGGTTCCTTTTGTTGTTGAAGAACTGAAACGCCAGAAGGTTGCACCAGATTTGTTCACTTACAATTTATGGATAAGTTCATGTGCTGCAACTCTGAACATTGATGCAGTTAGAAGGATTCTTAATGAAATGAGTCAAGACTATGGCTCTAATGAAAGTTGGGCGAGATACGTGAACCTTGCCAACATATATCTGACCTCTGGTCATCTTCTGAATTTAGAGTCCAACTCTCTAGTTGAAAGTGAAAAGTTTATTACACAAAGAGAATGGATAACTTATGACTTCCTAATTATTTTGTATGCGGGTTTGGGAAACAAAGAAAAGCTTGACCAAATTTGGAAATCTTTGAGAATGACTAAACAAAAAATGACTAGTAGAAATTATATATGTGTTCTTTGTTCATATCTAATGCTTGGTCATGTAAAAGAGGTACAGGAAGTTATTGACCAATGGAAGCAGTCTGCTGCCACAAATTTTGATGTCTCTGTCTGTAATAGGATTTTAAAAGCATTTGCAGATGCTGGGTTGATGGAAAAAGCAGAAACTCTTCGTGTGCTTCTGACGGAAAAGGGCTGTTATCCCATAGATGAGTCAAAATAAGAGCATGCTTGAGTTTTGTGTGATCCAAGAACAATGCCTCTCGGAGCAATTACCAGGGTGGAGAGAAAATAAAGGTCCTTGCATTTGGGTAATTATCCCAACACCGAATGCATTATCCAAACAGTGGCAGTTCGGTTTAGCTGCTCTTTTCTTTCCATGCTCATGTTCTTGAAATGTGAAATTCACAACTCATGACTTGAATTTTGATTTATTTTTTCTGTTGGCTTGGTTCAATCTGTTGCTCTGCTTCTTTGGACTGCTAATGAACTAATATTATTGACGGAAAGGATGTGATAATTCCCATTTTTCTGTTTAGAATGTGTAATTGTCTGTGCTGATACATAAAAGGAGATTAGTGAGTTACCTTATTGACTGAGAGTTAGGTTTGTTTTTCATGCTATGATCATAAGCTTATGCTTGTAGGTGATATTCTCCTTTTCCTTTATCTTTTCGTGTCTAGGTGCAGATTGCTACTGTAAGGTTTTGTAAGATTGCTGGTCAATGTGGAAATTATGCTCTGTGGTTAGCAGATGAAATCCACATGAAGGATCAATATTTGAATTCTCTTTGTTCTGAAATTTGTACATGTTTCTGGATAAGTACTTGTATGGTTGGGTGGTATAAAAGTGATGTTTGAGTTAAGTGATTTAGTATAAGTGAAGTGTTAAAAAGTGTTTAATAATTATTAAATGAGGGCATTGATTTAGGCAGAAAGGGTAGTGAAGAAGTTACATTGCCATCATTTGTTGTTTTCGTTCATTTCAGATTGGCAATTGTGAAGGAAGAATCAAATTGGAATAATGCTAAAAATTAGAGGTTGAAATTGAGAAAATTAAAATAAAATTTGAGGTAAAGTTTAAGAATGAAAAGTGTAATTTATCCTTAATTTTTTTTTTATATGCATGCATATATCCTTATTTATGTTGCTATAGTTAAATTTTATGTAACTCATATGATTACTATTCTTTTTAATTTTGCTAGCTCATACCTTTTTTCTTTTTTAACATATTACATTCATGTCAAATATATGTATTATATATATGAGTATATTATATTGACATTTTTTAAGATTTTTGATAATTACAGAGATATTTCATGAGTTTTTGAAATCACACTAATTTTTCTTATTTTTATTGAAAAACTATAAAGACTTCCCCTATAACTTTTTTTTTTTTTTTTCTAAAATGACAAAAATGTCTATTTTATTTATTTATTTTTTAAATTTTGTAAATTTTGACCTTTTATTACCTTTTCTTTAAGTTTTTTTTTCTCATTTTATATAAAAAAATAAAATTAAGATAAATAATTTATATTTTTTTAAGCAAATAAAATTTTAATTAATATTTATTTGAACATGAAAAAAAAAGTTAAAAAAATTTAGTTAAAATTAAAAAAATGAAATTAACATTTTTTTATTTTAAAAATAAATATAATTGGAAGGAAGGTTAGTGTCATTTCAGAAATATCATGAGAAGTTCTTGTAATTTTTAAAAATTTCATAAAAAATTAATATAATTTATCTTATATACATTAACATCTTAATTAATATTTTAAAAAATTTCATTCCGAGTGAATTTAAATGAATTTTTCTTAAAGTCATTTATAATCGTAAACTTATATTTATACATCATGAATTTGTGCTTGGAAATTAAAAAAAAAGTGTATTTTTACCTCACCCATTAATATTAATTGTCATAATAATTATTTTTTTAATAAAGTACCTTATACTAATTAAGTCGATGGTAATCTAAGCGTCTCTTTCAGCACTTTTGGATTTTAATGCTACAGAGTCGCTCTCTTCAGTCACATCGGGAAGTCTATTTCTTAAGCATCTATTTTACCAAACAGACCTTAAGATATTTTGTGCATTTTGAACTATTTGATGACTGTTGGATATTTTAAGCATCTATTTTACCAAACTACTATTAAATTAGGAGATCAAAATAACATTAATATTAAAAAAAATATTAAAGAAATAAGTTAGTGAAACTCTCGTCATTATAGTAGAGAAAAAATATTAAAGAATTAAATTAGGAATAACAACAGGTGGAGAGTGGGCTCGCTCTCACTCTCGTACTCCTATTTTTATATTAAAAAAACATGACATTTTTTATTCTTTGTCTTGTTTTACAGCGTTTATTATGTCTATAATTCTCATCTAAAGATGTCGAATGGATTGGTCGTTGGACTTAACCAGTTTAGCTGAGCGACCCATTCATATCACCGTATCATGTCGTGCTTATTGAAAAATCTTAAGTCCGGCACGGCTTGTTAACATGATTCATGTAGTGTCGTGCAATACCGGTCCACGGATTTAGTAGGTCATGCTGTATCATGTCCATACTTTTAGTCGTGTCGTGCCTGGACTACAAGCCTTAAATGTCAGGCTCAAAATGGCCTACTAAATTGTGTCTGTTTAGCTCGATTCACTTCCTTACTATGCCATGTCAGACCCGGCTTGATTTACACCTCTATTCTCATCTTCATCGCGACACTCAAATCTCTTCTCTATCTAAAAGTTAATTTTAAAAATTTTAAAAATTAAAACTAATAAATTAATATTATTAAAAATATAACTTTATATTTATGTATTTATACAAATAATATATATATGCACATATTATATATGTACACATATTTATATTTATCTATGTAAAAAATTATTTACTAAAATATGAAAATATTAAATAATATTTATATAATTTAAATATATAATCAGAAGAATGCAATGCAGAGTATTTTTTATCCCCCATTCTAAATTTGTGTAAAGTTTTAATATATTTCTTCCTCTTAACTTATTTCAATCTGTTTTATCTCCAAACTTTTGCCATTAAGGCGTGAGCAGGTGCTGTCAGGTAGTTTTTATATTTGTAGAACTCCAGCTGAGAGACCCAGAGAGAGAAATTAAGAACAAGAGAGAAAAAAGAGGAAAACAACAAAAAAAAAATAAAAGAAAATTGGCTGAGCTGGTGAGATGGCATTAAGTAGTAGTAAAATACTAGAGAGAGATATAAAGAAACCCGCGAACAGTACAATTGGCAGTTGTAAATCACGTGTTGTTTGGTCTGGGGAATGAACAACTTTCCTTTTTCGCCATAGAACCCTTGTTTCCTCCTCCAATCCACTCACTAGATTTCTTCTCAATGAAGGTAAATTCACTCAAACATATTCCTACTCTCCCTCTCATCTTTCTTCAATCTACGGAAGGTTCTCCCCAAATCCCTCTCATCTTCGAGAGATCTTGGGGTTTCAGTTTTGAACTTTAGGGTTTATATGCTGATATTATGTTCATTTTACACTAATTATCTTGCAGAATATCGTTCTGAAGCGAAGCAAATCAATGTTTAAGACCTCTGAATCATTGGCTCAAATGGGTCGCAAGAAGAAGAACAAGAGGGTTTTGATGTTCAAAGGTTCAAAAATTTTCCGGGCATCATCTATTTTTACTGTGCTTGGTTATGATTCTTGTTTATTCTTTTGTAATGTACGGCTAGGGTTTTCAATGTTTGAGTACATTGAACTTGTTTTGATTTGTACCCGCTTGCTTAAATTGCAGATTTTAATCAAAAGCTGGATCTTCCCATACGTTTGTGTTCCGTATAGCTTCGTTGGTGGAATTTTTAACTAATTAATATTTGGTTTGGGCAAGTATTGGGGGAACTATGTAGAAATGGAAGATATTCAGGCTGATCAGTGTTTGATTAGATGATTTTAGGAAAATTTTACTGATTGTTTAGCAAGACTGATATTTAGTTCGATTGCTTATGGTTTTGGAAGTTCTGTTAAGTTTTCTGTTTTGAATCGTGTAATGGAGTTTTTGGGGAAGAAGAGGAAGGGAGTGGATGTTTTACCAGCATGTCGAAAAAATCCAACTCCATTAACAATCATTTGGTCACACTTATCATTGGAAGATTACTCAAGGCGGAAAAAGAAGTGTAAGGAAGAAGTAGTCATAGAAACTCTTGGTTCTGGTAAAAGTGTGGTAACTGGGATAGTCACTGCCCCGCCTTGTGGGAGTTCATGTTCAGATTCACCTGGAAGGGGTCTGAAGAGGAAAATTGGGTGTATTGATACAGCAACTCAAATGGGTAGGAAGAAGAAGATTGAACAGGAGTATGATTTGGGTGCAGTGATTGGGCAAGGGAAATTTGGTTCAGTGGTCTTGTGTCGGAGTAAAACAACTGGAGAAGAGTTTGCATGCAAGAGGTTGTGCAAGGGAGAGGAGATTGTGCACCGGGAGGTGGAGATAATGCAGCACCTTTCTGGCCATCCAGGTGTTGTGACCCTGAAGGCGGTGTATGAGGATGCTGATTCTTTCCACCTTGTGATGGAGCTTTGCTCTGGGGGACGCTTACTCGACCAGATGGCAAGGGAAAGGCCGTATTCTGAGCAACGAGCAGCTAATTTACTGAAGGAACTGATTTTGGTTATCAAATATTGCCATGACATGGGTGTTGTTCACCGAGACATAAAGCCTGAGAATATCCTCCTTACAACTTCTGGACAAATGAAGCTTGCAGACTTTGGGTTAGCTGTGAGAATTTCAAATGGTGATTACAGAACACCTACAGTGCTGATTTCCACTGCAATTAACTGTTGTTGCTAAATTAACACACAAATGCACATGCATATTATGTGAAAGCTATCAAACTCTACTGCTAAGGGGTTGTTCTTCTGATTTTGTGATGTTAGCAATTCTGCTTTTACACCAATTGCTACATTTCTAACTGCAACTTGTTTTTATCTCTGCTTCTTCATGCATCTGCATATTTTAGTGATTTCATACCAGAAATTTTTGTAAATGATGCATTGACACTGTGTTAAGTTGATTGATTTTTTTATTCTCTTCTAGCAACGTATTATCTTGCAGGAAGGTTTGAATTTTTGTTGCGACTCATAAGTATAACATTGGAATGCTGTTTGTTGATGTTTATAGGCCCTTTTACTGTACTTGGTTGGGAAAAGTTTTTTTGTTATAGTTTTCAGCCTAAATGTATCCAAAAAAATATATATATATATATCATTTGGTCAACTTTGTTCTACCGGGACAAGCGAACAACAATACATGCAGATAGTTGGATTTTGCTCGTCTCTTTTTTGCAATATTAGTTTGTTGATTGGTAATTGTTGCATGGTTTTAAATATATATTATTGAAATAAAAATTAGTTAATGTTGATATATAGGATATTTTTCTCCTTTGGTTGTGGATGGTATAGACACTTCTTCATGAAAGCTCATGTACTGAACAGAGATAGCCAACCCTTGGTTAGCACCACTTGATTATTATCTTTTGACTTGAGGTGTGTTCTCCTTATCTTACATTATATCTCTTTGGTATCCCAGAGATACCGGTTACCTCCCACATTGCAAATAACATGGTAGACAGTGGGAGTGTTGACTGATTTGGGATTATTTTGAATTGCCATTTTACCTTGGGAATCGCTTTCTGGTCCAGTTTACACTTAGGCTGCTGAGCTGTTCAAGGCATCACTTCTTATAAGGTTTGTTCAATTATCTGGATTGCTACTGGCTCAGCTTGAAAAACATCTGGTTCACTTATTTGGTCTGCTTGTGAATGTCTATAATTAACTTATTTTCCAAGTGTTTAAATGCCATTACCCAGTGTTGGTCCTGCTCACACAAGGTGTTGGGAGAAGTAGACTAGAGACCGATCTAACATTTGACATTGTTTTTGCACAAAGTGACTGCTCTCAAACTTGGACCTGTATTCTTACGCTTGATGGCGCGATCATTTTACCATTGCTCTAACCAGTGTTTTTTTGTTGTTGTTGTTGTTGTTTGAACATGGGCCAAATTGACTTCTATAAATGCAAAGACATGGAGAGTGACGGATTGACTTTTATGCCCTGCATGTCAATGTGTATTTGTGTGTGTGTGTGTGTGTTTTTTTTTTTTTAAACAAGTATCCTTTCATATTCTATTATTTGAAAATTAAATAAACTAAATTCAAGTATTCAATAGATGTATTCCAGATTAATCTGGCCATATACTTGCAATTTAAGATGTCCTTTGACTTGAATAAACGGCAGGCCTCTAAATTTGTTCCCACGTGGAGCCCTGAGTTTAAGTTTTCCTTTCTATCAAGTTTGGCCATTGGTTTCGTCAGTACTGTCAGTTTATCTCGCTGATCGATTGCTACTCCATCAATATTTTCATTGTTACAGTGTTCTCCACTTTTTGTTACTTCTTTTTTGGGGTAAAGTGGTGTTTTCCTATTGTACAGTACCAGTGATTTTTTCCACTGCTCCATTTCTTTGTATATAACAGTCAGTTATATATAGCTTTGTCATATATGAAACTATCTTCTTTCCTACAGGTCAGAGCCTGACAGGTGTTGCTGGAAGTCCTGCATATGTTGCCCCAGAAGTTCTTGCTGGAGATTATTCTGAAAAAGTGGATATCTGGAGTGCCGGTGTCCTTCTTCATGCGCTTTTGGTTGGTGTGCTCCCATTTAGAGGTGATTCATTGGGAGCTGTGTTTGAGGCTATCAAGAATGCGAATCTTGATTTCGGCAGTGGAGTATGGGAATCAGTTTCCGATCCTGCTTGTGATCTGATCACTCATATGCTGACAAGGGATGTTTCAGCGAGGTTAACTGCTGATGAAGTCTTAAGTAAGCTTCGAACACTCCTTTTATTTTTCATTTAGGCTACATTTTGCTAGACAGGCAAGTGAATATAGGAACTGATCAATTCTTATATTGATCCTGCGTTGAAAAGAAATTTGTCAATTGTTTAACATGAAGGGAAATAACTATTTTTGTTTGAAATTACAAGTCAAGCTGGATGTAATTCTCATTTGTCTTATTTTATGCATTTTTATTTGATAGCAAGTTAGCAACTACTACACATACATCCTTGTAATGTTTCTAATACCTGCACCAACTGCTGTGCCAGAGAAGCCTAGGCCTGTTCTGCTGCCATAGCGAACAAATTAAAAACTTACCAACTTGGGTGACATAGTCTAAAGATAAATATTAAAGTATTAGACCTTAGATATGTGTTTTGAATTAATAATATTTAGATGTTGGGTCTGGTTCGACCTCTTGGGTCATTTGGGTTGTATTTACTTGTTTTCTCAGAGTTCAACCTTGGTCCCTAGAGGCTGCAGTCCACTAAACCTAGTTTCAATCCCAACATCATATTAATTTTCTCATGACCTCCTTATATGTTCACTTACTTTCTATTTAGACCGGGTCTGCTTGGAGTGGTGCAAAACTTCAACTTTTAAAGCATTGCATTAAAACAGTGGGAGTTTTTAGAACCATTACCTTAAACCTCTTTACCAATGTACCATAGACAGCCTTAGTTTCATTTCTTAGTTCATGCATTTTTTGCTCAGATATCCAATTAATTATTCGTCCTTAGTTTCATTCTGCTAAAAGTAAATGGAACCTTAGTACCTTAGTCTAGTCTCTTCATGCATTTATGGTCAAACGCAATTTTTTTTTCCAGGACATCCGTGGATTTTATTCTATACAGAACCTACACTGAAGACACTAACCTTCAAGCCAAAAGTGAAACACCATATAAGATTCATTTCACGACAACTGACTGCCATACCTGGGTTGGAGTCAGAGAGAAACAAGATAATAGCCAGTGGCTCTCTCAGTTATGACTTTAGTCCAACCTTATTGTCTGACAGTTCAACTAAGAAGCTTGAAGATGAGGACTGTGGTTTGGTTGATGTTCTTGCTGTGGCAATTTCACGTGTGAGGATATCTGAGCCAAAGAGAAGCAAGTTATGTGGCCCTACCAGTCCAATCCAACAGGAGTGTTCCTCTAACATGAAGGTTAACAACCTCTGTACAGCATTTTGACTCTGCTGTATGATCTGCCACCATTACCTTTGTTAATTGTAGCTGGGAAGGAAGATGACTAATCCCGCAGAAGCTTACTAAAAGGCCAGAGACATGATGACCTGACTCTTCAACTGCAACAAAGTGGTGACTAGGAATTTTTTTTCCCATTTACTGTGGAAAATTAGGATATTAAATAGCATTTGACTGCTTTTGTAATTATGCTGCATTGTATATGTTTGTAGCTTGACCTAACGAATTATAAAAACCTGATTCGAAGATCTCATGTAAATATAATGTGCGGTTTTGGTGGTTTGTTTAGCCATGGAAATGCAATGTGCAACGAATGGAATAGAATGTGTAGGCTTGCACTGGTAGTCTCTTGCAGAGGTCTCTTGGTGTCAGCCACGACACCACAGCTGATAGATGATGTGGTGTAGTAGCTGCATCTGATAATTTCACCACTCTCATGTGTGCTGCAGGTTTTGAAACTGGATATTTTGTAGGCGCAAAGTCTATTATTTCTAAAATAATCCAAAATTTGTCCTGTTGAATGGCATTTTCAACCCTGGATTGTGTCATTCATCCTTTCGTTGTTAAACAAAACTGAATTGCATGAAAGTTGAATAGACATGAAGGTGCTATATATGTGTGTGTGTGTGTGTTTATGATAAGTCATGAAGGTGCTAAATATAAGCAGCAGATGAGGCGGGGGGTCCTATTGTTACTTTTTGAAAAATGGGGAATATCAAATCTGGGAACTTGTTTGCTGATTTTAATAAAGGGAACTTTTACTTTGAAGTTTAAAAAGGGTTGGATGATTTCTCAAAGTAATATTATTAAAATCTGTATAAAGTTTGTTTATCAGTAAATCAACAATATTTAATATATGAGAGTAGCTTAAGCTTTCAGCTAACATTCCCTTCCACATCTTCTTCTTGTGGTGTTGCATGCAGCTAAATTATCTTCTTCTTGTGGTGTTGCATGGAGCTAAATTATATACTCTTTCAATTATATATATATATATATATATTCTCCAATCCAAATGTCAAAATCATTTGTTAGTCTAGTGATTGACATTTGACACTCTGGCTATGACTTTATCATGGTTAGCTATATAATCCAATTTCGCGGCGAGGTTGAAGGAGACTCTTCTTCTTCCTCGGTGGCCACAGTCTGTATACATGTATTTGTAAAGCGAAAAAACAACCAAAACAAAATGGATAGAATTGTAAATGCGTTGAGTCAAGTTGAGTAATGCGTCGTTTAAATTTAGTTTGTTAAAATAAATGAGTTTGTCCTCGACTTGATCTTAAACATGTTTCTAATTGAGTTGATTGTGAATCGATGTCGAATGAAATTCTAATTAAATTAATTACGAGTCCTATTCGAATAGCTTAATTTGTTTTATGACTCTAAAAATGAATAATAATAGTCTCCTTTTAATATCATGCATCTCTTCGTGTTTCATACCCAGAATGGTCACTGGTCACATACATGTGCTTGTGATGTACAACAGCTCATCCAACTTGTTAGAATCGTGTCAAAGCTTTTATATAGAATTAGAAACCAATTCAAGCCTAACATTTTATTGTTAAAAAGCTTAAATGGTATGCATAGGTGTAGTTTTTTAATGAATTTTTTCATTTTTAAACACAAACGAATAGTCTCACAGTGCATTTGTTATAGTCAATCTGCTACCTTTTATGTATAAAACTGAGAAAATTCGTTATATATATATATATATATATCATTCCTGAAATATTTTTATAGTAAGAGATATCAGTCATATTACTCTCATTTTGAAGAAATTCAAAACTGTAATGCCTATCTTATAAAAAGAGATACCATACATCATTCAGTCACTAAAACTTTCAATTAAAAAGAGATACTAGTTGTCATTCAGTCACTAAAATTTTGGATAGAAAAGAATTGTTTGTGTTATTAATTTGATCTTTCCAAAATGCTATCACTTTCTGATGTGGGAAAAAATTTTATGAGTGCAAAAAAAAAAAAAAATGTGAAAATAATTAAAATGCATAGAATAAGAAGGAAAAACAGACTTGTACGTTTTGCACTGGCCCCCATTTAGTGTGTGGCTACACGTGATCACAGCGGTGCCAAACCCACTAAGTTGGCACTATTGCACCAGAATTTCCACTGTGTAGCTTTACCTATTTTATTTTTTTTTTGTTTTTTTGTTTTTATGTGTACATGCTTTGACCATAACTTTATTAATGAAAAATAAGTTTGGAACATGTATCATTCTTGGCTAACTTGTATAAAAATGTGTATATATGGTTCCACTTTTTATTACTTTGAATTCTAAATGCTTCATTATTTCACCCTTTTTTTTTTTTTTTGTGGAAGTTTTCAGAATTTTCATCTAAAATTTGAACCAATTACTGACAAATTAGCAAAAATAATCAAAATTTTCATCATTTTCCAATATTTTTTCTTTTACAGATTTTCTTAACTATATGTTCTCCATTGTAATTTACCTAAATTCAATTGGGATTGACGTCAAACAAATGATCTTTGTTTTCATAAATTAATAAGAGCGTTTCAAGGTCTGTTCGAAACAAAAAGTCGTGCATAGATTGACGACCATGATCCGAAGTGACTTGACATTATGGAAGTTGAAATTTTCTTTACCCGCCAAATTTGACAAATTTCGTCCAATTTTTCAGTTTCCTAATTGTGTTCGAATTAATATTTGTAATTCCTTATTTTGCAAGTATAAAGAATTAATAATTTCTTAATTATATTAGTATAAGGAATTAATTAGTAGCCTATTAGGATCAGTAATTTTAGTTATGTAAATATGATATATTAAATTCTTATTATTCAAATTATAAATAATATTTTAATTTTGAAATTAATTTTTTTTTTCTTATTAAGTGGGGAGTTCTCAAATAATTTGAATTCGATGTGTTCAATTTTATTTACGTTTTCGTGCAGCTTTAGAGATGATATTCAATTTTATATTCAACCCATTCAAGTTTCACTATAATTTTAATATTTATAAAAAAAATTCTGGACTCAATGTATATGGTGGGTGTAATTTTAGGATTCAAATTGGAATATATTTAAACTTAATTGATGAATGTAATTTGTGAGTAATTGTGTACATTAATGACTCAAAATGGCCAAGAAATATATGAATATTTTTTTTGGGAATTTAAGTGGATGCAAGATGTAAGCATCTTTTATGTTCTCCTAAAAAGGTGTCTGAGTGGAAGATCCTTTGTTAATTACCTAAACTCTCATCAAAGGAAAATGCTATGCATAGAATCTGTGAACGACAAAATATATCTATATATATATATATATATATATACATATTATCGTCCACGAATAGAACACAGTCGAGAACAGACCCAACTTTTTTTTTTTTTATAGTTTTATTTCCTCTTTCTCTCTCCTTATTTATCATTTGATTTTCTTTTATCTTTCAAACTTTCGTAAATAAAAGCCAGATAGATCCTCACATTACGCACATTCACTTCTCAAAAAAATCTCACAGACAAAGAGATCATTCAAGTTTCTCAAATTAAATCAATCCAACTCTACCCAAAAAAAAAAATCCATCACCATCTCCATCTGAACCTCCATCAACCTCTTCTTATTCACGTACACCATGACCAAAACAACCTCACAACACGCAGACAGAACCAACAAAACATACGATCCCAAACAACATCATCATACCATCTCACCCATCTGCCTCTTCTCACCAAAACTATCAGTCTACCTCCTAGCCACCTGCGTCACTCTCTTCATTCTCTTCCAAATCCAATCCCTTCAAACCCCACCCCCACCACCACTACCTTCTTCCCCATCACCACCTCCATGTAATTCATGGTCTTTCATGCACCAATGGCAAAAAGTCCTCATCAACAAAAGTAGCTGCACCCAAGAGCTCAAATCCATGGCCGCCAAGCTCCGCCAAGCCGTCACGTTTCTCCCCCTCAAAGACCTCCGCTATGCTCAAACCGCCCAACAAGGCCACACGTGGTTCATGAGCACCATGTATGACACACATGAAGAAGGTGAAGTTCAATACCAACACTTCCCTTCGGAGGCATCAAAAGGTAGGTTACTTTGCATCAAAGGGCACGATATCCGCGATGGCGCGTGGAACTCGTATGCACTTGCATGGCCTGAAACCCTACCTGACAATGCCAGCCTCATGGAGGGTCTGACTTTTGTGTCATACAATCACTATAACTATGACAATATATGGCATGGTTTGTCAGCTATGGTACCTTTTGTGGCATGGCATATAAAGAATGAATGCCCAGTGCCCACCCGCTGGATTTTGTACCATTGGGGTGAGCTGAGGACCAAGATGGGCCCATGGTTGAGGTCTTTGATGGAGGCCACATTTAGTGGGTCCCCATATATTGAAGGGTTTGATCATGGCGATGGTGATGATGGTGGGCCAGCTTGTTTTGAGGAGGCTGTGGTAATGAGGCACAATGAAGGAGGGATGTCTAGGGAGAGGAGGATCGAGGTGTATGATCTGATGAGGTGCAAGGCAAGGATGGCCTGTAAGGTGAGTATGGAGGGTAGGGTTGCGGAGGTTGATGGCGGAGGTTTGCCGGTGATTGGGATGACCATGTTCATGAGGACTGGGGCCAGGTCGTTCAGGAATGAGTCGGCTGTGGTTGGAATCTTTGAGAGGGAGTGTCGGAAAGTTGCTGGTTGCCGGTTAATGGTTGCCTACTCCAATAATCTCACCTTCTGTGAACAGGTTAGTATGTCCACCCTTTCTTGAAAATTTTTCAATTTTCATTACCACATGTATAAATATATGTCTGCATATATATACGAAACTCAATATCAATCTCACATAATACTTAAATTTGAACGAAGCTGAAATTTTTTTTTTTATGAAAAAAAGATACAGTAATAAGATAATACAAAAAAAATTTCTTGATCATACAAATCAAATTTTGACATTTAACTTATTTTTAAAAATAGGATATCATCGTTACATCATTATGTCCCATGTTTAAATTTGATAAGAATTCTTCCATACTACATCTGATTTTTTTTTTTTTTAATTGAGGCCTTTTGGCAAAGGCAAGTCAATTTAAGGTTGAAGGTGGCGGGCTGTGGTGGTGCCACTATCTCTCGTCTAAAATGGTTTCTTATCCTTCTTTGAAAAGGACCTGATTTAGATATATCCAGCTCCAATTCAATAAGTTCCAATACTAGAGTACCATATATATGAAGAGAAAACAATAATGGACCCAAACCAATTAATGTCTACTAGCCAGAAATTACTGAGATCAAGTAACCACTTCATCTTTGAATTCTTCTTTACTTTCCCTCTATTTTAATTATTGATGAATTTTCACATTGGCATTGGTTGGCTGGATGGTTAGATCCCATAATCGAAAGACACTTGCTGGAAGAATAAGTTTATTTATATTTATCTATTTAGATATCATATTAAAATAAAGTGACTATTGCCATATTTTTTAATGAATATTCTAAATAAAAGTTTTTATTTTTATGAATTCTAATGAAAATGGACCCAATTCAAACACTTTAAATCACCACATGGGAACCCATGATTATGACCCTTTTCTTTATAATTAAAAAAACATTAGGTAACTAATTTTACTTCATAATTAATAAGGTGAGGTGCCAACTTGACAAGCTAGTGGATCAGGGTATCTAAGTTGTTTGTTTCTTAACCTTTAATGTTAAAGACTCGATGCATGTGAGAATTTTTTGGCATTTTGCATGGATTGAGTTCATTAACTTGATATGGATCAACTTATAATATCTTATCATTTAAATAAGATGTTTCGTTTATAAAAGATATAATAGTAACATGTTTCGTAAATAGCAGGATGATATTGATAGGGTTTACGAACCAGGTTAATGGAACCTTGTACATGTAAAAATTTCTCCAATGTATGTATATATGGATGCATGTATTGATTAATTCCAAGGAAAATCTCTTCCCCTTGAGAATTGTATTGTATGGTTGATGGCATGATGTTCTCCAAATTCCCCCCCCCCCCCCTCCTTAATTTTACTCCTAGAGGTTTTGATTTGGTTTCCTAGATTTCATTTTTTTTCTCTTTTCAAATTTTCACCTTGGAAAGTTGAGTTTTCCCATATGATTTCTCTCTGATATATTCAAATCATTTCTAGATTTATAGTTTATATTACTCATGTGAATTGTGTAGAATGTATTTTTCCAATTTGCATTATATACCAATGGAAATTCTATTTACCACACTGATTTGAAATCAATCAACAAAGAAAGGTCTTGATCCAATGCTAAGAATCTTGTAAACATCTATCATGAACATACATTAGTGCAAATGGATGGTGATTGGCTCAGGTGAAGCTGATGAGTTCAACAGACATTCTGGTATCTCCGCATGGAGCTCAATTAACGAACATGTTCTTCATGGATAGAAACAGCAGTGTGATGGAGTTCTTCCCCAAAGGCTGGTTGAAACTCGCCGGCGTAGGCCAGTACGTCTACCACTGGATCGCTAGCTGGTCCGGGATGAGACACCAAGGCGCCTGGAGAGACCCAAACGGTGATCACTGCCCCTACCCAGACGATGACCGGCGATGCATGTCCATTTACAAGAGTGGCAAGATTGGATACAATGAAACTTACTTTGCTGAATGGGCCAGAAATGTGCTGAATGAGGTGAAGATGAGAAAAATGGAAGAAGCCTCTGGGAAGACTAGGGCTGCTACTTTTAGTGGCTGTGGCTGTGGCTAATTAAGCGTCGATCGTTTGGTTAAACCTATTGTCACTTTGTATTCTTTTTCATCATACAGAAAACTCTGGCACTTGACAGTTCATTTCAAATTTCCTTTTCCATGTACAAGTCTCTCCTGGAAATGATTTAACTCTTCTCAATAAAATCACAATCTTTGACAAACAGTTACCCTAGATGGTCAATGGCATGCACATTTTGTTATTCATAAGGTAATTCGTTTGAGACCCTACTGCCTGTCCATATATGTAGATAAGACCCATCAATTTGTATAATGCATTAAACGTCAAGGGGTTGGCCGAGTGGCTAGAACTAGTAGTTCAGATGTTATATGATCCTGCAAGGTGATGACTCTGCGTAAGAAATAGAAATTAGTTGGGCTCTGACTGATTAGATACTTCATTTGTTTGGCAAAATAGAAAGAAAAAAAAATTGTATAATGCATTAGCTTTGATGGTAGATGAACAAAAGATGGAATAGTCCAAACAGGAATAACTAAACTAGGAAGCTCAATATTAGACTGGAGAGTGCAAAGTTAAGACTATTAAACGAACCAAGCTACTCGAGATCAAATCATGATTAATTCGTTTAGAGATTCATTTAAGACAGACTTGCAAAATAAACAAGATAAGTTTGAACATATTTTAAAACTCGTTAATTTATTGAGTTCGGCTTATAATTGACTGAATTAGAAGTTTATTTGAGATCAGCTCAAGAAATAAACAAGTCAAACTTGATTATAACTTGAAATTCGTTTATTTTAATAAGACAAATTTAAACAACACCTTACTTGACTCAATTAATTTAAAGTCATATTCAAAGTTGGTATGGTGTAAATGCATGAATTTATTTATTTATTTATATAGCGATGGTTAAGGAGGAAGCAAACTTATGCCAACTACATAAAAAGTAGATACTTTTATTACTTGAATAAAACATCATGCGAGAATTTTTGCAGACCTGGCTTCTTGGATGCAGCCAGAATAGACCCCCATTATTAGGTCTTTTAAACATATGGCTAGTGACAAGATCAAACTCAGGGTCCAATATTTGGCCATTACTGTTGGGAGGCCCATTAATGTTGTGCTTAAATGGGCCTATTAACTCAAATTCAAGCTTGGGCCTAAGAAGTGGCAGACAGAGATCATATCATTTAGACTCTGAATGGGCCCCTCTTTGTGAAGATAAACTTGTTTAAGCTATGATCTGTCTGCTTGGTTTTGTCCATGTTTGGAAGGGTGGCGTTTTCCCCATTGTCTCACCCTTTTAAAAAGTGTATTGTGACCTCACAAATTAATATGTATATACATCTGGATAGTCTATTCCATCCTCTGGAAATGTCCTTTACTCCCTCTGGGTTGAAGTGGATTGGGGCCCAACAATTGCACTGATTGTAATATATATATATATATATATATATATATATAGACACACACGCACATACACACACACACACAATATGATCTGATACATACATAATGATGAAACCAAACAAACTTCACTACCCAGAAGACCTCATATGAGCCTAAAGTAGAAACCAGCACTTATTTTCTTATTACATACCATATCAATTATCATCATTATCTATATATCTGATCATATTGTGTGTTGTGTTTGAGTGTCTATATATATATATATATATATATATACACACACACACACACACACACACACATACACACGGAAGTTACCCATAACTCGTGATTAGGCCATATGCATATAACTTCCTAAGGTATAGAAGTGAACATTAATTCCCTTTATCATTAAAACTAAAGTACAATCTATGATGTTTAATTGTACATGTATTTATGTACATATACTCACATGGATTTGAAATTTATGTGAGTGTCATGATGATAGATTTTGCATTTATGTGAGTATATATATATTATATATGTACAAATACATGTGTTACCAAACATTACTTTAACCGATCAAAATAAGTATATCTACTTCTCAAAAATTAAGATATAAAAATGCACATAACTCTTCTATAATATATGATAAAGTATACATAATTCTAGTAACTCACGTATTTAATGTGTGAAAGACATCCGTCATATATTTTAACGGATAAATTAATAATGTCACTTTACTTTTAATCACAAAAGAATAAATGTCTATTTTTATACCACATAGAATTATGTACACACGAACCTAGTTACAATAGGTTAGGAGTAATTTTTCTCTATTTCTAAAATTATATTGACATTTTTTACTTTACAAAATAATATACAAATATCTCTCTTATCAATTTTTTATTCAAAATGACGATTGTTTATTTTATTTGTTTATTTTTTATTTTTCTAATTTTGACCAATTTATTCTAATTTTTTTTTAAAGATTTTTAATTTTTTATTTAAAAATAAATTTAAGGTAAATAACTTATTTTTATTTTATATAAAAATAAATTAAAATTTTTTATCAATATTTATTTGAAAAAAAAAATTGATCAATATTTAAAAAATTGAAAAAAAAATTATGAAAAAAATAGTTTTGTTATTTTGAAAAAAAATGATTGAAAAAAATATCTATATATTACTTTATAAAATAAAAAAATTATTGTTATTTTAAAAATTTTTAAAAAAATTAACATAATTATTATAAATATTAAAAAGATTAGTGTAATTTAATCATATAAATAAATCATTATTGTTAATAAATTATCAGAAAAAAAGTGTTGCAAAGTGTTGAACAATACATGATGTCAGGCCAAATCCCAGCAAGAAGCACGTGGGGAAAGATGAAAAGGCAACGTGGTGCCACTCCCACCACCACCTTCATATTTTTCGCTTTCACAATTACAAATACAGCTTAATTATCACAAAAAAGAGTTCTGACCTATTTTCAGTCAAGATTGATTATTAAAGATACACCACTCAAAGGGTTGTGTTACAAATTAGTAGGGCAATGGGTCTCACTGCCCAAAATGTTTTATGATTTTTTTAATCATTATTTTCCACACAACTTTTTTTAAACTTTAAGTATTGTTCTCCAAAACTTTTTATATTTCTATAAAAAAAAATCTTTTTGACCTTTTTTTTTTATATATTTTTATCCTATTAAGTTATTCGATTAGATTCGTCACTATCTTGGTAAAATTTAGGAAGACAAGTTAGCTTATTCGAAATAAAAATATTTATTTCTTTTATACATACGATTTTGATTTGAGTTATTGTATATATACATAATACTAAAATTTTTTCCATCCTCATATCGCTTGTATAAAAAAAAATGTTTGAAAAAATATCAATTGATTCAAAGTGTGTTTTCAGTTTAATAGAATTCAAAACAGGCATTTTCAAGTTTAAAATAAACTTTTTTGATAAATTAAGTATTTAGTTCAACTTATAAACTTCACTTTTTAAGACTGCAATAAGTTTAAAATCAACATTTTTGTTAAGTTGTTGAGAGAATTTTTCAAACTATATTTTTTTACTACTCATCCAAACGAACTATCAATACAATATAAATTATTTGATTTTAAATATTTTTGGTAAGTACCTTTAGTAATGATGTTGCTCTTTTTTTATCAGAGGGAGGCTTCTCGTCCTTCGTTACCTGTCAAGAACTCAAAATCAGAGGGTCACCGGGTAGGCTATAGTAGTAGCCGCTCCGATGATAAAGACTGTAATTGAAAGGAATAATTGAATGTGAATTGAATCCGGAGATAGTATGTAATACCCCGACCTGAATTAAGGACTATTAAGCCGTTGGTGTTAAATGGGTAATCGACACCTTAAGTAACGAGGTCGGTTTCAACCCCGACACACGGAATTTTAGTAATAGTCCTGAAAACTCAGGACGACTGTACGTCACTTTCGTTGCAGTCACCAACATGTCGGTTTCGTGATAATTATATTTTCACGTCAACTATCGATCATCAATACGAGTATGAGATTTGGGCACGCATTTTGAGGTTATGAAAAGTTAGTATAAGGATGTCTACACTTAAGAAAATGATTAATTAATTTAATATAATTAATTAATTAAATTGATTTGTTAAAATAAATAGAAAATACACATTAAAAATGTAGTATGTGTGTGTGTGTGTGTATATATATATATAGCTAAGTATATATATAAATGTGTAAGTGTATACATGTATAATTAAATATATCCATACATAGTACATTAAAGCATGCTAATACTTAAGAGGTAATGGGGTGTGTGTGTGTATCCAAGAGGGTGGGTGTGAGTTATATTATATGTATAAATATATATATATATATAGCCATATATAGGCAAAACAAAACACACACACCCGGCCATCATAGCTTGCCCCATAACAGTAAAAGAAAACTGAGCATGGACACTGCCACAAGTTAAGTTAGTGGTTGGGAGAAATCAGATTTAGTAATCATATATACACCTATATTCAAATTTTATACACTTGCCCCCAACACCATTTAGTCACGTATAGAAAGAGGGAGAGTGAGAGACTGAAGGAGCTCTGAGATACTCTGAGGTGGAAAGCAAGGGAAAAGAGGAGAGAAACCAAAGGAAAAATGTGAGAATACATGAAACCCAACATTTTCTCTCTCTAGATTTTTCACATATTTATGAACTTTATTAGTTACTTGAATGCATATATTATACTTTAGGAATGTAAGCTTGAATAAGACGTGAAGACTTGACCTTTAAATAGCCCTAAAACATCAGACCCATAAGGGTCGGCCATGGATAGACCTTAGTGAAACAGGTCTGGGATCGAGCGAACCAAAACCATTTTGGCTTGTTAGAACCTCAACTAGACCCTCCAAGTGTTTTAAAAACACATTGGAGCGACTAAAAACCCTAAGAGAAGGCCACGAAAACTCAACTTGCAGGTTCTGGGTTTAGAACCCAACCCCAAAAAAACATGCACCTAAACCCACCATTCAGAATGAGAAACAAAGCTCCATAAACAGAGAAACGAAACAGACAAACCTCATGAGATTTGGTTAAGAAATGAGCATGAACAAGCAGGTTACAGGTTTAAATTATCGAATCCTAAACCGAACACATGAATTCATTTTAAAACCTAAAATGAATGTCGAACCAGTCCTTAACACCTTAGGGATGTTTTGGATAAAAAACAGAAAGGAATCCTTGAGCCAAACTCCACGAAAATGGAAGTTTTTAGCTTTGGGGATTAGGGCAACACAGGGGATTAATGGGGAAGACGACGCTGAGTGAACTCGGGGGACTCGTTAAAAATATAGGTGGACTCGAACACGTGGTGGCCTTGAAAGCTACCACCGCATTAATGAAACGCGGTCGTTTAGAGCTTAAGGGTTTTTAAACCCTAAGCGACCTGTTTGGCTACGCGTATTGGACCATATTTAATATTCTTTAGACGGATAAGGAAGCCTATACGCGTTTTAGACCCCTGTCCGTTGTTTGTTTCAACGAAAATAAGAAAAAAAAATGCGGAGCCGCGGCCCCTGGGACTCGAACCCCCACCCTCACGCACATAAACCCAACTCTTTCCACTCGGCCACGTAGGCGCGTGTGTCACATGTGGGGCAATATATGTATATATATAATATATATAATAAATCAGAAAATAAAAAGGTGCATTTGCACCTGTTGGGAATCGAATGCAGTATCTTTTGGGAGGGAGGTGACACGCTGGCCAGCGTGCCACCCATTTCATCCGTTCATATATTACAAACAAAATATATATATATATATATATATCATACTTGATAAATTTAATTTAATTAAAATTATCTAATTAAATTAAATAATCGAAAAATGCTCGGTGTCCAAATGAGATGAGTTATATATGTATTCTTACTATCTTGGACCTCCTGAGTCCATTGGTGAGGTCCAAGACATGGGATGAGGTCCCGAAAAAAATTTAAAACCCGTAAAAATGTCAAAATGACCAAAATGCCCATGCCCCATAAATGAGTCAAACGAGGTCCAAATTAAATAAACAAATAGTGGATTTTGACTAATTTAAACATTCTGAATCTAATGGTGGGGTCCGTTTGACAAGATGGGACTCCAAAAAATTTAGACACGTTAAGGTATAAATTACCAAATTGCCCCTAACATATCCAAAGCCGAATTAAATTCTAAGAAAGCCTAAACCGACTTTCTTCGACGTTCCGGACTCAATGGTAGAGTCTATTCAACCAAAAGAGATGTCTAAAATAAAAAAGACATAAAGTTTGATAAATAGCATCAGTCAGATGACTATAAATCTGTAATATTGCTGAAATACTAGACACGACACATCGACACGTGAAGTAATTAAATTAAAGTTAATGGAGCTACCAGAAGAGTATGAATTAAAAATAAATTAAACTCCTAACACATTAAATTATGTCATAGGTTAAGAGTACGAGTTAAATTAAGTACATAGAAAATTATGAAGTCGTTTTAGGATTAATACGATCTAAGCATGAGTTAAGAAGCATCAATAGGTGATATTGCAATGATGTGAAGTTAATGAGACTATATATGAATTGTTCTTAGGAATTACAGAAGAAGCGGGAAAGCGCATTTTTAGCAATGACTCTAAGGACCGAGGTGAGTAACCCTGCCTTTGAAGTGGAGATTTAACTCTATGAATTTGAAGAAGTTTTAAGTTCAATTTATTTGAAGCCTCGAATATCAAATTCATTATCATATGATTCCTGTTTTAAAATGTTTTCTGCTTTCATAAACTGTATTGTGACATGTTGGGTGATTGGTCTGAATCACGATTTTCCTTTTTAATTATGTTTCAGCATGTCTGGGTTTAAAATGCTAAATTTTCATAAATGTTCTGAATTTGATTATTCCAAATATTGAAGTTTTATTGCAGAAGTTATATATTTCATGTTTTAAATATTCATGAAAAATATCTATTGAAGAATCCATGTGATAAGTTATATATATTTCATGTTTTAAAAATTCATGAAAAATACCTATTGAAGAAGCCATGTGATAAGTTATGTATATTTCAGTTTTAAATGTTCATGAAAAATATCTATTGAAGAAGCCATGTGATAAATTTTATAAGATAAATTGTGCATAAGCACCCACAGATTTTTCGGTTGCACGGAACTCAATTAATCTATAAAAATATGATGGGATTTTGGGTTGCACGGAACTCAATTGACTGTCGAAATGCCAGGTAGCAGGATCTGATCCCCCTGGTACGGGATATCTCTATTGTAGCATTGCAGCATTGTAGTAAAACAAGAGTCTGGTTCGAAACAGATTCCATTAATCAAAGAGAAAGATGACAAATGATTTTGGAAATGGAAGCAGGTTTTTATCCTTATTTTTTCCTATGCATGTTTATGTGTTTTGAAGTAACACTTTTGGAAATGGAAGCAGGTTTTTACCCCCATTTCTATTACACATGTTTATATGCTTTTAAATTGCATATGCTTCACTTGAAGAACTGTATTTAACTTGAATACTTTAAATGTTTCAAAGCTATTTGTTTTAAGAATGCATATGCTCTGTGTTCCAAAATGTACGAGCAATTGGTAGTGAGTATTTTATAAACTCTCATGTGCTAAACCACTACTAGTTGAAACCCCATGACGAATGCAGGAATTACTCACAAGCTTAGATTAGCTTACCTGGATTTTTATTCGGACCCCCCTTTCAAGTAAATGATGGCAGCTTGATCTTGATGTCGATGATGATAAGCCTATCTATTTTGGAAGAAGAGTTAGGCAACTAATCATAGGACTAGCAATTCTCTTGGGGATGTACTATGAAGTTGACAGTATTTTGTATTAGAAAATATTACATTGATATGTATTAAGCCCCTCGGAGTAGTGGATATGTAATGTTATAAAGTATTTAAGTTTTTAGTTATGCTATGCTCTGAGTGTGTGATTATGTGTACCATTGTGAATAGCGGAAGTATCGGACGGATGTACAAATTTTAAAATGAGAAAAGAAAAGTAAAAAAATTTTCACGCTTCCGCAACCACATAACGCACATTTATTCGATACTGCTGCTTATGCGAGCCTTGTCCTGAGGCCCCCGGGTCGAAGGACGGCGGTCCCGATCCGGGATTCGCGCGAGGTGGATTTCGGGTCGTGACATAGTAGTTGCCATGTCGAACTCTATTTCCTTATTCTGAGGTCTGTAGGACATAGAAGGAGGCAACTAGTTCGAGATCTCTTCCTGTAGATACTTTACAACCCTAGCTCTGAAAGGTAGGATTGGAGGTCTTGCACCATTCTGAACAAAGCACATCTGAACCTTATGTGCCTGTCTGATTTGGATAGTAGAATCCTTCTTGACTTGTACACGAAAGAGCTTTGCACATACACATGTCACGTTTTGATTAAATTTGTTCCTTATTTGTATCATCAAAGTTTGCAATTATTCTTAAAAAAAGTTTAAGACATGAATAAAGTTATAAGAGAGTTAATTTTTTCAAAAATCAATGACTTAATGAGAATGGACGCAACGTGATGCCTATTTTGAAATATTTTCAATAAGTTCTTAGTAATTAAAATAGTTTTCCAACATTAAATTTCAAATTAAAACACTTTTTCCACCATTTTTCACTGACAAGCCACCGCCCACTCTATATCTGTTAATATCTGAAAACTTTCAATAAAAATGGGTTGAAATTTTTCAAGAGCTCTATTTTAAACTGTATGCAAAGGGCACATTGGGTACTCACAACTAAGGATACAGGTAGCAGGTTTCATCACCATTTAACGGCACCAACATTATAAGGTTTTGATGTCTCCATTTCAAGTCATAAAAATACCCTACAAATGGTTAGGTATTGAGGGAGAGATGTACTTTGGATTCTCTTTCATGTGTGATGAAATAGGTTACCTAATTAGTTTGAAAGTGACACGATTTCTATTACATGAGCAAAGCCTTCAATGGATGAATGTAATTGGCTTGTGAACCCCATGAGAAGTGGTACAGTAATTGAAAGGACAAGACTCAAGTATTTAACATATCAAGTAAGGTTCGAATTTCTGTTATTACATCTTTCAATGATTTAAATGATGCATATTGTCATGATCCCACGTCAATTATGAGTAGAGAGGACTTGGGTCATATAAGCGATCCGGTACCTCTACATATCAGTTGTGACTTTTGGGTTAGAGCCCGGCCCGTGATAGTAATATCAGAGCCAACCCGAGACTCCGATGATCAGGTGGTAACCATAAAGCACGGGTCTGAACTTGCCTTGAGACCCGACCACGACGAGGGCGCCACGGATTCGGGTGGCAGAGATGTCATAATCCCACATCGGTGTGAGTAGGGGGTCCCGGTAGAAGAGTATGTCACGATTCTACATCAGTTGTAAGTAGGAGGTCTTGGGCTATATAAGCGATCCAGTATCTCT